>CP092871.1:1797285-1856691 GCA_030710605.1 Cordylochernes scorpioides | reverse complement strand
TTTCAGATTTATTGTCTGAATCCCGATAATCATGCTAAAAGGTACAACTTCCTCAAGTTTTGTCCATGAGTGTATCTTTCAGAATTATTGTCTGAATCCCGATATACATACTAAAAGATACAACTTCCTTAAGTTTTGTCCATGAGTGTATCTTTCAGATTTATTGTCTGAATCCCGATATACATGCTAAAAGGTACAACTTCCTTAAGTTTTGTCCATGAGTGTATCTTTCAGAGTTATTGTCTCAATCCTGATACACATGTCTTTTGTTCTTTTAATCACATTGTACATCACTCCTGGTCGGTGAAACACCAGCTTTGGTCAAATGTCTACTAGAAAACTTGGGTTTCTGGTTGTCGCCAGTGTATTTCACGATATTCGGCACAGAACTCAAGTTCTAAATAAGCAAATATATGCTGACACAGTATCTGGAGCAAATTCATATTAAAATATATTTCTAAGATAATAGATATTTCGGCCAGATAAGGTTTTTTTTTCTCAACGTTTCGAAAATATTTGTTTGCTCTCGTCAGGAGAAATATAATAGAACTATATTATTTAATATATTATTTATAATATTAGTTAGATAATAACCTAAATATATATATATATATTAAGAAAAAGGCATCTCCTTATCGAGCAACTTTCAGTTGCACGATAAGGAGATGCCTTTTTCTTAATTTATGCACCTTATCCCAGTACAATGTTACATTTGTACTATTTTTTCACAACCTAAATATAGTTGAAATTTGTACTTAATAAATAATATAATTCAAATTAAAATGACATCCTATTCCACCATGATAGACAAAAATATCTGAAATGGTATTTTCACAAATCAGAGATGATCGAAGTAACTGCATGGATATCTGCGGTCCTCAATGAAGGATTTTTTTTATATTTGGCGTTTGATATGGTTGAAGATATGAATTTTAATGTTGAGGCGAGATATAAAAGGACAATATCCGAGGTACATCAGTAATTCCACAAAGTTGTGATGAATCCCCCAGTTGGCAAGATTGATGCTTCGTGGCAAACTGCCAGAGATCGAACGGCCAGTGCTATTGGGGGAACGCCATCCGGATCTTATGTTGTGAGAGGTGTAGACCAACATACACGCTGCACGGTCTTCCTGTCAGATCCTCGGGTCCCTTTCCACTGGAAGCCGCGTTCTGCCATGGGGGTTAGAAAACCAGGTTCTAAATGGCCAATTAACACGGAAGAAAGACAAGACGCTGCACAGTCTAGGCAGCCCATTATCCACCCGTGACACACTCCACATTATCAAATTGTCGACTGTAACGTTTCCTATTTAGAAATATGGGATACTCACAATACTTTGTGTTCTAATATTTAATTACAACAAGGTTAACCATAATATAGTGTTGCACCAGGCTGCGGTTTGACAGATTCTTCAGTCTTGATTCTCTCCTCAGACGCGTCTTGCATCTTTCCAGAACGTGTCTCAACCATTCTACAAGGTTAAGCCAGTCAATAATAAGACAACTATATATTTAGGTAACACCTAGAATCTCTCTTTATTTATCACATCAAAGTTTAAAGCAGGTGGGGTATTTAGTGTATCAAAATACAAATGTTTTATAGTACATAATATTTTATAGTAATAATCTGTTTTATAAAAATAAATAAATATATAAATTAAATTTTAAATATATTAAAAATAATATTATAAATAATTTTTAAAATACGCGCATTAATCATGATGCAACAATATAAACAAAACAAACTTATGCAAAATTAGAGAAAGTACAATGTTACCGACTACCTAACTATGAAGAAAAATCAATGTATAATAAAATTAAATATTTTACATAAATAAATACAAAGTATGTTACAAAGACATAAAATCTCGATTGTTTCAAATTCTTTTTAAATTTGTAAAGAGAGTTGTGAAATTTACTTGATAAACATAAGCAGTTTAAGCTTCTCAGTTTTATGTAAAGAATGCTGTTTAATTGTATTTGATTAGTGAACTGATCTTTCTCGCCTTCTCATTGGAGAATGTGGCCATGTTTGTACATAAAAGTGGTTTCTGAGAAGTCTTCCAGGATTTTGATCATACCAATTTGGTCCTAGTAGCCTTAAGAATATTTCCACAGAATAATTATTTTGAATACTCTGTTGTCAGTTTATCATCATCATGCTTGTAGATTATCACTTGTGAAATTAATTGACACATTTTGCATTCTATAGATTTAATTAATAAATTATTTTTAATTAAACTTTTTGTCTTCTTTACCGTGACAATATGAACTGAGAACTTTTCCAGGATGCAGTATATGGAGAAGCTTAAAGTGTTCTCTGTGTTCGTGTCTGGTGATCTATGCCTGTGTAACCCCGGTACGCTCCTTATCAACGAAATTCACACACAATAAAATATAAGTACAAGTATTGTTTTATCGCGTTTTCTATTTATATATTAACTTTTGTTCTTTTTTGGACTTTTGAGTGCACGCTTTTCTGCGTGTAACTTACTTTTACTTTAGCCCTAGTACTTTGTACTTCTGTTTGTAAACTCTTAATAAGTTACTTTTTGTGTCAAAATATGCTCATGGACAAAACTTAGGGAGTTTCATATTTTTATGTTGTCGGTTGTCTTTTCTTTTTAAGTAGACAGAGGCAACCCTTTTATCCACACTTGGTTATCTCGTGTGTCTTCAATAAAGATCACTGTAATATCTTTCAGAGTTATTGTCTGAATCCCGATATACATGCTGAAAACTACAACTTCCTTAAGTTTTGTCCATGAGTGTATCTTTCAGAGTTATTGTCTCAATCCCGATATACATGCTGAAAACTACAACTTCCGTAAGTTTTGTCCATGAGTGTATCTTTCAGAGTTATTGTCTGAATCCCGATATACATGGTAAAAACTACAACTTCCTTAAGTTTGTCCATGAGTGTATAAAATTACCTGACATATTCTAGCAGATTTGATTAAGTTGAAAATTCAGTTTAACTTGAGCAATATTTGACATTATCACGTGTTACCTCCACTTATTTGATTTATGAATGGCGCAACAATGACAAACATCACAATAAAGAATTGTGCTATATTCAAAGAAATATTACTTAAAACTATTTTTATTTATTTATGGATTTTTATTTTTATGGGGTTCAAAATTTCGTTTTCTTGTTGACATTTCTTTTACATTATCCAAGAGGTTTTCAATGTTTGGAATGCTTTTATATATATTCAAAATTCTTTGTCAATATATCTTTGAAAATATTGGTATTTAGGTATGGGATAGGAATATTTTGGCGTCTATGTACAAATTTCTTGATCTTATTGTGTTCTTCATGATAAAAATCTATGATATTGTAGAGTAAGAAATGATAGGTAACTCAACGTCTATACACAGGTTCTTTCTGAGCCTTGAGATGAGGGGAGAACGTGACTTACTGTCTGGAGGAGGACTCTTTGTCGTTGGGGGAATCTCCTCGACTGTACATAACTGTATATAGTTTACTCTTTTATTTTATCCCTCTTTTTATAATTAATATATACTACTACCATTGACTTGTGTATGAGGCCAATAAAATATTTTTAAATATCAAATCTCAACGTCTTGGAGAACAAAAGCTTTATTATATCTACAAAGAAATACCAAAAATAGCTCACATCATAAATAGAACGATGTTGCAAATTTGCATATTCTTTTATAACGGTATGATTTGCATAGTCCTTATTTACATCTCACAATGTTTTATTTGAAGATCATTTGTTGGTTAGAAGTTGATTCAGAACAAACACAGCCACATCAACCTATAGTGTAACTCCTGACATTTCAGTCACTTGCTGTCACACAGAGGGATTTCCTTGAAGAGAGTGACAGGGAATCACTGAAACCTCGGGAGTTAAAGTAAAATATTGTATGTAGCGAATTTACCAAATGAACCAGAGTGTCGTATTTATACTTTACTAGCCGAATGACCCGGGCAACGCCCGTGTTTTACCCGATTGAATGTTTTGATTCAAATACTATTTGTTACAATTATAAATTGGCGCCTTAAATAAATGCATATATTAGTTAATAACTATAGCCTATGTGCTTTATCTGTCTATGTACTGTTGGCTTCCGTAGGCGTCTCTTACTGGGAAAAAGAAAGAGAGGATTCCATTTAGTTATTAACTAATATATGCATTTATTTAAGGAGCGACCGTCTCCAACACAATAGTTACAAAAACCAAAAAGCGAGTGGGGGGGGGGGGGGCAAAGTCAAAAACAAAGTGTCTCGCGTAGTGGTGGCGTGATCGTAGCCAACCAATAAGAGAGCGCCATTCCAAAAAAAAAAAAGCAAACGGTGACAGAGATGACGCAAGACGCTCGTAACTGTATATAGAATTGCCTGTTGAAAGGTTTTTTCCCGAAAGCTTGCGTCGTCGAATAATTAAAGAAACTTATCTTCTTTCATTTGGTAAATTCGCTACATATTTTACAAAGAAGAATCTTCTATATCTAATTGTAATATAGGTAATTCTCTCCTCACTGTATGACAAGATATCAGGGAGACGGGAGGATGGCCCACGTGTGTGTGGGAGTACAGGCGCCAGGACGACATTCCAATGTGGGGGGAGCAGGACAATCGCAGAGATAACGGCGGTGACAACAGACGCGACAAGTTGGCTACGGGAAGTGGGCTCCGGGCGTATGGCCGTATGGACTGACCGGGAAGACGGTGACGAGGAGCCCTCTGGTGGCGGACAATGAAGACATCTACTGTATATAGTTACTGATATACTCTTTAAAGCTCTTGTAATAAATATACCGTACTAAGCTGTATCCACAAAGAACCCACATTGTTCTCTTAGAAACCTTGAACGCAAACATCGACGGCTGAGAAGCGTCGTAACAATATGTTTTATTAACACAAAGCAATAACGCGCCATCTATGCATATAAAATAAAAGGATTTAAAAGCGCGAATGTTTATTTTATATATAAAACGAACTTCTACTGTCCTTACTGCGATGAAAAAATATATTGGGAGGGCTTGGCTCATCAGTGGTGAGCCCTCCCAGCGGTTTCGCCAATTTAATCCACCAGACCGCTTCTCAGAGCTCTAATACTGTATTGGATCATTCTGCTTTTATATGCTACACTGAAGGATGGAATCTTAGAAATGGTTTTCAAGTAAACTATGGACATAAGCTATGTGTTAATTTATTCCTAATGACCTTGTCTTTATAGTTTGCGGAAGAGCATTGCTCGAAGCAAATATTTGAATGTAATTCTACTGTCCTATAAGCTTATGTCCATAGTTTACTTGAAAACCATTTCTAATATTCCATCCTTCAGTGTAGCATATAAAAGCAGAATGATCCAATACAGTATTAGAGCTCTCAGAAGCGGTCTGGTGGATTAAATTGGCGAAACCGCTGGGAGGGCTCACCACTGATGAGCCAAGCCCACCCAATATATTTTTTCATCGCAGTAAGGACAGTAGAAGTTCGTTTTATATATAAAAGAAACATTCGCGCTTTTAAATCCTTTAATTTTAATATGTTTTATCTTGAAATCCTCTTCCTCAAGCATTATTTCGCAGAGAAATCCACTCAATTCTTCGTTATCTCCTTTCAACATTGTCGTGTTTTCTACCTACTGGTTGACTCAAATCTCGGACACCATAAAAGATAAACTTTTATTTTGACAAATTCAACCAAACTTCAACACATACCAACACCATATATCTATCATTTTATATTTACATAATTTTTCTTTTCATTATGCAATATTATTCCCATCCCTGGACACTTTTATTTTTCCGTTCATCATTATTCTTCATAATTCACCCTTTCATACCTCATCCAAAAAAGTTAGAAATAGTCAATATTTCGCCTTGAAATAAATTTTGATTTTTGATTGAAAAGAAACTCATGCGGTGTAACTTCAAGTGTTGTTTTACAATCACAGGCCGCAGTGTATTATATTGTATTATGCAATATATACATTTTTGAAATTTGTAACATATAAATTTACTGGCAATGTGTTACTTTTAAATAATATCATCAAATATTATCTCTACAGACCTTACTGCAATAAGTTATTGAATGAGACATTTATTGCAGTAAGGTCTGTAGAGATAATATTTGATGATATTATTTAAAAGAAACATATTGCCAGTAAATTTATTTGTTACAAATTTAAACGATAGATGGCATTAAATTTATAAATTTAATATACATAGTTGCGTATAGATGGGAAATTTACCGGGAGTAAATTGATCCATAGAAGCATAGGGCGCCTCTCCCGTCAAAATAAACATCAAAACCTGACGCCATCTATTGACCGTCGCCGCAAACTAGCGGCCTCGGGTTGGTGACAAAGCCACAACACCAGCTTTGGCAAACTGAGAAGCGTCCACCTAGAGACCATGGTTTCGGGCTAATGGCCCTCGTCAGCCTAGGGCGAACTTTATTCCATGATATCGTCCCTACAACTGCAAACTATCGAATGTGAAAAATTCAATTTTGAAGGAGAGAGAAATGAAGAGACCATGTGGCCTACCCTCAGTAGAGGAAGGCATTGAAGGAGGGAGAAATGAAGAGACCATGACATGGTCTCTTCATTTCTCCCTCCTTCAATGCCTTCCTCTACTGAGGGTAGGCCACATGGTCTCTTCATTTCTCTCTCCTTCAAAATTGAATTTTTCACATTCGATAGTTTGCAGTTGTAGGGACGATATCCACACGGGATCTAATGGAATCTTCACAATCTGCCAAAGAAGTGTTTTACTGGCAAGGTAGCTGGGCCAAATCTATGGCTAAAATGATGGCGTCAGGTTTTGACGTTTATTTTGACGGAAGAGGCGCCCAATGCTTCTATAGTTGCATATTTACTGCATTTTCCATCTTTAAAAAAGAACAAATCAACATGTAGAATCACTACAAATATAAGAAGATATATTTTTGAATATTAACACAAAGCAACAACGCGCCATCTATACATATAAAATGAAAGGATTGAAAAGCACGAATGTTTCTTTTATACATAATACAAACTTCTACTGTCCTTACTGCGATGAAAAAATATATTGGGAGGGCTTGGCTCATCAATGGTGAACCCTCCCAGCGGTTTCGCCAATTTTATCCACCAGACCGCTTCTCAGAGCTCTAATACTGTATTGGACGATTCTGCTTATATACGCAGCACTGAAGGATGGAATCTCAGAAATGGTTTTCAAGAAAACTATGGACATAAGCTTATAGGACAGTAGAATTACATTCAAATATTTGCATCGAGCAATGCTCTTCCGCAAACAATAAAGACAAGCCCTCCCAATATATTTTTTCATCGCAGTAAGGGCAGTAGAAGTTTGTATTATGTATAAAAGAAACATTCGTGCTTTTAAATCCTCTCATTATATATTTTTGAATATGTTGAATATTGCCTACGGTCATTTATAATAAAAATTCAAATAGTTTCCTCTATGCAAAAGATTCGTATTTCGGATATGTTGAAGAACAGTTGAAAAACTAGAACGTTCATCAAGATAATCTAAATAAATATTCCTATATTACAATAAAATATTTGTGTTTTTCTCATTAGATAGAACGTTTCCAAAAAAAAACGTAAATTTATAATATTTATAAAATATAAAAATGATTTCTTAGTTTAAAAGTATAGAATATTATAGATTGGTATGTATATTATCTCTTGAGTTATATATATATTAGGTTCTGCGGTTTTTTTTAAGTTGGGGGAAATGTGCAGCTACATCTGACCTCAGGCTATTTATCCTGAGGCTGTCAGCCGATCTAACAATTGTCGAACAGACAGACGGCCAGCGAGTACCAACAAGTTTAGAAAATATTGTTACCCGCCTATATTGGGTGGTGTAAAGAGAAGCGATATTAAGTGCTGTTTCGATAAAAAAATAAATCACAATATTTTTTTCAAGTTAAAAATACACTCATGGACAACACTTAAGGAAGTTGTACCTTTTAGCATGTATATCGGGATTCAGACAATAACTCTGAAAGATTTTACAGTGACCTTTATTGAAGACACACGAGATAACCAAGTGTGTATACACTCATAGACAAAACTTAAGGAAGTTTTACCTTTTAGCATGTATATCGGGATTCAGATAATAACTCTGAAAGATATTTCAGTGACCTTTATTGAAGACACGCTATAACCAAGTGTAAATAAAATCACCTCTGTCTCCTTAAAAAAAACCGACGACACCAAAGATTTTCCACTTCCTTAAGTTTTGTCCATGAATGTACTCAGAGCTGTACTTATCTGTTGTAATATACGTCTTATTGTTTATTTATATGTATTGTGTGTTGTATCGGACCTAGACGCTGTTCGTGTTCTTTGTCGGATCAGAATGACATAAAGAAAGAACACGCGAGTTCGTAAGGAATGCAACAAAAGTTAGCGCTTTAGTACACGGTGTACTGAACGGAAGGACTTGTGAACGAAACGATGGGACGTGTCTTCAACTTCTGCCGTCAGAAGGATCCTTGGCGCCGTGGATGTCACTCTTGTGTCCCGCTCCACACTGTCTAGCCTGGACTACACCGTCTTGTAGGCTGCCCCTATTTCCTCTGTATTCTTAAAATAACAGACGACCTGCGACCACAAAATATAAACCCTACTTAAGTTTTGTCTATGAGTTTCAATTTAAATTCGCAATTAGGAAATAAAGAAGAGATAAGGCACAATTTGGATTATAGATTATAAACACAAGGTAATAAGACCAAATCCAAATAAATAGTGTGTGACGTTTCGGTAACAGCGTTGTTACCATCTTCAGACCAGAGTACTGAATGGACTTTTGTCTGAAGTTGTACTGTTTCAGTACTTTTGTCTGAAGATGGTAACAACGCTGTTAGCGAAACGTCACACACTATTTATTTATTTTTATTTGGTCTTATTACCATGTGAAATAAGGAATAAATATTTATTTTTAAAACATCACCTCTTAAAATGACATCCTACCTCGACAGTTTCAAATTGATGTCCCTGGTTGGAACACACTTTTCTCTCGCTATCTTTTTATTTTCTCTAATTATTTTTGTGATCTACTCCTCATTTTGCAAATATTGGCTGAGTTGTCAATAAATTTGTTTTAATTGTCAATTGTCACAGTTTAAAATTGAAGTATGTCAGCACCAAGACACTTGGTAAATCCTTAGTAATTTGAATTTCCATAAGGATTTGCCGGGGATTTGTTGAGGCGCTCTGTGGAATCCCTCGGTCCCTTGAGAAACAAATCTTTGGATTTTTAATCGGGAGTTGTGGGAGTAATAAATATTGCCACAAATTGATATAGATCTACAACATTATTTACTGTCTGTTGTCTAGCGATAAAGAAGAGTGGACATTCCAGCAGTAGGTGTCTCGAGTCCTGGATTTCTATTCGCATATAGCTTATGCATGAGAGAGTCAAGAAAAAGAAATAGATCATCTATTAACCTTAAATATATTGACACATGGAAAATTAGAGAAGACAAAAACTTAAGGATGAGACAGCAATTTATTTCATACAAGAACAAACTAAGAATGATAAACAAAAGATAAACAAAGAGGGAATTTACATAGTATCCAAGTATACACATCAAAAATGATACTCTGTTAATAAAATAATACATACTTTGCGACAATATTTTAAGATTAAATATATCACAATGAATAGTCCTCAGCTACAAAAAAAACCTATACAATTGACACATTTGAGAAAAAAATACATCTCCTTTCCTGCAACTGAAAGTTGTTGATGGCTTGCGCTATCTGTCGGAATGAATATCAACTATGAAATGAAAGGATTTAAAAGCACGAATGTTTCTTTTATACATAATACAAACTTCTACTGTCCTTACTGCGATGAAAAAATATATTGGGAGGGTTTGGCTCATCAGTGGTGAACCCTCCCAGCGGTTTCGCCAATTTAATCTACCAGACCGCTTCTCAGAGCTCTAATACTGTATTGGACGATTCTGCTTATATACGTAGCACTGAAGGATGGAATCTCAGAAATGGTTTTCAAGAAGACTATGGACATAAGCTTATAGGACAGTAGAATTACATTCAAATATTAAAATCCTTAAAATTATTAAAATCCTTTCATATCGTATGAATAGATGACGCGTAATTGCTTTGTGTTAATATCAACTAATCCTTGATTTTTATTTATTCCAAAATTGACCAAATACATTTGACCAATTCTGGAATGATCAGAAATCAAAGATTAGTTGATTTTTATTCCGACAAATGGCGTAAGCCATCTGGAAATATCAGTTGTACGATTAGGAGATGCCTTTTTTTTCTTAATTTATCCACTTTAGAGAGATCCCAGTACAATTTCACTTTTGTTCTATCTTTCACTATCACAATGTTTTATGTGTTTCTAAGGTATTTTTATAGAAGAAACAATGAAATATTTCTATGTACCAATATGGAGAAAGTTGTCTTCATAAAGAATTCAGAAAGAGAGATAGCTGTAGTTCGAGTGGTCCATGGAGACGGGGTATTTTTGAAGATTGATCCTGCAGGAGAATAGCTGCCTCGGGCGAATTACTCGGCGTCCTAAACACGGCTAGACAGAACCCAATCTTTATCTAGATTCTCATTTCGGAATAATAAAATCCTCTGAAATATAGGTTTTTAACTTCAAATTAAAGTTTATTAATGTAATATTGAATATTTACAATAAAAATGAATACTTACAAGAATAAGAATCAAAAAAGATAAATAAAGCAATTTGGACAAAGCATTTAATGCAACGGTTGTTCTGCTACAGTCAGCGGTAGACATGTCAACATTGTTGCAATCAGTAACAGTGGTCACTTCAATAATCTGTACCAAATTTTGATTATTTTGTGGATCGGCCAGCAAATTTCGTGCAGACAATTTTATTTTTGAAAATACCTTTCTATAGGATTTAACATGGGGGAATATGGTGATAAAAAACTATAATTACTATAAACTTTAAATTCAAATTAAAAATCTTTAATTTGAATTTAAAAAACTTTAATTTGAAGTTAAAAACCTATATAGAGTAATTAATAAAACGGCATCCGGAGATGTGTTTATTGCTTTATTTTATATTTTGTTTTCCAGCTATTTTCGGTTTTGCAAACCCTTCTACTGGAATATATGATAAAATGAATAATATTGTCACAGAATAATCTGTGGTGGTCTACTCGGTTTATCATCATCAGTCACGTGACATCGGTATTTTATTTGTAAATCTTTTGTTCAGATATCTCTCAGTGTTTTTAAGATAGAAAATAATTGTAAATACTTTACTTGTTAACTTTGTTTTTTTTTTTTTTTTTGATGATTACTCACAGTAACAATTTAATCCTGTAGAAGGATTTGAAAAACCTGAAAGCTTGAAAATAAAATATTTAATTAAGCGAAAAGCTCATCCTAGGAAGCAGATATCAGATGCTGATATCATTTGAATAGTTGTAGCCTGTGACTTTCGCATATAGAGGTAAATTGTAACACAGCAGAGAAAAGACTGTAATAAGAATTTTCTCTTTTCATGGTTTATTTTAGACTATAAAGATTTTATTTTAGACTATATCGCTTCTCGGTCTTTTGGCTAAGATCAAAGAGTAGTTGCGTTTAGTTCGCAATTACCTTCTGGTGTTACATGTCCTAAATATACAGCCATGATATTCATGGTGAGTAGTTAGCGACTGGTTTGTCTGTATATGCACCACATGTCTACACATGTAAAGAGCAGTTCAACTTTTTGATCATATACTCATGTATAAGGGTTTGTAAAACCCGAAAGCTTAAGAATAAAATGCATAATAAAGTAAGAAAGCCATCTTCTGAAGCCGTTTTATTCATTATGCTAGGCTGATATATTTAAATAGTTGTGGAACTGTTTGCTCTTTGCACTGGTTGGACTTTTCTAAGAACTGGAGAATATTGAAGCTTTTTATCTGAAAAAGTGTCCAATGAGGGGTTTGATCCTGAATAATGTCTGTTTAAAATCGAGTGTTTATAGAACTTATCGAACCAACCTAGAGTTGACTACAGGAAGCTACTCAAGTACTAGCCCAAACTTCTGGCTGTGTATCGTGTGACATGATAAAATCTCGTCTTCAGCCAACATGCCCATATAAGGAGTCAAGACTTGAGCTCACCTCATTGATCAATACTATGTCAATCTGTCGATACTATAAATGATACACTCATGGACAAAACTTAAGGAAGTTGTACCCTTTATCATGTATATCGGAATTCAGACAATAACTCTGAAAGATACACTCATGGACAAAACTTAAGGAAGTTATACCTTTTAACATGTATATCGGGATTCAGACAATAACTCTGAAAGATACACTCATGGACAAAACTTAAGGAAGTTGTACCTTTCAGCATGTATATCGGGATTCAGACAATAACTCTGAAAGATACACTCATGGACAAAACTTAAGGAAGTTGTACCTTTTAACATGTATATCGGGATTCAGACAATAACTCTGAAAGATATTACAGTGACCATTATTGAAGACACACGAGATAACTACACTCATGGACAAAACTTAAGGAAGTTGTACCTTTTACCATGTATATCGGGATTCAGACAATAACTCGGAAAGATATTACATTGACCTTTATTGAAGCCACAAGAGATAACCAATACACACTCATTGACAAAACTAAAGAAGGTTGTACCTTTAAGCATGTATATCGGGATTCAGACAATAACTCTGAGAGATATTACAGTGACCATTATTGAAGACACACGATATAACCAATATACATTCATGGACAAAACTTAAGGAGGTTGTACCTTTCAGCATGTATATCGGGATTCAGACAATAACTCTGAAAGATATTACACTGACCTTTATTGAAGCCACACGAGATAACCAATATGCACTCATGAACAAAACTTAATGAAGTTTTACCTTTCAGCATTTATATCGGGATTCAGACAATAACTCTGAAAGATATTACAGTGACCTTTATTGAAGACACACGAGATAACCAATATACACTCATGGACAATACTTAAGGAAGTTGTACCTTTCAGCATGTATATCGGGATTCAGACAATAACTCTGAAAGATATTACTGTGACCTTTATTGAAGACACACGAGATTACCAATATGCACTCATGGACAAACTCAAAGAAGTTGTACCTTTCAGCATTTATATCGGGATTCAGACAATAACTCTTAAAGATATTACAGTGACCTTTATTGAAGACACACGAGAAAACCAATATACACTCATGGACAATACTTAAGGAAGTTGTACCTTTAAGCATGTATATCGGGATTCAGACAATAACTCTGAAAGCTATTACAGTGACCTTTATTGAAGACACGAGATCTACTTATATAATTGCCTTATTCTGAAGCTCACCGTCACCGTTCACGGATAGAATGCGCGCCCATTGGCTGCCGCCGGCGAACACGTGACCTACCAGCCCCCCTCTAGACAACCCTGTTATCAGCTGTGTGATACATCCACCTGTCTATAGCGGCCACTCTAGACAACCCTGTTATCAGCTGTGTGATACATCCACCTGTTAATACAGACCACCCTGTCTATAGCGGTCACCTTAGGCAACCCTATTATCATTAGTGTGTTACATTCACCTGTCTATACAGACCACCCTGTCTATAGCGGCCACTCTAGACAACCCTGTTATCGGCTGTGTGATACATACACCTGTCTATACAGACCACCCTGTCTATAGCGGCCACTCTAGGCAACCCTGTTATCAGCTGTGTGATACATCCACCTGTCTATACAGACCACCCTGTCTATAGCGACCACTCTAGACAACCCTGTTATCGGCTGTGTGATACATACACCTGTCTATACAGACCACCCTGTCTATAGCGGCCACTCTAGACAACCCTGTTATCGGCTGTGTGATACATACACCTACTATACAGACCACCCTGTCTATAGCGACTACTCTAGACAACCCTGTTATCGGCTGTGTGATACATACACCTGTCTATACAGACCACCCTGTCTATAGCGACCACCCAAGACAACGTTCTTAAAATATATTCGCACTCGGGTAAAACCCGGGCGTTGCCCGGGCCATTCGTCTAGTAATCAATATGCACTCATGGACAAACTCAAAGAAGTTGTACCTTTAAGCATGTATATCGGGATTCAGACAATAACTCTGAAAGATATTACAGTGACCTTTATTGAAGACACACGAGATAACCTATATACACTCATGAACAAAACTTAAGGAAGTTTTACCTTTCAGCATGTATATCGGGATTCAGACAATAACTCTGAAAGATATTACAGTGACCTTTATTGAAGACACACGAGATAACCAATGTACACTCATGGACTAAACTTATGGAAGTTGTACCTTTTAACATGTATATCGGGATTCAGACAAAAACTCCGAAAGATATTACAGTGACCTTTATTGAAGACACACGAGATAAACAATATACACTCACGGACAAAACTTAAGGAAGTTGTACCTTTCAGCATGTATATCGGGATTCAGACAATAACTCGGAAAGATATTACAGTGACCTTTATTGAAGACACACGAGATAACCAATATACACTTATGGACAAAACTAAAGAAATTTGTACCTTTCATCATGTATATCGGGATTCATACAATAACTCTGAAAGATACACTCATGGACAAAACTTAAGGAAGTTGTACCTTTTAGCATGTATATCGGGATTCAGACAATAACTCTGAAATATATTACTGTGACCTTTATTAAAGACACACAAGATAAACAAGTGCAAACAAAATTTCTTCTGTCTCCTTCAAAAAAAAAAAACAGACAACTGACGATATCAAAGACTTTATACTTCCTTTTGTCCATGAGTCTAAATAAAATTATTTGTAAATAGTACTTCTTTGCTTATCTCAAATATACATGATATAGCCAGCTATGATAATCATGGCATTTATTTAGAAACTGCTTTTCCAAAGGATATCAATCAACGATCTGGGAACAGATAAATGAAGATTTGAAAGTTTGTTTTATTATTTTAAAATATATTATCTAATATTATTACTGCAACGATAGAAAACGTTATATTGATGAGATAGCTAAGCTCATCGGTGGTGAACCCTCATTAGAAAATTATAAACTATTTTAGACGAGTAAGATTATTTTTGAAATTAAACAATTTCTACTGCCCTTACTGCAATGGAAAAAATTAATGGGAGGGCCTGACTCATCAGTGGTGAACCCTCCCAAAGGTTTCGCCAGTTTAATCTACCATACCGGTGTTATATTGCATTTTACGATCTTCCTTTTATAGTGATACTGTTGTTAGACTTTTGGAATGGGTATTTTAGAAGAACTATGGACATAAGCTTTGAGTACAGTAGAATTACATACAATTATAAATATTTAATATGCTTCGAGCAATCGCTCTTCCGCAAATATCAAATTGTGTCTTTTATTAGAACATTTATATCACGATAATCTTACGAAATGACGAATCCTGTATGGGACTTTGATTCCAGTAAAAGACTTGTTGTCGCTGCTGTTGTATGTAGTCACAGTGTAGAAATACTATACTAAACCTACTACATATATCTCTGTATTCTTAGTTCTCTTCTCTTACTCTGTAAACTGGCGATTCCTTTATAAGACGAGAGGTCCTCAATAAAGGCTTTTGTTGTTGATAATCTTACGCGTCTAAAATAGTTTCAAATTTTATGAACAGATGGCGCGCTAGTGCATTGTAATATAAATGAACCCTCTTTAGGTTCACCACTGATGAGCCAAGCCCTCTTACCCACACACAACAACTTTGATCATTGCAGTAAGGTCTGAAGAGAGATACTATTTGAAACCATATAAGAAAATACCAAGAACAATAATTATAAATGTTATCGATATATTGCCATTAAATAAACAAGAAATTGAGTGATATATAGACAAAAGTAATTTATCTCTATAGTTGAATATCAAGAATTTATCCATATATACCGCGACCCATGTGGGTATCTCATATGGTATTGAAAATGAAATATCAATTTCACATTGGAACATGAGAATAATTCCGATATAATGTACATGTGCTATAGCTTGGAATAGAGATCTATGCTCCAAATATTTGTAAAGCTATGTGAACTTAAAGAAGAAAAATTAAGATATTTCATTTTACATAAATTAGACTAAGACTTGTGTTTGTTCTTTCATGTATTCTCTCAATGATGAGGCTATCAATTAATCCCCTAACTTCCAGAATGGAGAGACCTGACAAGGTAGTGAGTCCTGATGGAACGGGCCAACGATGGTATGACAAGCCGTGTGGGAGGAAAGAAACCGGAACAGCTGAGACCAGGGAAAGAAATTTTATTTAAGAGAGCAATTCGAAATTATAATTCTTCGGGAAGAGAAGTTCGATGTAATGAAGAAGCCACATCAGATTATCGCATTACTTTTCCCTGCCTGAAACAAACACCTCGGCGTTAAAACTGTCGTTTCTAGCTAACTAGATGGGCAGGTCATTATGTGGCCGCTAGCTCTAGAGATGGGCAGGGGTTGTGTGACCGCTAGCTCTAGAGATGGGCAAGGATTGTCATTGTGTGGCCGCTAGCTCTAGAGATGTGTAGGGATTGTCATTGTGTGGCCGCTAGCTAACTAGATGGGCAGGGATTGTCATTGTGTGGCCTCTAGCTCTAGACATGGGCAGGGATTGTCATTGTGTGGCCGCTAGCTCTAGAGATGGGCAGGGATTGTCATTGTGTGGCTGCTAGCTCTATATATGGGCAGGGATTGTCATTGTGTGGCCGCTAGCTCTAGAGATGGGCAGGGATTGTCATTGTGTGGCCGCTAGCTAACTAGATGGGCAGGGATTGTCATTGTGTGGCCGCTAGCTCTAGAAATGGGCAGGGATTGTCAGTGTGTGGCCGCTGGCTAACTAGATGGGCAGGGTTTGTCATTGTGTGGCCGCTAGCTCTAGAGATGGGCAGGGATTGTCATTGTGTGGCCGCTAGCTCTAGAGATGGGCAGGGATTGTCATTGTGTGGCCGCTAGCTAACTAGATGGGCAGGGATTGTCATTGTGTGGCCGCTAGCTCTAGAGATGGGCAAGGATTGTCATTGTGTGGCCGCTAGCTAACTAGATGGGCAGGGATTGTCATTGTGTGGCCGCTAGCTCTAGAGATGTGTAGGGATTGTCATTGTTGTGGCCGCTAGCTCTAGAGATGTGTAGGGATTGTCATTGTATGGCCGCTAGCTCTAGAGATGTGTAGGGATTGTCATTGTATGGCCGCTAGCTCTAGAGATGTGTAGGGATTGTCATTGTATGGCCGCTAGCTCTAGAGATGTGTAGGGATTGTCATTGTTGTGGCCGCTAGCTCTAGATAAATGTAAGGGAAAAGATTGTCAATGTTTCGGCGCCAGTTGATGGTAAATTCGGTTGAATAGATTGTCATTATGTGGTAGCTATCTCTCTAGAGATGTGTAGAGATTGTCATTATGTGGTAGCTATCTCTCTAGAGATGTGTAGAGATTGTCATTATGTGGTAGCTATCTCTCTAGAGATGTGTAGAGATTGTCATTATGTGGTAGCTATCTCTCTAGAGATGTGTAGAGATTGTCATTATGTGGTAGCTATCTCTCTAGAGATGTGTAGAGATTTACGTTGTTGTTGGCGCTAGCTTCAGACAACAGTACGGCGAATATATTTTTAAAGTTCTAATTGCCTACCTCAGACAATATAGAGTAAATATTGTACAGCTGTTTTTAATTATCCAATATCAGAAGGTATAGTGCAGATATATAAATATAAATCAAATTGCAATCTATCGATCAAATTTATAATGATCTCTCTTGTAATATGTTTCTTATGATATTTATTAACAAATATGATTTGATATGGAATATCAAAATAAACATATTACAGATAACTTCATTAAATCAACTTCCATCATTGCTTAACATACTGTAAATAACTACCTTGCGATTTCTTATATCTGCTTATGTTGCTGCTTATTTGTTTAATGTATATGTTTATTCAATGCTTTTTTCTTAATTGTTTATTTTCTTTCTGATAATTCTGTTATCTACTCTACTACAATATGAATTATTGTAAATAGTTTCACGCGCTAGATCGGATATAGCGTGTCTTGTTTGCAACTGGTAATAAATTAAATAAAATAAACATATATGTTCAAATATAATAAATATAAATTTTAGTATGAATATATAGTTTAGCAATGTACTGAGTTGTTGATATGTAGGGAAGACTTAAGTACCAATGTGATGTATATGTGATGTTTTATCAAAATTCATTGAAAGCGCAACCAGCTCTTATCGTTGTAATTCTAGATCTTAGTAATTAAATACCAAAAGACTCCAAATGTATTAAATGGAATAGAATAACGTTTTTCTTAGTTTCTCTAACAATGGATATTTAAGGCAAGTATATAAGACGAGTACATAAGACAAGTATTTAAGATTTGCATATAAACTTTTCCCACCTTGAGATTTTTTATTAATAATGTAGCGTAGTTTATTTAACTTATGTTAGTTTACATAATTTTAAGTTTCAGATTTTGTTAGATTTATTTTCATTGGTTGGATTTCTATATAAATTTGTGTATTTTCAATTTTAAAGTAGTAATGTTCGTTGGTACCGAAGAATAAAGGTATTTTTCTACTTTCTATCACGGCAACTGTTTGTCTAACGCCAAAATATTGTAGCAAGGTATTTATTGTTTTATTAACAGAGTATATATTTTTTCATGTTTATATATATATATATATGAAAAAATAGTACAAATGTGATATTGTACTGGGATAAGGTGCATAACTATGAAAAAAGGCATCTCCTTATCGTACAACTGAAATTTGCTGATGGCTTGCGCCCGAAACGCGTCCGTGGTTAGCTTTTCTTGATTAATCAAGAATGGATATTTGGCTAATTCTGGAATAATTAAAAATCAACGAGAATAGTTGATATTTATTCCGATAGATGGCGCAAGCCATCAGCAACTTTCAGTTGCACGATAAGGAGATACCGTGATATTTGGCCAACCCAATTTCTTGATAAATCAAGAGAATCCATCCACGAATGGCGTCCTGCCATCTAAAAAGCCCATGTGCTCGTGGTCAGGAAATGCCTTCTTTATTTTTAATATCAACACCTGACCCACTTATCTTTTTTTTTTTTTCTATTGTTTTTTCATATATGTATATGTATATACAGTAGAACCTCCCTGTAAAGGACAACACCTAATTGCAGAGCTAAAGTGTCCTTTAGGGAGAGATGTCCTCTTACCGGAGAGTTACTAAATAGTAAAAATGGTAATTTTGCAAAAGAAAACTGTCCTTTGTGGGGAGATGTCCGCTAGCCTGGTATCCGCTAAAGGGAGGTTCTACTGAATATTGCTACTCTGTAAACTTCCCTCATTGCTTATCTTTTTCTATCATTCATAGTTTGTTCTTGACTTAAATATATTGCTGTGTCATCCCGAAGTTTGTCTTCCCTAATTTTCCATGTGTCAATATATTTAAGGTTAATAGATGATCTATTTCTTTTTCATGACTCTCTCAAGCATAAGCTATATGCGAATAGAAACCCAGGACTCGAGACACCTACTGCTGGAATGCCCACTCTTCTTTAGTACTAGACAACAGACAATAAACAATGTTGTAGATCTATATCAATTTGTAAATACCAGAGATAATTATAACAGATTTAACTATTTTTGTAAACATATTTATGATTATCTTTCCAACCTGGAAGAATCAGGTTCCTATTATATCTTATTGTTTTTTTTTTTTAATTATTTTTTTGTATAATATGTTTATAACTGCTTCTGTTTAAAAATGTAAATCGACGCAATTATCCCTAGTCGGGATATCGCGTTTTGTGTGTTGAAATAAATAAATAGGCGTAAGCTATATGGAAGATAAATGAATCACGATTGATTTTTTCGCTTGTTTCATGCAAATGGGTGTTTTACAGAGGTTGATTCTCTTTTAAAATGATTATTTCTCAACGTAGTAGAATATGTACTGTGCGTACGATAATTGCATATTTACGTATAGACATATATAAAGCCTACTTTTGATATCCCAAACGAAAAAATATATATATACTGATCTGGACAATATATTCAGATGGCATAAGAACCTACAGGACATGCAACAATTGTCCTGGTGTGGAACTAAAACCTACCCACATATTCTCATGTCCAGCAATGTCTGCAGCCCTGCAGAAAATTGGCATGGACTCACAGCAGCAGCTTTACACACCCAAAATAGAGAATATTGCTGTAATAGAGATGCACGGAGACATCTGAGGCTCTTCATTGGACACGACAACAACAACAACAGAAAATTGACATGGACCCAGAGCAGCAGCTTTACACACCCAAGATGATGGACGTTGAGACTGCTGTGATAGAGATGCATGGAGACATCTGAGGCTCTTCATTGGACACGACAACAACAACAATAGAAAATTGACATGTACCCAGAACAGCTGCTTTACACACCCAAGATAGAGGACATTGTGACTGCTGTGATAGAGATGCATGGAGACATCTGAGGCTCTACATTGGACACGACATGTGAAAATATCATCATGAAAGGTAAGCAAATAGAATATTTAATTAAGGATATTATGAGGATCATTTAGCAAATTGGATCATACTGTAAATTAGGCTAACACTTGGGTTTATGTTAATTAATGTCACTTCCTATTTGAGATTTTTAATGTTAAAAGCGGGATTTATAAGGGAGTGAAATCTGGTTACTCCAATGAAAGAAGATATTTCGGAAGGGTTTCGTGGTTGTGGCAGGTTTTTTCGCAAGGATATATCAAGATTTGTAAAGTTGAGAAAAAGGTTAAAATTAATTAAGAGAATACTCTAAGAGAGAGATATAAAGAAATTATCCTGAATTTATGCGGGAATGAGATCAGACGATTGTGGATCCTTCAATACAAGACTCTGCGCCATATCTCGAAGTCAACCCTGATCTCAAAATCCCATAAACAAATGGAAACGAGAATTTTTGCTATTCCATATTCTATGAACTTTGAAATATGACCTGATAAAAGACGTTCCTATGGATTTATGTATTTCATGTCTTTATGATATTCCTAACGACGAGATTTTAAAATCCTATTTTCAAAATATATTCGGTTTATTGCAATAGTGATGTACGAGGGCCATCCAATAAATAAGTTTCCCTATTTTTTAACAAATAAACGACATTATTTACAATTATGCAGTTATTTTATTTTCATTATACAACTCATAGACTACTTCTCTAAATAATCGCCATTTCTGTCCAAACATTTTTGGTACCGTTGTAGCAATTTTTAGATACCACTGTTGTACCAAGCCGTGTCCTGTCTTCGTAGCCAGTGGTTCGCCTCCGCCTGCACTTTGTCATCATTCGCAAAGTGCTTGCTTCCAAGGTGCCACTTGAGTGCTGGATAAATATGGAAGTCGCTTGGGGCAAGTTCCGGAGAATAAGGTGGATGTGTGAAAATTTCCCATTTGAAGTTTTCCATAGCCATAACTTTGCCTGCAGAGATTGTGACCTTCGCCTTTTTTGGTGCACTTTCCTCAGGCTTCTTCCACACCATGCTTTGTCGTTTTGTTTCTGGAGTTGAATGATGCACCCGGCTTTCATCTCCAGTGACAATACGGGAAAAACAGTTGATCTCCATCTCTTTGATGCATTTCCAGGAAAGCTCGGGCTGCCTCCATCCGTTGTTGCTTGTGAATTTCCAAGAGCAAACGCGGGACCCATCTTGTGCAGACTTTGAGAAAATTCAAAACATCTGACATGATTGTTCCAATCGAAGAGCGTCTAATTTCGATTCCAGGAGGCAGTCGAATCATTATTTCGTCAATGGTGACTCGGCGATCTGCTTCCACCACATTCCGAACAGCAGCAACGGCTGCATTGTCCGTAGCAGTAACGGGCCTGCCGCTTCGCTCGTCATCATGCACGTTTTGCCGTCCTTCTAAGAACCATGAACGCCATCGGCGAACCATTTGGATGCTCATACATTCTTCACCATACACTGACACTAAATTGCGATGAATATTGACCGCAGTTTCATTTATCGCCGTGAAAAAACGAATTACAGAACGGAGTTCGCAAGTGGACACGTTTACCAGTGGTAGCTCCATGGAAACTGAAGCGCTACGAACTTGCGCGTACGAGTAGCGTGATTTTGAAGGTCACCAGCTTCCAACGCATCCTAGTGACCATTTCTTCTATACTAACTAATTTTTACAACGTTTCGTTCGCAGAAAAAAAAATAGGGAAACTTATTTATTGGATGGCCCTCGTATGTTTAATGAATTATATTTCTCGAAATTATTCGCGCTGTTTATAAGTTTATCGATATTTTACACAACTCTGCTTCTAACCATTTAATTCGATTTTAAATCTCAAAAGACTGAAATAAGTAAACTTAAAGAATTAAAGCCTATAGAAAAAAATACGTAAAATTCCAAAGAAATAAATAAAATAGTTATAAAAAGAATATTAAAATTTACATACATCTTAATGAAATGAATTTTAAAGATGAAAATGGAAACGATAATAATCAATAGCTCTAATAATATTTTATTGAGCAGTGCACAATGTAAGGTTGAAAGATTAAGAAGAAGAAGCTCCTTTTGAGTTTATAATCATACAACAAGGTTGAAAGACAACGGTGATGCAGGAAAAGGTTTGAGGTTTTTTTTTTCAGCGTCAGATGCTATATTGGATATCAGATTCAACAGTATTAAAGAAAGAGGGCCAAATGAAGAATTTGGGGACGTTTAAAGTGGTCGATAGAACGGCTTGGCCTCATATAGAATTGTTCCGAGGTCAAGAAGGAAAATTTCAAGCATGGAATAGCAAAACTTGAAAGCACGCGCAACAGAAGCCCGCGTTGATTCTGCATTGAAACAAATGTAAACAACAAAAGCACTTTATTTTAATTTTAAATCTTATTTTATTGGCGTTTTAATGATGTAAAATACTTTTCTTCCGTAGAAGGGTTTTCTTGCCCGAAAGCTTGAGAGATTTTTAAATAAAAAAAAAAATATTTTAAAAAGAAACTTTTCCCTGGATGGTTTAATGTTCTTATTTTAATATTTTAATGGTATAGAGTATCAATATGTAAATAGATATTCATATAGACATAGTAACATTATAAATCACGAATATTGCTTTTTTAACACAAAACAAACTTCTGCTGTCCTTACTACGTTGAAAAATATTGGAAGGGCTTGGATTATCAGTGGTGAACCCTCCTAGCGGTTTCGTCAATTTAATCTACCAGACCGCTTCTTAAAGCTCTAATACACCTATCCCCCGATTTACACGGTGGATACGTTCCTGAGAAAAACGTGTATATCGAAAATTAAAAATTTTCGCGAAATTTTTATGCGAAGAAATACAGACACAGTGTGCGTGTGCAGCAAGTCAGCACATAAGCTCGGGATTCCTCGTGAGATGTGTACACAGCGCATGTGTTCAATCACAGTAGCATTTAGTATAGTTAATATAAAAACAAAAAAAAAACCTATTTGGAAAACCGTGTAAAAGTGAAAACGTGTAAAACAAGTACCGTGTAAATCGGGGGATAGGTGTACTATATTGGACGATTCTGCTTATATACGCTGAAATGAAGGGTGGAATCTTAGAATAGTATTCAAGCAAACTATGGACATAAGTTTATAGGACAATAGAATTACATATAAAAATTCGCATCGAGCAATGCTCTTCCGCAAACAATAAGTACAAGGCCAGTTAGGTATATTTTATCGCAGTAAGGACAGTAGAAGTTTGTTTTGTGTTAAAAAAGAAACATCCGTGCTTTATAACGCTTCCATTTCTTATATATGGCACGCCTTATATATACATAGTATTTGTAGAAGGACATAACTACTTCGTTTCTTATAGTAATCTCTTCCGTTTTTAACAATACTTCTAGCTTTTCTGGGGAACTTTACTAATAGACTAAGCTCTAATCGGCCAATGAATCAAATAAAATCTTGCAGATCATTGACTTACATTGACAATTAAAATAATTTTATTGACATCTTGTCAATACATACAAATTGCACAGTCTGTACTATTTTAAAAAATATATAATATGGATTATATTAACTATGTACAATGAATATGGCGCCTCTGCCAGCGCTGCAGAGTTTGGTGGAGAATCGCCAGTGGGTCTCCAGCGACACCACGTATTTCGTGATCTACGATCTACTTACATTGATAGGCATGAGAAACTGCTAAATTTTGTCTTTCTCCATGAAGACGGGAACAATTAAATATATAAAGGGACATCCTATCTTGTGAATTTCATTTCCGCATAATTCATATTTTAAGCAACTGTTTTTCTTCGATTATTCTGAGAGGTTTTTAAAGGAACATATACCTTGAGAGGTTAACCTTTGTTACGCAAGGTTCCTAACTTCGAGGAATTAAGAGTACGTAAGTATGGGATACGTGATAGGTCACCAGTGTAGAACTTCAACTTTACATCTGAGGTGTCTAACATTGAAATCCTGCTGAAGATGTATCATTATCTGCACATAGTTTGTCAGCCCTTGCTGCCAGTGAGTTATATTTCCTTTGCGCAAATACCCCAGACCTTACCGACTGCAATGGATCCATTCATACCAACAAAATTTGTATAAATATTCAAAATGGTCCAGAAATGTTTACTATTTCTATCTGAGAATTAAATATAAATTTGAAGTTGTGATGAGAATTTGCAACCGCTGGTTGGGAATATTAGGTACTGCTCCTGGGAGAACGAACCCCACGTTGGGCGCCATTAAGGTGCTGGTGTGTTGGGACATGCGAGCGACCTACCGGGGGGAAGGCGGGCCGCCAGGTTGTCCCAGGCAGCCGTGGCAGGCTTGCTCTCGACCGTCACCGTGGTGAGGCAGTTCTCGCGGGACGGCTTGGATTCCAGTTCATCCACCCGCCGCGAAAGGAATTCGATTGTCTCCTGCTGTTTCTTTAGGCAGTCCCGGATGGCGCAGAGAGTTTCAGTGAGCAGGCGCATTTCGTCACGTACGCAGGCTAGATCGTCATCAGCGTCTTTCTTCCAGGCCAAAGTCTGCTCGATGAGTTGCGTGAGGGCGTCGAGCTTGCCGTTCAGCAGCTGAACGTCGGAGCGGGTGGCGAGGCCCAAGCCGTATGGACTCCACGGCCGGATCTCCCCGCTGCCCCCTACCACAGACTCTCACATTAGGGCATAGGATGGGGAAACATTAGAATAACTTTTGAGAGAGAAAAATTCATCCAGGGAGAAAAGTTTCTTATAAATTTATTTAATTGAATCAAGCTTTCGGACCTTGGAGCCCTTCTACAGTAGTTAGTTTAACTATAACGCCTACCCATAAAGTAGTAATAGATTATAGCATAGTAATGATATAAATATATATATCGATTTTATTAGTATATAGCGTGTTAGAGTTATAGTGTTAACCTTGTCCCTGTAGAAGGGCTCCAAGGCCCGAGAGAAAGCTTGAGCTAATTAAAGGTTTTTGTGAGAAACTTTTCCCTGAATGATTTTTCTCTCAAATGATATGATATAAGGAAGGGATTATTTATATATTATTTTTGGAATTATAGTAACTATAAATGACAAGGTCTAAGGCATCGCATCACAATATAGAATTACAGTGCGAATATAGAAAACAATCCATATGAATACAATTAATGATGGCGAGCTTAGGTCAAATGTTTTATTACTATCGTCTGATATTTCGACATGGGTGATTGTCTACCTTCATTAAAAATCAGGTTTCTATCTGCAAATAATAGCTTGGTACACACAGTAGTACCACTCTCCCGCCTTCGCGCGGTTCCCTGCGTAAACCTCAGAACCTCAGAGGTCCTTGATTCGTCGGCAGATTCAGGGAGTACTGTGAACAAAAGATTCGAGGGCCAAAGGAGGGGGGGGGGGGGAATCCTATTGGAGCGTAGGACGGGTTTAACTAAGTCCGAACGGGAGGGCTCGGACAGCAACCTTGCCATGAACTCTCGGAGACGCCTGTGAGGTTGATTGGTCATCCCCATGGAGCCAGACCATAATGGCGGGCGCGAGGGGCCAAACGCTGGGTGCATGGAGAATGCATCATTCCTTTGGTACGGTGGCCTAGGTAATGCAGCAGAGGGCTTGCTTTCGCATGCCGGTTTATGGACCGAAAGGTCTGGGTGGCCATTGCTCCAAGGATGTAAATAATAGCTGTGCGGCCCCAATAAATGTCAACACCATCGACTAACCAAGGAATGTCCTGTGTGTTTTTCATCTTCGGATGATGCCCTGTTTCACACACCGGTAGATAGAACTATACATGGTTTTAAAACATCGTGTTTTACTTCTTTCTATTCTATAGGAAGGTTTCTTTTATAAAGATTCTCTGGGTGCGGCATGCTTGTAATCCAAGTAGGAACGTTCAAATTCTTTAAAATACACTCATGTACAAAACTTAAGGAAGTTGTACCTTTTAGCATGTATATCGGGATTCAGACAATAACTCTGAAATATACACTCATGGACAAAACTTAAGGAAGTTGTACCTTTCAGCATGTATATCGGGATTGAGACAATAACTCTGAAAGATACACTCATGGACAAAACTTAAGGAAGTTGTACCTTTTAGCATGTATATCGGGATTCAGACAATAACTCTGAAAGATACACTCATGGGCAAAACTTATGGAAGTTGTATCTTTCAGCATATATATTGGGATTCAGACAATAACTCTGAAAGATACACTCATGGACAAAACTTAAGGAAGTTGTACCTTTTAGCATGTATATCGGGATTCAGACAATAACTCTGTAAGATATTACAGTGACCTTTATTGAAGACACCCGAGATAACCAAGTATGAACAAAATTGACTGTCTCTTTAAAAAAAAAAAAAAAAAAAAAAAAACAGACGAAGAATTTCAAAGAATTTTCACTTCCTTAAGTTTTATCGATGAGTTTAATTGAGCTATCCAAGTTATGTTGGTATAAAATATATCGCAATTAATTTTATTACATTAATTACATACTCATATCAATTATGAAATTGTATATTTTTTTAAAGAAATACTTTGTTTTTTATAAATTTTCATTAATAATAATATATCTGATTGGAAGAATATTTAGAAAAGCTCTCTTTTTCCAATTCTTTTTACCCCTCAGAAAGTACAGTTATTCTCATCAGTGAGTGTAGATCTCCAAGAATGAACCCACTTTTCTAGGGATCACCAACCTAAGTACAACATCCCTAGAAAATCTTCCAAGAAAGAAATCTGCCTGGTGTCACCTCATTACTTGGACTTCCACTGACATTGTAAATCAAACCAAGAAGATGTCAGCCTGGGTAGTTGGTGACTTCTGTACATGGCTCCAGGAACCTACTGGTTTATCTAATTAAGTAATAGCAATGACCTACGCCAGAGGTCGGCAAACTTTTGAGTCGGGAGAGTCAAAGTTACAAAATTTCAAATTTTTCAAAGAGCCACAAAATGTTTTCTTACCAACAATAAATAGTATTCGTATAAATAATATTTACATATGGAACTATATAAAGAGCCTCATTTTGCTCGCAAGCCACAGTTTGCCGAGCCCTGGTCTACGCGAACATTTTGGGAGAAGATTCAAAACCAATCTGTGTTTGGATCAACTATACTCAAAGTAGAAGCTACTCTCACCTATTTTAAGAAGAGCAAAGGCGAGCTCCAGAAACCCCAATATTTCAATTCTCACATTCTTTATCAGAAGTACAAAATAGCGATGCGAAGAGTTCCTTGTAAACTTTATTATTTAACCAAGCTTTCGAGTAATTCTGTCCTGAAGAAGTAAAATTGAATACGTATAATGGATAAATTGTTTTATATCTACATATCTGCATATTTACATATGAAAAATGATTGAAAAAATGACTGACGAGCGCCAACAGCTCTAAACGCGTTCGTGGATGGCTTTTTCTTGATTTATCGAGAAATTGGGTTGGCCAAATATCATGGAACAGACTAAATCAATGTTTAGTTGATTTCTGTTCCATTAGATGGCGTTCTGCCATCTAAAAAGCACATGTGCTCCTGGTCAGGATATGCCTCCTTTATTTTTAATATCAAATCCTGACCTTTTTATTTATTTTTTTCCTACTATTTTTTCACATGTATTTATTTATATATTCTTATTCTTTCTTATCTCCACTCAATCATATCAGCCATATAGTCATGCTTAGTGTTATCTCAGCCTGTAAAGAAGCTTATAGCGTAGGTAGATGTTGATTATACCTTTAATATTGAGCTTCTTGATGACAAACTTGGAGTCTTGGTTGTACTTGGTCGGCTCATCTTCGGAGACTTCCCCTGGTACACAGCGCGGGGGTGAGGTTTGGCACAACTCAGCTTGAAGAGAGGGCAATCAAGTGTTCTATATCTCTGTCTTACAACTGTAGCATTAAATTCACGCCAATCACTTTAGATTATTAAAATTCGAAACTATTATAGACACGTATGATTCTTTAGCAATTAAACAATTTCTACTGTCCTTACTGCAACGGAAAAATTAATAGGAGGGCCTGGTTCATCAGTGATGAAACCTCCCAGCGGTTTCGCCAGTTTAATCTAACATACTGCTGTTATATTGCATTTTTTCGGTTTAATTTTTATATTGATACTGATGGATTGGAATGGGTTTTTTATATTAAACTATGGTCATAAGCTTTGAGGACAGTAGAAATACATACAATTATAAATATGTAATATGCTTCAAGCAATCTCTCTTCGACAAACATCGAATTGAGTTAATTGAATGATAATCTTTAGATAAAAAGGTAACTGCTTGTTCTCGATTGCTTGTATATAAGTTTATATTACGATGCACAAGCGCGCCATCTGTTATGAAAATTAGAAACTATTTTAGACGCGTAAGATTCTTTTTGAAATTAAACAATTTCTACTGCCCTTACTGCAATGTAAAAATTAATGGGAGGGCCTGGCTCATCAGTGGTGAACCCTCCCAGCGGTTTCGCCAGTTTAATCTCCCAATAATTTTTCCATTGCAGTAAGGGCAGTATAAATTGTTTAATTTCAAAAAGAATCTTACGCGTCTAAAATAGTTTCTATGGTAGATTAAACTGGCGAAACCGCTGTGAGGGTTCACCACTGATGAGCCAGGCCCTCCCATTAATTTTTCCACTGCAGTAAGGGCAGTAGAAATTGTTTAATTTCAAAAAGAATCATACGCGTCTAAATAGTTTATAATTTTCCTATAAGTTTATGCCAAGTCCTTTTTTCCTTCTTCCCCCTACTTGATACATTGTATATAACATTGTTGATTATTTCTGAAAATAATAGACACCTTGGCTAGAAAAATTTGTATTTTCTCAACGTTTCGACAAAAATAGTTTGCCTTCCTTAGGAGAAATATATATTAAGCATTTGGCAAGGCGTTAAAAAATATTCTTCTTAAAAGTTTTCAGCGTTTTGCTAAATGCTTTATTTTTATTTCTCCTGATGAGGGCAAAAGATTTTTGTCGAAAGGTTGAAAAAATAAAACTTTCTCTAACCAAAGTCTCCATTGTTTTAGAAATATGAATACCGGCCAGGCAATTTCTATCTTCAAGATTGCTGATTATCTTTACTACAAGGTTCGCTCCAAAGGTTTTTGCAATCACTTATTTTTATTGAAGCTGAAAATTTCAAATTTTCAGAGTTTCTCAAAGTATTCATCCTTAGCACCTATGTAAAATTGCATCCATGCTATGTTTAGAAATTACCGCTGCAGCTGTAAACAAAGTCGCGCCCTCTATAAGTCATTGTTGTTACTATTTTATGAAAATGTTTATGTTAAGTAAAAAAAGGATTCATATTTTAATAGTTTTAAAAATAGAGCAATCCATAAATAAATCTTTAATTAAAAAGGCATATATTGGATCAAAATATCATTTATTTTTCCAATATTTCAGTTGGCTAAACGCCAACCTTTATCATGTTATAACACCTCGATAAAGGTTGGCGTTCAGCCAACTGAAATATTGGTAAAATAAATGATATTTTGATCCAATATATGCCTTTTTAATTTAAAAATATTTAATAGTGTAATTTATTTTTTAATATGTTTTTAATTATTTAATATTATTATTGATTGTAAAAACGTTTAGAGTGAGCCTTGTATTACTGTTATTTCTGTATATATCCTCTTCTACTCAAGGAATCTGTATAAGACCAAAAGGTCTTATAAATATATGTGTTGTTGTTATTAGTAAGGATTGAAATTTCATATTGTTGCTACCTAAGCTATTAACACAAAGCAATAACGCGTCATATAATGAAAGGATTTGAGCACGAATGTTTCTTTTATATACAATACAAACTTCTACTGCCCTTACTGCGATGAAAAAATATATTGGGAGGGCTTGGCTCATCAGTGGTGAGCCCTTCCAGTGGTTTCGCCAATTTAATCCACCAGACCGCTTCTCAGAGCTCTAATACTGTATTGGACGATTCTGCTTATATACGCAGCACTGAAGGGTGGAACCTCAGAAATGATATTCAAGAAAACTATGGACATAAGCTTATAGGACAGTAGAATTATATATAAATATTTTTAAGATAGGGCTTATTTTGGATTGTAATAAGATTTTATTTATTAATCCAATATTTCGATGGACCAATCGTCCATCTTTTACGAGTTTTTTTGTTATGAAGCACATAGCAGGTCGCGGTGAGCCACAGATGTCTTACAAGCTCATTGGGCGATAAACCATCTAATGTATAATACAATATAATGCGGCTTATGATTGTAGAACGACATTTGAAAATCATCCCGCATGTGTTTCTTTCGAACGAAAAATAGAAACCTATTTTAAGGAGAAATAACGACTATTTCCAACCTTAGAGATGAAGTATGAAAGGATGAATTGTGAAGAGTAATGATAAACGGAAAATAAAGTGTCCAGAGATGGGAATCGAACCCATAGTGTTCCGCTTACCGGGCAGATGCCATGTCCACTAGGCTACCCTGGACATATTTTTCCGTTCCATTTTCAAATGTCGTTCTAAAACCATCTAATATATAGATATAATAGATAAATATTTACATCAAGCAATGCTCTTCCGCAAACAAAGGATTGTTATAGGCATGAATTAACCAAAGGTATGTTGAAGGACAATCTGAACAAGTTGATCGCTGGATCGAGGCTGCGGCAGACAAAGTGGAACTTGAAGCGCCGAACTACATCTAGATCCTGCCGCTCTATTGATCCACGTCTCGAAGTCCGTTTAAACCCTCTAAATAATGCACCACTTCGACGTGATCAATAAAAAAATCTCGTAAAACTTTTATTCCTCATCCTGAAGTATGGAATACCAATTATCTAGAAATTGTGATATAAAAACGAACATCTCTCTATAGAACTCAATGTATTGTAGCGGCTTGGATTTTGAAACCATTCTGTGGCTTCCAAGATATCGAATGTTGACCTTGGCTCAGTGAAATTTATTGCTTCAAGTGTATTGATCGCTCTGCTGCAACAGTACACCACAATCGGCCGAGTTTCTTCCCTTCACATTCCCAGATGGTAAAACTACTTTGTTCCTTTTCCCTTGATTTTCTTAACTTCAAGGTTAAAAAGTTAACTTATTTTATATGCAACCAATAGTTAACCAGGAATTATTTGAAGAATTGTTGTCGTTTATATTATTATTTGTCCGTTTAAGAGCAAAATTTTCTCGATAGCTAACAGCACCTAAAATAAAAAGAAACTCTTTGCCCCCTCTGATATATAGCTAGCAATAAATATGTATATATATGTTTCTATGAAAATGTTAATCTGCAAGACGCAGGTTATCATCATCCCTTTTTGATTTGTTTTTGTCACTTTGGCGGTTTGCAAATAAACAACAAAAGATGTATCAGACATAATAAAGACAATAAAGATTTTCTGATAATAAAAAGGTACAAAGATATTGCACCCCCCCCCCCAAAAAAAAATTTTTTTATTTTTTATTATATAGAAATACAGTAGAACTACCTACCTATAAAGTAAACCTAGTTGCAGAGCCAAAATGTCCTTTAAGGGAGAGGTGTCCTCTTACCGGTGAGTTTCTAAATAGTAAAAATGGTAATTTTGGCGATGAAAACTGTCCTTTGTAGAGATGTGTCCTCTAGCGGGAGTGTCCTGTCAATGAGGTTTTACTGTATATTATTTTTTAATTATTTTTTCACTCTCTTTATTAATTTTAAGTAATTTCTGGTTTTGATTTTCTAGAATCTAAAAAATATAATTCATATAGTACATCTTAATCAGAATTTTAAGTTTAAGAAACCTAATGCTAAAATTACCTAATCGATATATTTTTAAATCATACGTTTTTGACTCTCTCTTTTCTAGTGTAAAAAGTCGCTGATTTCGGTTCAAAAATTGACAACAGAAAGTATAATTGGTATATATTGAACTTAAAATGTTGGTAACTGATTTACTGGCTGATTTATGGTTTATTTATAAAATAAAAAATCCTGTATTACACATCTTTCATTTAGCTCAATGTTAAACTTAATACGTATTTTGATGAGATAAATATGTCGAATTAAAAGAAGAAACACAAGTCAGGGAAAAGAGATTCTTTATATAAAAGGACGATTGGTACAAGCTTTCTGGCAAAACGTCCTTCTATGGGTGCAAAATGACACAAGTGGCAATGGTTTATATCAGATGGCGGAAAACTTTTGAATCGGAAGAGTCAAAAATTACAATTTACAAAATTTCAAAGTTTTTAAAGAGCCACATAGTTTTTTCTTGCCAACAATAAATAGTACTCACATAAATAATATTTACGTATGGAACTATATAAAGAACTTCACATCCAAAGAGCCGCATGTGGCTCGCTAGCCGCAGTTTACTGACCTCTGGTTTATAATTGTCAAGATTCCATTAGATCCCGTGTGGATCTCATGGAATAAAGTCCGCCCTAGACTGACGAGGGCCATTAGCCCGAAACCATGGTCTCTAGGTGGATGCTTTTCAGTTTGCCAAAGCTGGTATTGTGGCTTTGTCACCGACCCGAGGCCGCTAGTTTGCGGCGACGGTCAATAGATGGCGTCTGGTTTTAGACGTCTATTTTGACGGGAGAGGCGACCCTTGTCTCTTTAGATAAATTTCCTCCCGGCAAAATTTCCATATATATAATACGAAAAATATTTTTAAACATAGTACAAATAATTTTAAAATATTTTAAATAGGCGTTGTTGTTAATTTTCAAAATATTCACACCTATATTTTACAAAAATTATTTTGTCCATAATTTAAATATATATATCAAATTTTTTCTCCCCATTGAATATAACAAAATATTTTTAAAATCTTAATGCTGTTGACGTTATGTGGCGCTGAGTTTGTTGTTGACACACTTTAAAATGTTATAACACCTTGATAAAGGTTGGCGTTCAGCCAACTGAAATATTGGTAAAATAAATGATATTTTGATATCCAATATATGCCTTTTTAATTAAATATATAATATGTGTAATTATTTATTAATCTCTCTGATGTATTATCCGGGTTAAACCTCCCGAATGTTGATAGGTATTTATTTACATAGCTGTTAGGATTGGTTTGATCGCAACTCTCTCTTCCTCTGTGTATGTGGCGGTCCGTGGGTTATGACAAAGTTAGGTCCTATCATCATATCCCTCGGTGTACTTGGCGACACATCAACAATACACATATAAAGAATATTTAAAACTATTATAGACGTGTAAGATTCTTTTAAAAATTAAACAATTTCTACTGTCCTTACTGTAATGTAATAATTAATGGGAGGGCCTTGCTCTTGCTCATCAGTGGTGAATCCTTCCAGAGGTTTCGCCAGTTTAATCTACCCTACCGCTGTTATATTGCATTTTTGGAACTTCCTTTTATAGTGATACTGATTCTAGTCTCTTGGAAAAAATCAATATAAAAGCGGCATGGTAGATTAAACTGGCGAAACCGCTGGGAGGGTTCACCACTGATGATCCAGGCCCTCCCTTTAATTTTTCCATTGCAGTAAGGGCATTAGAAATTGTTTAATTTTCAAAAGAAACATACGCGTCTATATTAGTTTCGAATATTCATAACAGATGGCGCGCTATACATTATAACATATATAAATAGCTATCATTGATACATCAACTAATTATTTATTTAATTCCCGACCTGTCAGTGACTCGCTGTCATTCTCCTTAGAGAGATTATTTCTGAATCCTATTCTGTTGTTGTTGTTGTTGTCGTGTCCAAAGAAGAGTCTCAGATGTCTCCATGCATCTCCATCACAGCAGCAGCAATATCCACTTTCTTGCTCTTCATTGGAAAATGGGTGCCGTTGCCACGTTAGTCACCTTGGAAACGAACCAGAATTTGGTCGAATATTCCAAGGGTCCAGGGGGGACCGCAGGGAGGTGTGGTCGGACTTCTACCCCCTATTCTGTACTTATATATTGTAGCACCGTCCTGGGAGGTTGGCTCTATGTCTATATCCGAGTTCAGACCTAGTACTTCTAGTTCTCCTGTTGAAGGACATTGTTTGAAGTTTATATGTTAATTTTGTAATTATTCTTATTTTTTAATTCATAGAAGCATATTTTTTGGCAGACATATTCAATTTTTTTATCATCATCAGCTTTTTATTAATGTTTTTTTTTCTTTGTTAGTTATCAAATCTTTTATAATTGTAGTTTCTTTTTTGTTTTGTTGTGTTCCTTTTTAAGCAATAAAATATATATTGAACTAAAGTGTAATATATATCCAATTCAAGCATATGGAACCAACATCGATTCATTTTTAAAAACAAAGCAAAATCATAAGCTTATACAACTTTCATTTTTTCATAAAGACATATTGGCCAGATAGCTTGAGGAATAAAGATTGGTTAAAAGAGACCCAGCCCTGGATTGTTTATTGATTTTGTTAAATTGTAAAGTCAGGGATGTGTGAATATGTATTACAGTATAACCTCCATGAGCGGACACTCGCGCTAGAGGGAACCTCTCCACAAAGGACAGTTTTTATTTACAAAATAACCATTTTTACTATATAGTAACACTCTGGTAAGAGGACACCTCTCCGTAAAGGACACTTTGGATCTGAAATTAAGTGTCCTTTATAGGGAGGTTCTACTGTATATATTTAAGGATTCATATAATACAGTAGAACCTCCCTTTAGCGGACACTCTCTCTAGAGGAGACCTCTCTACAAAGGACAGTTTTAATTTGCAAAATTACCATTTTTACTATATAGTAACACTCTGGTAAGAGGACACCTCCCTCTAAAGGACAATTTGGCTCTGTAATTAGGTGTTGTCTTTTACAGGAAGGTTTTACTGTATATAGCAAGACTTTGGCTGGGGAACCATCATTTTGGTGAAGCCTGTTTGAGGAGGTATACGAGGTGTGTTCAAAAGGTATCGCGATTTTTGAATTTTCGCGGGTTACGTATATTCGAATTTCGATCTTTTGTGGCTTTATGTTGGTACTCATGTCTCTCACTTATGCCGACAAGCTCGGCCATTTTGAATGTTCACTTAATTGTTGACAGCTGCTTTGCTTGCAGGTGTTTTGGATCGTCTTCGATTTTTACCTATTAAAAAAAATGGATCAACGAACCTGTATCAAATTTTGTGTGAAAAACGAAATTAAGTGCGCGGATGCATTCCGAATGTTGACTGTGGCATACGGAGAAGCTACCTTGGACCGAAGCAACGTTTTACGGTGGTACAAAATGTTCTCAGAAGGCCGAGAAGATGTGAACGACGAAGAGCGTGCCGGACGCCCGAGCACTTCAACAACAGACGAAAAAATTAATGAAGTGGAGAAAATGATATTGGCCAATCGTCGAATCACCGTTAGAGAAGTTGCTGAGGACCTAAACATATCGATTGGCTCGTGCCATTCGATTTTTATCAATGATTTGGGCATGAGACGGGTCGCCGCGAAATTCGTACCAAAATTGCGACCAAAAACAGCATCGCATGAACATTGCTAATGAGATGTTGGACTCTGTCCGCGACGACCCAAATTTGCTCCAGAGGGTCATAACTGGTGAAGAAGCGTGGGTTTATGGTTATGACGTGGAAACCAAAGCTCAATCATCTCAATGGAAGCTGCGGCACGAACCAAGACCGAAAAAAGCGCGCCAAGTTCGGTCGAATGTGAAAGTTTTGCTGACAGTTTTCTTCGATTGCAGGGGCGTGGTGCATCATGAGTTCTTGCCACAGGGTAGAACGGTCAATAAGGAATATTACCTGCAAGTTATGCGCAATTTGCGCGAAGCAATCCGCCAGAAACGCCCGGATTTGTGGAAGAACAAAAATTGGCTTTTGCACCACGATAACGCCCCTGCTCACACATCGTTGCTTGTGCGCGACTTTTTGGCCAAAAACAACACACTAATGATGCCGCAGTCACCGTATTCCCCAGATCTGGCCCCCTGTGACTTTTTCTTGTTCCCTAAACTGAAGAGGCCCATGAAAGGACGACGTTACGCTACGCTTGACGAGATAAAGACGGCATCGAAGGAGGAGCTGAAAAAGATTTTTTAAAAATGATTTTTTGATGTGCTTCGAAGATTGGAAAAACCGTTGGCACAAGTGTATAATATCTCATGGGGATTAGTTTGAAGGGGACAAAATAGGATAACTCTCTTATAGAAAACACAACGCAGTTTCCCTGTATTCCCCTTCATGGTGTTGGAAGTATTTCCTATTCTCCCTAGAGACACGGGAGCCAGTGTGAGGCGATAGAGAAGGCTGAAACTGGAAGGCTTCCAAAACCCATCCACCTCTAGTCGACCCCCAGTTTGGCAAGCGATTCAACGATCAAACACAGTGTCTTCAACTCTTAATTAAACAGATTTTATTGACTTAATATTGTTATCAAACGATTATTTTCAACTCCATTTTTAATAAAAATGTAGATCCTATATTGATATTACCTTGAACACCTTTTACATATTCGTTTTATAACATCTTACACAAATTCTTCTGAAAACTCCACTCGAGGAAGCAGCGAGGTATCAAATTTGCATGGTTTCCTTTCCTTATTAAATCTATAAATGGAGCCGGGAAATTGGTTGGGGCGGCCCCATTAATCAAACTCGAGCGGCGTAGGCTGTTCCTGCCGGAGGGATGGGAACTATAGGCTGTTCCTGCTGCTGGGATGGGAACTATGGGCTGTTCCTGCCGGAGGGATGGGAACTATGGGCTGCTCCTGCTGGAGGGATGGGAACTATGGGCTGTTCCTGCTGGAGGGATGGGAACTATGGGCTGTTCCTGCCGGAGGGATGGGAACTATGGGCTGTTCCTGCTGGAGGGATGGGAACTATGGGCTGTTCCTGCTGCTGGGATGGGAACTATGGGCTGTTCCTGCCGGAGGGATGGGAACTATGGGCTGTTCCTGCTGCTGGGATGGGAACTATGGGCTGTTCCTGCCGGAGGGATGGGAACTATGGGCTGTTCCTGCTGGAGGGATGGGAACTATGGGCTGTTCCTGCTGCTGGGATGGGAACTATGGGCTGTTCCTGCCGGGGGGATGGGAACTATGGGCTGTTCCTGCTGGAGGGATGGGAACTATGGGCTGTTCCTGCTGGAGGGATGGGAACTATGGGCTGTTCCTGCTGGAGGGATGGGAACTATGGGCTATTCCTGCTGGAGGGATGGGAAATACGGACTGGGCTTGTTGGAGGGATGGACATATGTGATGGTCTTGTTAGGGATGGGAATTACGGGATGGTCTTGTTAGGGATGGGAATTACGGGATGGTCTTGTTAGGGATGGGAATTACGGGATGGTCTTGTTGGAAGGATGGTAAATATGAGATGATCTTGTTGGAGGGATGGGAACTACGGACTGTCCCTGTTGTAGTTATGGGAAATATGGGATGGTCTTGTTGGAAGGATGGGAAATATGGGATGATCTTGTTGGAGAGATGGGAACTACGGGTTGTTCCTGCTGGAGGGATGGGAACTACAGGATGGTCTTGTTGGAGGGATGGGAACAACTGGCTGTTCCTGCTGGAGAGATGGGAACTACAGGATGGTCTTGTTGGAGGGATGGGAACTACGGACTGGTCTTGTTGGAGGGATGGGAAGTATGGGATGGTCTTGTTAGGGATGGGACTTACGGGATGGTCTCGTTGGAGGGATGGGAACTACGGAATGGCCTTACTGGATAGATGAACACTCACTACATCAATCAGTAACGTGATCTATTTCAGCCTAAATTGACCATTGCATCAATCAGAAGAGAAGCATTTTACAACCTAACCTGATGGCTGCCTTAACCAGTAAAGTAGTTGATAGACCCCACAAATTCTAGTCTTATATTGCAACAACAGTACCTGTGGGCAACAAGAAATTTAACGGCAGTGAATTGGACTAATATTCCCAAGGTAGGTTCTATGCTGTGGTTTATTTCCTCGTTAAGAATCAAAATCTCTTAGAATTCGGTTTTAGAGTAATGTCGGTCTAGCTACATAGCGGTGGTACTAAGGCCAATTCTGCCGATGACAAGATTGTAGTGTCTTTCCCGATGCTTTGGTTTTCAATTTCTAAAATTAATTTACAGAGAGTTTCTCTCAACTGTTGCTACAAATACATCTAACTTTAAAGTCAACCTTTCTCCACCCTGGACATTTCAACCTAACTCTCATGGACATAGGTTATGATCAAAGAGAGAAATCCACAAACTCGACGTATAATTATCAGAAGAGAAAGAAAACTTCCCAAATTTGAATTTCTCTCAATTAAATCATTTAATCGTTATATCTTATCAAATTATCATTAGATTCCCATTAATTAGGATGCAAATGTTCGGAAGGAAATTATGAAAGTTTTGGGAAATTTCCTTCACACACACACACACACAGTTTTCCTGGCGATCTGTAAGTTGGAGTCTTCTTATTTCTTGTCTCCGCTCAATCATATTAGGGTATGTGACTCTTGATGGTTTTTGACAACCATCATGACTGAGTGAAGTAGAATGCGTCTGCCTTTGTCATTAAGACTGGGAGCACTACTCAGTGGCAGGCCGACTTAGCTCCAAAAGAAATGGCCGCTTGTGACATGAGGAACAGACGCCATGTGCAGCTACTCCTAACATGGAGTACAAACGCTGCTCATCCTGTATCCCTGGGTTAGGAGCCCTTACAGGGTACTATCAGCCAGGCCAGCTGAACCCAGGTTTTTTAGTGAGCTTGTTACTGCTCCCCCTCCTCCTTTTTCATCCGGGCTTGGGACCGGCAAAGGCGGAGTAAGTTGGAGTGAAGATATGAGGTCATGGAAGTCCCTAGAGGAGCCTGAAATGATCCCAAACACCTTTAGGATAATATTTACTGTACTGTCCTTATGTGTGTGGTACTAAATGTTTAGATGGATTATTCTAAAGAGAATCTTCGAACTTCGTGTCTGGTTTATTTCTTTATTTCAATATCACAGCGCTATGTCCCACAAGGATCACTTACGCTTAGTAGAACACGAGTTACAAAGTCACAGTTATATTTTCTGCATTAAAATTATATAAAAGATTTGACTATTTTCTCCTAGTTTTGCCAACTAAATATATAAAAGTATTAAATATTTACACAAACGACAATGAAAATGGCAGATTTGGATAAGGAACAATTTGGAATATAGATTATAAATAGTGTGTCACGTTTCAGTAACAACGCTGTTACCGAAACGTCCACACACTATTTATTTATTTGGATTTGGTCTTATTACCCTGTGTTTATGGAAGATTTAGATAAACACCTATATACAACTCATGGACAAAATGTGAAGAAATTTCATATTTTAAACATAAAACGCTCCTTATTTGCTTGAGAATTCAAAACAATTATAAACGCGTATGATTCTTTTTGAAATATAAATTTTCTACTGTGCTCGTATAGCAATGATAAAATAAATATCATTGAAGTAAGAGCAGTAGAAAATTGATTTATATTTTTAAAGAATCATACGTGTCAAAATAGTTTAAATTTTTCATAACAGATGGCGCGCTGATGCACCTTATTGATTATCTTATATTGAAATAAGATTTCAACATTGTGTTTGCGATATCACGGAGGACAGAATAACAGAACATCACGTAGTTCAGTCAGTTGCCGCTGCAGAAGTTGTGCCGTTCATCGCCACTCAGGGGAACATGGAAAGATAAAAAGCTGACACTCACAGCCCCTAAATAACTGGCACAAAATGGAAATTCGAATGTTCTCCATAAACTTTCGCCCGAGGGTAACTTTTGTTATCTCTCCCCGCTATAATCACCTCTCTCACTGGAACTTGGCTCGTAAAATTTTAATTCTGTGAGATAGAAGCTTCACTGGAGTGAAATATGGGCTTTGTGGACATGGAGGATTGCTGATCATTGTTCCTTTCCTCTTGGAGATTCTATGGCTCTGTGACATGGTGGCAGGTAAGTCACAGTATAACATACTCTATGAGAGGACACTCACGCTAGAGGACACCTCTCTACAGTAGAACATACTCCATGAGAGGACACTCACTCTAGAGGACACCTCTCTACAGTATAACATACTCCATGAGAGGACACTCACGCTAGAGGGCACCTCTCTACAATAGAACATAATCCATGAGAGGACACTCCCGCTTGAGTACACCTCTCTACAGTAGAACATACTTCATGAGAGGACACTCACGCTAGAGGACACCTCTCTACAGTAGAACATACTCCATGAGAGGACACTCACGCTAGAGGACACCTCTCTACAGTAGAACATACTTCATGAGAGGACACCTCTCTACAGTAGAACATACTCCATGAGAGGACACTCACTCTAGAGGACACCTCTCTACAGTATAACATACTCCATGAGAGGACACTCACGCTAGAGGGCACCTCTCTACAGTAGAACATACTCCATGAGACGACACTCACACTAGAGGACACCTCTCTACAGTAGAACATACTCCATGAAAGGACACCTCTCTACAGTAGAACATACTCCATGAGAGGACACTCACACTAGAGGACACCTCTCTACAGTAGAACATACTCCATGAGAGGACACTCGCGCTAGAGGACACCTCTCTACAGTAGAACATACTCCATGAGAGGACACTCACGCTATAGGACACCTCTCTACAGTATAACATACTCCATGAGAGGACACTCACGCTAGAGGACACCTCTCTACAGTAGAACATACTCCATGAGAGGACACTCACGCTAGAGTACACCTCTCTACAGTAGAACATACTCCATGAGAGAACACTCACTCTAGAGGACACCTCTCTACAGTATAACATACTCCATGAGAGGACACTCACGCTAGAGGACACCTCTCTACAGTATAACATACTCCATGAGAGAACACTCACTCTAGAGGACACCTCTCTACAGTATAACATACTCCATGAGAGGACACTCACGCTAGAGGACACCACTCTACAGTATAACATACTCCATGAAAGGACACTCACGCTAGAGGACACCTCTCTACAGTATAACATACTCCATGAGAGGACACTCCCGCTAGAGGACACCTCTCTACAGTAGAACATACTCCATGAGAGGACACTCACTCTAGAGGACACCTCTCTACAGTATAACATACTCCATGAGAGGACACTCACGCTAGAGGGCACCTCTCTACAGTATAACATACTCTATGAGAGGACACTCACGCTAGAGGACACCTCTCTACAGTAGAACATACTCCATGAGAGGACACTCACTCTAGAGGACACCTCTCTACAGTATAACATACTCCATGAGAGGACACTCACGCTAGAGGGCACCTCTCTACAATAGAACATAATCCATGAGAGGACACTCCCGCTTGAGTACACCTCTCTACAGTAGAACATACTTCATGAGAGGACACTCACGCTAGAGGACACCTCTCTACAGTAGAACATACTCCATGAGAGGACACTCACGCTAGAGGACACCTCTCTACAGTAGAACATACTTCATGAGAGGACACCTCTCTACAGTAGAACATACTCCATGAGAGGACACTCACTCTAGAGGACACCTCTCTACAGTATAACATACTCCATGAGAGGACACTCACGCTAGAGGGCACCTCTCTACAGTAGAACATACTCCATGAGACGACACTCACACTAGAGGACACCTCTCTACAGTAGAACATACTCCATGAAAGGACACCTCTCTACAGTAGAACATACTCCATGAGAGGACACTCACACTAGAGGACACCTCTCTACAGTAGAACATACTTCATGAGAGGACACCTCTCTACAGTAGAACATACTCCATGAGAGGACACCACGCTAGAGGACACCTCTCTACAGTAGAACATACTCTATGAGAGGACACTCACGTTAGAGGACACCTCTCTACAGTAGAACATACTCCATGAGAGGACACTCACGCTAGAGGGCACCTCTCTACAGTAGAACATACTCCATGAAAGGACACTCACGCTAGAGGGCACCTCTCTACAGTATAACATAATCCATGAGAGGACACTCCCGCTAGAGGGCACCTCTCTACAGTAGAACATACTCCATGAGACGACACTCACACTAGAGGACACCTCTCTACAGTAGAACATACTCCATGAAAGGACACCTCTCTACAGTAGAACATACTCCATGAGAGGACACTCACACTAGAGGACACCTCTCTACAGTAGAACATACTTCATGAGAGGACACCTCTCTACAGTAGAACATACTCCATGAGAGGACACTCACGCTAGAGGACACCTCTCTACAGTAGAACATACTCCATGAGAGGAGTCTCACGCTAGAGGATACCTCTCTACAGTAGAACATACTCCATGAGAGGACACTCACGCTAGAGGACACCTCTCTACAGTAGAACATACTCCATGAGAGGACACTCACGCTAGAGGACACCTCTCTACAAAGGACAGTTTTCATTTGCGAAATAACCATTTTTACTATTTAAAAACTCTCTAGTAAGGGGACACCTCTCCCCAAAGGACACTGGCTCTGCAACTAGGTGTCCTTTACAGGGAGGTAGTTCTACTGCATTGCAATATTAGAGCACGCTCTCTATAATGATAAATTTAAACTATTTTTGAAGCGTATCATTCTTTTTTTGAAATAAAACAAATTCCAACTGTCTTTTCTGCAATAATAAATCAATAGGCGGGCCTTGATTATCAGTGGTGAACCCTTTCAGCGGTTTCACCAGTTTAATCTACCATACTGCTGTAATATTGCATTGGGCTGTTTTACTTTTATACTGACACTGAAGCTGGTCTCTTGGGAAAGGTTTTTTAAATGAACTATGGCTTTGAGGACAGTATAAATATATATATATATATATATATATACATTGCGGAAGAGCAATGCTTGAAGCATATTATATATTTATAATTATATGTGTTTCTATTGTTCTCCTCCTCAAATCTTATGTTCATAGTTCATTTAAAATGTTCTCCCAAGAGTCCAACTTCAGTATCAGTATAAAACCAAAACAGCCAAATGCAATATTACCGCTGTACGGTAGATTAAACTGACGAAACCGTTAGGAAGGCTCACAGCTGATGAGCCAAGCTCTCTCATAAATTTATCATTTCAGGAAGTGCAGTAAGGACAGTATAAAATTGTTTTATATCAAAAAGAATCATATACATCAAAAATAGTTTAAATTTCTCATAAATTGTAATAATCTAGATTGATTTTCATATCATATCGCAATTTGGTCTCATGGTATTTATTCAGTTTTGTCTAAGCATTGAATGACACATCCATACAATCCAATCATAGCCACATCACCTTCAATATGTTCTCATTTCAAACTTGTGAATTAGCTCTTATAGTGTTATCGTCACATCGATTCTACTATATTGTCACAGCCGACATAGACTCATGTAAATAGTTTCTTCAAAAATTAAAGATACTTCGGCCAGTAAATCTTTTTTATTGTCTCGACGTTTCGACAAAAATATTTTGTCCTCGTCAGGAGAAAACAAAAATTAAAACATTTGGCAAGGCGTTAAAAATTATTCTAAAGTTCCAAGGGCGTTCTCACGCGATATTTCAAATTTTGTACATCTAAAGCACGAGTCAAAAATATATATTTAACTCACAAAAGACTATGATATTTGAAATAAATTATAATGCACCTATCCCCCGATTTACACGGTAGATACGTTCCTGAGAAAAACGTATAAATCGGGGGATATAGGTGTACACAGAAATAAAAATATAATGCATTGACAGGTTAAAATATGTAGTCAGCACATAAGCTCGGGATTCCTCGTGAGATGTGTACACAGCGCATGTGTTCAATCACAGTAGCATTTAGAATAGTGCGATAAAAACAAAACAAAAAAAAATTATTTGGAAAACCGTGTAAAAGCGAAAACGTGTAAAACAAGTACCGTGTAAATCGGGGGATAGGTGTATACATATAATATACGAGGACAAAAGATTTTTGTCGAAACGTCGAGATAATAAAAAGATTTACTGGCCGAAATATCTTTATTTTCAAGAAATATGAATTCCGGCCAGGCAGCTTCTATCTTTGCGATAAATATTTTCATTAATAATTTAACTTATTAAACAAATCAATTTTGTTTATTCTTCGTTAACATTGTGCAGCCACGGCGTTCTTCATTCTTTTTGTAACCTTACCAAAATAAAGCTTCAGCTTTTTAATGAGAACTCGTTCTGGTTTATTCTACGGTACAATGGAAACCTCTGAGCAAAACCCATCGACATCTCAAGGTGTAACAATATTCACACCAAATAATTCTTTCGTAAAGAGCAGACGATACTAAAGTTTGAAAGGAAATGTTACACGATGACTTTAAAACGGTATAAATATCTAATATCCTTCAGTGTTCCTGTAGGCTTCTTCTTCTTTCTTATCTCCAACCATCATGACTGGGTGAAGTAGAATGCGTCTGCCTTTGTCATTAAGACTGGGAGCACTACTCAGTGGCAGGCCGACTTAGTTCCAAAAGAAATGGCCGCCTCTGACATGAGGAACAGACGCCATGTACAACCGCTCCTAACATGGAGTACAAACGCTACTCATCCTGTATCCCTGGATAAGGAGCCCTTACAGGGTACTATCAGCCGGGCCAGCTGGGCCCAGGTTTTTTAGTGAGCTTGTTACTGCTCCCTCTCCTCCTTTTTCATCCGGGCTTGGGACCGACAAAGGCAGAGTTGCCTGTATGCTAATATAAGAAGGTAAAACTTTAACCATTTAACGTGTTTTTGTAAACAAATCAAATATTCGGTTGAGAGCTATTTAATCTGCCAAAACACAGGACAATTCCCCAGTGATAAGTGGCTGTACTCCGTGGAACTGTCAACAGCCGGGGATTAGAGACGGTGCAACAAATCTTTGATGTTGCAGAGTGTTGCAAACTTTAGAAACATTTATGATAGCTAGAACTTTTAAACTACTTTTTTCTTTAAACCTTGGATCACGTAAATCTCCCTCGAGGTTCATTAAATGTTGCTTGTTTTGTTACCAATTGAATTCGAGACTATTATAGACGCGTATGATTCTTTCAAAAATTAAACAACTTTCTACTTCCCTTACTGTAATTTTATTTTGTTTGACATATCGGACGTGATATCCCAGCTTGGGATACTTGCGCCTAAATACATTTTATAAACCTATATACAATTCATTTTATATACAATTCAATAAACAAGACTAAAAAACAAAATTAAAACTGAAAGTTTTCTCAAACAAAAAAGAAAATCTAAAATGAATTTACAAACATCATTGAATTTTACATAGATGTCTTTGTTATACATACAAATTCGCACATTTCTTCAATGGGATAAAAATGATTACTTCTGTAGCTGTGAAAGAATGGACATTCTATCAATAAATGTATTGAGTTTTGGTTTTCTTTTCCACAGAAGCAGCTAGGATCACCCTAGGCGAAACCGCTGGGAGGGTTCTCCACTGATGAGCCAGGCCTTCCCATTAATTTTCCATTACAGTAAGGACAGTAGAAATTGTTTAATTTTTAAAAGAATCATAAACGTCTATAATAGTTTCGAATTCTCATAATTGTGTATATATGGAGTAATCTTTCATTTATCTATCTATATAGACGCCCAATTTTAAAATGCCATGGTAGTCTAGCTACAATATTAGAGTTTGTTGATAGACAGATATTGATTCTGCTAAAGAACATAGGATGATATGAATTCAATGATAGTTTAATACTAAGAACACACTACTCTGGCCATAAAAATTGTTTTACAAGGAAGAAATTTTGAAATGAACCAGGCGATAAGGAAGATGGGTGTCTTTTTTATATAAAACGAGCACGAGCTTTCGGGTAAAAACCCTTCTACAGGCGGTTATCACATAGCAAGATGGATACCAATGGCAAGAGCTTCTCAAATATATATAGCAGAGGTAATTTGTATAAACAGCGCGAAAAGAAAGAAGATGCAAATTAGACAAAAATGCTATTAAAGGAAGAAATTCCAAAATCACTTTATTAGGTACCACTCAAAAAGAGCAACCTAGTTTATGATAATTGAAACAATGAATAATATGTGAAGGTTATTCACATATTAAACAAAATATATATATATATATGTTAACACAAGATTCAATCCCGGTTCATGACTGTCGGGAATCGAGAGTGTTACCCACTCGTCCACTGACTTTTTTTTTTAAGGAAGAAATTCAAATAACAAATCATTTCCAAAAATTCTTTGAAATATAGCATATCCAGTAATTTACGTTAACATATTCCTCTATAGACTCAAAACTCCAAATATACAAATGCCCTATTTGCCTACTATCTCTTTAATTACAATAGTCATAACAAATGAAAAATCCCCATTTGCATAGCATATTCCGCTAATATGTAAATAATCATGTGTATATATTCTCTTTCTAGCCACATTACCTATGTTATAGTGTCACGTCTACCACGCCTGTAGAAGGGGTTTTTACCCGAAAGCTCGCACCGTTATAATTTGTCTAATAAAGAAACTTTTCTTCTCTTATTCTGTTTTATCGCATAAAATAATATGTGAAATGTTGTTTAAAAGTGAAATTTTACTGGGATCAGAGGTGGGTAAATTATTTTTAAAAATGGCATCTCCTTATCATGCAAATAAAGGTTGATGATGGAATGATCCATCTGTCAGAATAAATATCAACTAATCATTGATTTTTATTTATATCAGAATTGGCTAATAGTTATAAGTCAACGATTATAAAAAGCGTGAAATCATAAGGCAAACTGTTTCATTCAAGAAACCTTCCATCTTATGATTTCGTGATTTTTGTAAATTTGCTCTAGGCGATTATATAACCCAAGATATGCATTTAACGCTTATTCAATATTTATTCCGACAGATGGCGCAAACCATCAGAAACTTAGTTACACCATCAGGGGAGATTGTTTTTTCTCAGAATCTATATATATAATTGCCTTATTCTGTCTGAAGCTCACGGATAGAATGCGCGCCCATTGGCTGCCGGCGAACACGTGTCCTCCCTGCCCCCCTCTAGGCAACCCTGTTATCATCAGTGTGTTACATTCACCTGTCTATACAGACCACCCTGTATATAGAGGTCACTTTAGGCAACCCTGTTATCAGCAGTGTGATACATACACCTGTCTATACAGACCACCCTGTCTATAGCGGCCACTCTAGACAACCCTGTTATCAGCTGTGTGATACATACACCTGTCTATACAGACCACCCTGTCTATAGCGACCACCCAAGACAACGTTTTTAAAATATATTCGCACTCGGGTAAAACCCGGGCGTTGCCCGGGCCATTCGTCTAGTAATATATAATGGACAAATACATTATACTGGTAGTAATAAATCAGAAAGTCACTTCTGACAGCAATTACAGCACTGATACGCCATTATATTTTGTCCTCGGCAAGACGACAAGAGAATAGGGTCTCTTAATTATAATAACTATGAATGCCAGCCAGGTAACCTATATATATTCAAGAGTGTCATATATGTGCTCATTCTGTTTTAAAACATATGTAAAACACGTCATCTGTGTAGCTTCTCCTAATAAGACAATGTCCTCCTTGAATCCGCTGGTTGATCTAGAAGATTGTTCCAAAGGTTCGTAAACATATTATGATTTTTATTTTGCAAGTGTTTACGAACTTTTGAGACAACCCTGGTACTATTGTTAACCTTGAAATAAATTATAACAGAATTCTCTTATAGAAGAATGATTTAATCTCTGATATTATCCTATATCAAGGGTGGCCAATCAGCAGGTGGGCCAAGTTTCACAATTACAAGGTTATCCCAAAAGTTCGTAAACACTTGCAAAATATAAATCATAATATTCGAAACTATTATAGACGTGTATGATTATTTTAAAAATTACACAATTTCTACTGTCTTTACTATAATGGGAAAATTAATGGAAGGGCCTGGCTCATCAGTGGTGAACCCTCCCAGCGGTTTCGTAATTATAGACATAAGGGCAGTATAAATTGTGTAATTTTTAAAAGAATCATAAGCGTCTATAATAGTTTCGAATTTTCATAACGGCGCGCCAATATATCATAAAAGTATAATATGTTTACAAACTTTTGAGACAACCGTATATCTATATATATATAAAATGGAAGGATTTAAAAGCACGAATGTTTCTTTTATTTATAATACAAACCTCTACTGCCCTTACTGTGACGATTTTTCATCGCAGTAAGGACTGTAGAAGTTTGTATTTTGTATAAAAGAAACATTCGTGCTTTTAAATCCTTTCATTTTATATATATAGATGGCGCGTTATTGGTGTTAACCTTATATTTATTCAGATCCGTTTATAAAGTGTCTATCTAAATTCGAAACTATCATAGACGTGTAAGATTCTTTTTGAAATTAAACAATTTCTACTGCCCTTACTGTAATGGCAAAAAATTTAAATAGTTTCGAATTTTGATAACAGATGGCGCGCAAGTGCATCGTAATATAAAAGTGTCTATCTATTATAGGTGAGTTGTTTGGCCGTTGTTAAGTTGAACGCCGTCGTAAAGCGGTAGAGCCAGGCAAGTGGAGACGAGCGGTCTATGCCCCCCTGCAGTCTTGGCCGGGAAATGTCTGCATTGATCGGTGCGCACCGTTTCCGTGGACGGTCGCCTGGAGAGGGGCAGTTTGACACCATCTCCCCTCGTACACAACCCTCTACATCCCTCCATCTATACTTCTATACAAGGTATACAGCTATAAAGATACATGATAATCATGTACATTTATCTCAATTCTTCTTATTATTTATTTATTAACAGTTACAAACAAGACACGCTATATCCGATCTGGATAATTGCGCGTGAAACTATTTACAATAATTGTAGTAGAGTAGGTAACAGAATTGTCAAAAAGAAAATAAACAATTAAGAAAAAAGAGCATTAAATAAACATATACATTAAATAAATAAGCAACAACATAAGCAGATAGAAGAAACCACAAGGTAGTTATTTACAATATGTTAAGCAATGATGGAAGTTGATGAAGTTATCTGTAATGTATCGTGGAGAGAGAAAGTTGATCAAGTTGAGCTATCTACAATGAGTATTCTACTTATCATTGCTCTTTAAGAAAAATAATTACTTGTTCTTAAATACGTTTATATTCGAATATAAGAAAATTTCGATATACTTCTATAAAAATATCTAAAATCCTTACGCAATAATTTGTGTTTCTCAAGACATTTTGTGAAAATAAAGACATGTGTATTTACCTTCTCTATCTTATCAATAATTAGAGAAATTACTTTAAAAACTCCATTTATAAGACCAAACATTCAGTAACAGCATTGTTAATACTGTAACTATTCATTTATTTGGTATTATTACCCTGTGTTTTTAATCTATAATCCAAATATACATTAGAACTACCTCCTTGTAAAGGACAACACCTAATTACAGAGACAAAGTGTCCTTTAGAGAGAGGTGTCCTTTTACCGGAGAGTTGCTGAATAGTAAAAATGGTAATTTTGCAGATGAAAACTGTCCTTTGTAGAGAGGTGACCTCTAACGGGGTGTACGCTAAAGGGAGGTTCTACTGTATATAAATGAAGAAACTTATTGCGTAAGAGGTTTTTAGATATTTTTATAAAAGTTTATGATAAGCCCTTCCTTTCTTTGTTCCCCCTTATTTGATGCATTCTAAATAACATTGCTAATTACTGGTACTTTTATTGTTATTCTCTTCTGTATGTGCCTTATATTTCTGCTTGGAGAATCTGACAATGACAATTAAACAACTTTATTGACATCTCGTCAACGTTTACACTCACAAAGAGTTATAAGAGCAAGTTAAATATGATAATATAATGATAACTAAATATTTACATTTAATATTTACATCAGGCGGAGACCTCACCGAGGGGACATCTGGATTTCATCAGGAGTTTAAGGCCACCCTGAGTTCGGACAATCCCTCGCGAATAATGGAATCGCAGTCCCGAGCATGCTCGATGGCAGTGTCGAGGAACAGTCTTGTGTTTAGGGGAAAGTCGCGCGAGGAGAGGCTCCCTAAAATTGGGCCACACGGCCGCAAATACGATTGGAGAATCTGTATAAGACTTAATAAGTCTTGTAGTTGTATTGAACAACTATATATGAATATAAAACGAAAATTAAAGCCGCGTTATATTGTATTTTAAATGTTACTTTAAATATAAGTTATGAACGGAAAAATACGTCCAGGGTAGCCGAGTGGACAAGGCACCTGCCCGGTAAGCAGAAGGGTGTGGGTTCGATTCCCGCCCCTGGACACTTTTTATTTTTCCGTTCTCCATTACTCTTCATGTTTCACCTTTCCATACCTCATCTCAAAGTTAGAAATGTCGCTATTTCTCTTTGAAAATAAATTTCGATTTTTAAAAGAAACATTCGCGGTATAATTTTAATTTTCGTTTTACAATCATCAGCCGCGTTATATTGTATTTTAAATATATGAATTTAAATAAACAACAACGATTAAGTTTGTTTCCTGTTAATTTTTATTTAAATTGGTATTATTAATCTTTCAACGAAGCATCGGCTGTTACGTATCATAAATTGGAATAAAAGAATTTAATAATTGAAGTAAAGAGAAGAGAGAATAACACAAAGACTTGGTGACAAAATTAGTAATATAAAATTTCTTAAATATTTATATAAATGTGAATTAATTTTTTTTAATGTGTTAAAATGCCATCACCAAACTCAGCTGCCAGAGTGTTTTGCAATTCCAGATGTATCTCTCTGAAGTACACAGTTGTGACGCCCTGAATTAATTCTGTAGCACGTGGGAGGCAGTATGATCTATGATCTACATTTTCAGAGACTGGCTCCTGAATTACACGGCCGTTTCAAAGCCGAGATTTCCCTTCAAGATGACGATGTCCCTATTGACGAGACGGCGACAAAGCTGCTCTTCATGCCGCAAGAAAAAAGAGCCCAAGGTGTTGTTCCAAGACTTCGATGGAATCCTTGGCAGAAGCACGTCAGTTCCATGTCAGTAACTACAATAATTGCAAGCTGTGGGTCACAGCTCCCATAGGGGAGGAGCTATGTAACAAATAATTTATTATTATGTTAACAGAGTATCATTTTTTATGTTTATATTTTTTTACTCTGTAAACTTACCTCATTGGAAGGATAGCAGGGTAAATTGGCCAAGGCTATTACTATCAACAGGTATCTCTCAGCCCTCCAGATGTCAGCCCAACGAACTTCAAGGTATAGGAGACATACTTGAGAAATTAAGAAAAAGGCATCTTCTTGTGTAACTAAAAGTTGCTGGTGGCTTGCGCAATTTAGTTACACGATCAGGAAATGCCTTTTTCTTCATTTATTAACCTGATCCCAGTACAATTTCGCTCTTGTACTATTTCTTCATATCTGCTTTTCACATGTGTAGACATGTGGTGCACTTACAGTAAACTTACAGTCGCCAACTTCTACCCACCATGATTATCATCATGGCCTGTACCACGTGTACTAGGGATAAGAGAAAAAACTATATCTTCACAAAAGATATAAGTTTCAGAAAAGACGTCGTCAACAAGACGCAAAGAACTACGGCCCAGTCGACTCTGTCATCGTACAGACTCTATGCTAACTCCAGCTTGGACGAATGCTGACGGTCCAGCTGAAGGTAACAGGCGTCAGTCAGGGTCATTTCGATAGCATCAAGCCCGGCAAAGTATTGTGAGAAATCTTCAGAATTTGCCAAAAGGATGTTTAGTATTTGATGAATTCCTAGTTGTACCTTATTCATTTGAAGCTGACGTGAACTGACGAGGGTCATATTGAGATGGCAAAGTACAGATCACTTATATCAGTCAACAATGCTATTGTGGAAGTTTTAGAATGTGTTGATCTTCTCTAGACCCGTTTATACACTTCCTCACACGAGCGGAAGATCTCAAGGATGTGTTAGTAATTTGGACACTGTTGACATTCTGAGTGATCTCTAAAACTGACAGAAACTTACATTCATGGACAGAACTTAAGGAAGTTGTACCTTTTAGCATGTATATCGGGTTTCAGACAATACCTCTGAAAGATACACCCATGAACAAAACTTGAATAAGTTGTGCCTTTTAGCATGTATATCGGGATTCAGACAATAACTCTGAAAGATATTACAGTGACCTTTATTGAAAACACACGAGATAACCAAGTGTTAACAAAATTGTCTCTGTCTCTTTCAAAAAAATAGAAAATAGACGAACGGAGAAATCAATCACAAAAATTCCACTTAGTGTCCATGAATGTATAACAGAATATTACATTGTTGTCAACTTTGTCTGTCAGCCCAAACATTAAACGAATACAAAACTCTTTAGTTAAGGGCACTCCACTCTAATACATAACCTTGATCGAGAACAGCAAATTCTAAAGTTCTCTAATATATTCATATTTTATTCAATTATTAATTTCACAGAGTTATAACCGAATATGTCAAGAAATATACATAGATGTTTAAAAAAGACTATAAATACCGCAGTGTAATTTTAACTATAACCATTATATATATATATATAACACCTCAGTGAACACTAGTTGATTGAAGGAGCTTTCCTGGACGCCGAAATTCGAGAAAAAAAGATTAAAAAACAATCAAAGAGCCTCCCACGCCATCTGACATACACTCTCTGTTTCCTCCCCTTGGGTAAGTTAATTAAGCTCGTAGCGCAGTGAGGCAGCTAACGTGTGCTATATGGATCTGTGTAGATATCATCATTGTGTTCTAAATGACCTATCTAGGGTGGCCTATACATCTCGGTGTGTAGCTGGGATGTCTAGATGTGTTCCAAAGGTCAGGCACGACGTCCAAGCAGCAGATTGCAGCAGCAGCAGCTAGCTGTAATGTCAACAGGCCTACTATCCGCAGCACGGGACCAAAGAATGATTCGGTTAACCAGGTTTGGCAGGCTTCACTACACCTGAGGTAGCAGTAGGGACGGTACCTGAGGTCGCTGGGGCGGAAGCTGCCATCACACCGCTTCCTCCATCACTTCTTGCTTGCTCCACGGCGCATGCGTCCAGCCTGCTGCAGGCATCGGGGGGCCGAATCAATCGGACTCACTGTCCTCCTCCCTTCGACGGCGGTTCACTCCCTGCTGGCGAAGTCCGCACACGCTATCCGACACATCTTTCGATGTATAAGTACATAGAAGCTTGAATTGAATAATTCATTCTCTCCTCTGAAGAAGTTGACAGCGAATCACCATTGACGTCGGAAAGTAAATGTAATAAGATCGGTTGATGGAGCTTAGACAAGCTTCCAACCAGCAAAGAATTTTAAATTTCGATTTTTTTTTTTTTTTGCAGAAGACATTCAGAAATACCGCGAAGTTACGCGATTGGCAATAAACCAATATATATCGCGAGAGACAACTTTGCGTAGTGTTTTAAAGACAAGGAGAAATTTTTAACAATAAAATTTTGAATTTGGGGATCTCAGAGTCAACCGCGGAGGCCTATTGACGTAAGACTGAAGTTTCCTTGACCATTGACCCAACTCCGAGTTGGCCAACGTCGGGCTGCCCCTGGCCGTCGGAACAATTAGACAATTAACATGATTTTATTGACATCTTGTCAATACATGCAAAAGTGAACAGTCTGCACTATTTTAAAAATACAATTATATATATATTATACATAAAAACTGATATTTCTGTTGATTTTTGATCATGTTGAGGATTATGGTAATGGTGATGCAGTCGTGGTTAAATCTTGAAAGTATGATAATAAAAATAATTTTTATTAGTAATTTAATTGAACTAAAGGAATATATAAAATAACATAATTTGATAAAAGTAATGCCTGGCTTAAGGCGAGTATAATAAGGAAAACAAAGGATTATTTACATAATGTACAAAAGTTTTGAGCCGGCCAACGGGATAAAACAACAACGAGTTTTTTATAGGAGAAGCGTGACCTCTGGCGGTCGATTTAGCAGAATATTTGAATCTATGAAAATATGATTTCAAATAAAATAATATTTTTATATAACATATATACAATCTATGGCTAGTCTTTTGATGGTATCGTAGGATCGTCTTCAGAAATTTCCAATGAATTCCATTCTAGGTTTTCCTGCACTAAGGTGTACCATCCTACTGGAGCCTTGGAAATAGTAATGTGGTGGCTGACATCGTCGAACTTCTGCCTATATTCTTGGTGCGTTGTGTTAAGGAAGGAAGGATACAGGATCAATGAATATGACAACTCTACCACAGCTGCAGAGTTTGGTGGAGAATCACCAGCGGGTCTCCAGCAACACCAGGCATTTAGCGATCTACATAGAAAACGTAGATATAGTGCTGAGGAGATGGTGATGGCGTGGTCCTCGAGACTAATTAGAAAGATTAGAAATGAACATTAAAAATTAGACACAATTAGAAATGAACACCGAAATCGTTTTTATAAAAAAGACGAACATCGCAGGATTCGATATTAAAATAAAAATCCTACACCAATTGCTTTGGATATCTGAGTAGTTGACGTTCTGTGCTCCAGAGGAACCTGAGTTATCTCTCAATATACTTCGATAAATATTTTTGTTTTGTTGAAACATTGTGTAACGGAACATTCATCATTTTATAATACAATATAATATAATGCGGCTTGTGATTGTAAAACGACATTTGAAAATTATCCCGCATGTGTTTTATTTGAACGAAAAGTGGAACACTGTGGGTTCAATTCCCATCCCTGGACACTTTTATTTTTCCGTTTATCATTACTCTTCACAATTCATCTTTTCATATCTCATCCCTAAGGTTAGAAATAATCGTTATTTCTCCTTGGAATAAATTTTGATTTAATCGTGTAAAAGAAACACATGCGGGATAATTTTCAAATGTCATTCATCATTTTATCCACAGAATATTTTAAAATTTTAATACTTTGTCACTCAGAGCAACTGTCTCTCTTTGCTTCTCTTTTATTTCAAATTAAGATCGAATTGTTTTGATCAAAACAATATTTTGTCATCTTGAGGTTTGTCTCTCTTCATTTCTCTACGTGATCATATTATTGTTCATAGAGTTGTTCCCACACACAGCAACAACACAACTCACAGCGGCTGAAAATTGAAATAAAGCAAATATTTATTATTTAAGTGTACTATTATCTAGGATTCCAGTTCTGTAAGAAGGCGGGGGGAGGGGATGTTGGTTATCATAACTAGGTATTGCCTCAGTCCGCGATGGTAGAGTTGGAAAGAAAAGTGTGTGAGGAGGAATAGAAGATTTTAGGTCTATATAGTTCTCCTCAACCAGCCATAGGTTGGTATTCCTGTCCTCTCAGAGCTTCCTTTCTATGGCTAGTCTTTTGATGGTATCGTAGGGTCTATTTATTTCTACTCAACCACCCATAGGTTGGTGGCTGGCAGTATTCCTGTCCTCTCAGAACTTCCTTTCTATGGCTAGTCTTTTGATGGTATCGTAAGGTCTATCTATTTCTCCTTAACCAGCCATAGGTTAGTGGCTGGCAGTATTCCTGTCCTCTCATAGCTTCCTTTCTATGGCTAGTCTTTTGATGGTATCGTAGGGTCTATCTATTTCTCCTCAATCATCCATAGGTTGGTGGCTGGCAGTATTCCTGTCCTCTCAGAGCTTCCTTTCTATGGCTAGTCTTTTGATGGTATCGTAGGGTCTATCTAGTTCTCCACAACCAAATTAAGGTTGGTGGCTGGCAGTATTCCTGTCCTCTCATAGCTTCCTTTCTATGGCTAGTCTTTTGATGGTATCGTAGGATCGTCTTCAGAAATTTTCAATGAATTCCATTCTAGGTTTTCCTGCACTAAGGTGTACGTTCCTACTGTGGCCTTGGAAAGAGTAATGTAGTGACTGACTTCCACTTAGCAGACCTGCTGCTAAGATTCTTGGTGTGTTGTGTTAAATTTTAAAGAAGGAAGTGTAGGCGCCATCCCGACCAGAGAGCCACAGATAAACAGATTATAAACGCACAGAATATAGAATCCGAGCTCCCCAGTAGAAGGAATACCCGGAAGACGACGGTACTCTCTGTTATATTTGTTGTTCACTATTATGATTTTGTTCTAATAAACACTACTAAATTATTTCATTGGATCCTCTCTTTCTTTTTCCCAGTAAGAAACGCCTACGGAAGCCAACAGAAATTCAGAAGTGGGATAGTCCTGAAGAAAATTGAAGATTCACTGGAATAATTTGGAAACGAGAAGGACGTGGCGCGGTGACCGATCAACGTAAGAGGAGTTGCATGGTATGTACGAAATTTAATTACCTATTCCTAAAAGTATTATTACAAGTCACCTCGGTAAAATATTATTGCAAAATCATCTCGATAAGAAAGTATTTTAAAGTAAGCATTTTAAAGTAAAGTGAAGTATTTTAAAGTAAGCATTTTAAAGTAAAGCGAAGTATTTTAAAGTGAAGTATTTTAAAGAAAGTATTTTAAAGTAAAGTGAAGTATTTTAAAGTAAGCATTTTAAAGTAAAGTGAAGTATTTTAAAGTGAAGTATTTTAAAGAAAGTATTTTAAAGTAAAGTGAAGTATTTTAAAGAAAGTATTTTAAAGTAAAGTGAAGTATTTTAAAGAAAGTATTTTAAAGTAAAGTAAAGTATTCTAAAGAAAGTATTTTTAAAGTAAATTGAAGAAACAAATAAAAAGTATTATCGCAAAGTATCGCGGTAAAAAGAAAAAAAAAAAAGGTATTGTCTCAAAATTACCAAAGAAAAGTTGATTTCGTTGAAAGAAATAATTGAAACAGTACGTATCTGGTTTAGTCAGTTTATTTGTTTATTTAAAAAAAAAAAAACTTTGCCTTGTTTATTTTTCCTTTTGAAAAACATGACTTACTTAGCGAAAGTAAGGAAATGCGATTTGAGCAAGTTGGCGTATGAACTCGGCGAGGTAGTACCGCCAGAGAGCAGGATCGTCGACTTAAAACGCCTTATCCTGAATAGTCAATCTTACGAAGAAGAATTCGCAAAGCAACTGTTGGAGACTCTGATCGAGGAACGGGAACAAACAGAACGAGCAGAACGGGAGCGAATGGAACAAACAGCACAAACAGAGCAAGCAGAACGTATAGAACGGGAACGAATCGAGGATCGGAAACGAATCGAGGATCGGGAACGAATCGAACGAAAAGAACAAATGGTAATGGAATTCGAGCTTGAGAAGCTGCGCATCCAGACTACACGCGGAAACAACGATACGTCTCGAAGTACCAGCAATGACGCACATTACGAGATACGTAAACTGATGCCCAAGTACGAGTCGAAGGACAATGATTTGAGTTTTTACCTAATTCTTTCGAAAGACAGGCAAAGCGACTAGGATTGGATGAAGGCCAATGGGCGTTCAGCCTCCTAGGATTGCTACCTTACGAAATGACTCAATTAATCGCTCGGGAAACAGAAGAACAAAGCGGCGATTATAGGTTCGTGAAAAGGTTGCTCCTAAAACGGTACAAGTTGAGCCCCGAACAATTCAGACAAAAATTCGAGAAGCACGAGAGATCTCAAAAGGGTTCCTGGAGAGACTTCGCTTTCGAATTGCGAGGATATTTCAACGAATGGATCGAAGGAATGAACGTGGAAAATTTCGATGCCCTAAAGGATTTGTCCGTCACTAACCAGCTAAAGAAAAAAGTTCCAAATGTGCTGCGTAATCATCTCATTGACGATTGGACCAAGTTAAACAACCCAGATGAGTTGGCGGATAAACTGGACGAGTACGAAAATGTTCGCACCGAGATGGGACCTCCGCATTGGAATGCGAAACACCTCATACCACCGTCGTTTCAGCAGAAATCTGCGAGATTCCCCAACCAAAGCGAAGTTAAAGAGACTGAACAAGGAACGAATGTTTCGAGTAGAGAGGCTGCAAGGAACGAAATCAGTGAAAAGTATCCTAACACCTCGAGGAGAATGGTCAACCGTGCAATCAGAAACGACAAGGGAGAACCGAAGTGCTTCAACTGCAATCAGTTTGGACACATTGCCAGAGACTGCCCAGCACCCAGGACTACGTTGACATGCCGAGGATGCGGTCAAACGGGACACAAGGAAAGGAATTGCACAAGACCCAAAGAAGGACTAAAAGTAGCCAACCTGGAAGTCGAAGGACTGGAGACTGTCCCGCCAGATGTATATTTGAAGGATGTCAAGATCGACAACAAGGAAACCGTGAAGGCAATGATAGACACCGGGAGCAGCAGTTGTCTAATGAGAGAATCGGTCGCAAGGAGGATCAGCGTCGACATCGAACCAGACTCGACTAGTCTGTACGGCATCGGTAACCAGACTGCACCAGCTGCCAGGACCGTTGGGAAGACGACAGTTGACCTGGAGATTGATGGCGTAGTCGGAAAAGAAATCGCTGTATTCATTGTTAACGATGATGCCCAACCTTATGACCTACTAATTGGAAGAACATGGACAGATCTGCCCTACGTATCCTTCGCGAGAATCGGTAAGGAACTGCATATTGGCTATTCATCCGAATTTCCGTTTGCTAATCTGCAAGAAGAAATCAAGTCGCGTCGCATCGAACTGAGAGCAACCGAAACTGTTCAGTTGGAGAGCGACTCCATTAACTTTACAAGTGCAATCACAGACGAGGTAAAGGACGGATATGTATTATTCACAGGAGTAGATGACGCCTGTGTCGATTCCCTATTGGAAGTGGTCGACGGAAAGACGACCGTACCCATCATCTCAGCTGGCAAAGGCAAGTTGAGAGTAAGGAAGAACCAATGTGTAGGGCGAGTTGAACTACTGAACCTTGATGATATTGTTGTTAACCTGGACGTCGCAGAGGATTCGTTTCAGACTAAAAATGAAGAGAAGAGGGAAGGACAAGACCAAATGAAACGTAAGCGCCCCATACTGCCTGAGGACATCAACGTCAATCATTCTCTGACTTCGAAAGAGAGACAAGAAATCCTAGATGTAGTAAACGAGTATA
>CP092871.1:1764977-1797185 GCA_030710605.1 Cordylochernes scorpioides | reverse complement strand
AAAACCTATATAGCGAATCAGTGATGCAAATGATAAACATTACGTGACTGCTACAGTATTACTGAGGATCCATTGATGACTTCAAATCAATTTGAACTAGGCTGATTATATAAAAGATAGGGGTGGCCTGGCCGGCGTTCATATTTCTATGAAAATTAATCACTTCGACCATTTAGAGTTTTTTTATTTTCTCAACGTTTCGACAAAAATCTTTTGTCTTCGTCAGGAAAGGTGAATAAAAATAAATAATTTTTAACACCTTGCCGATTTCTTTATTTTTATTTACTTCTCCTGACGAAGAGAAAAGATTTTTGTCGAAACGTTAAGAAAATAAAAAACTCCAACTGGCCGAAGTATCTATTTTTCATAGAAATACATATAGAAGAGAAGGGTGTGTACTGATGGCCTCTGTTCTTTGTCCTTTTCATATCCAGAAAGAACGTGTAGGATGATTAATCACCACAGACACGGTTAGCCACTAAAGTTGTTTTTATTTCAAAAAGTCCCTCGACTTATTTAGGCATACAATTTTAGTCAAATGGTATTCTAACAAAAAAGAAATATAACATATTGTTTACAATAAAATATAAAATAATTTAATAAAGAATAATTAAATATTTACATTTACAAAATGTAACTTTTATAACACACAAAGTTTAACACAGCGCTATCTAGGTGTGGCAATTGGAATTATTTAACTCTACAAAATAAGAAATGCGAATAGGAAATTTTCATTGATAGGTCTGATTGGTAAATTAATCTTCTCTTGTGGACAGGTATTCAATCCGGGATAAGTTACAGGATGGATAGCAGAACTCTTTTACAGAATCACATTTTAGGGATACCGCACTGTATAACTTGGTTTGTGAGAGTCATCTAATGATCTACCACCTTCTTGAACGATCATAGTTCTTCATTATATCTCTAGTCCATTAGCAAAGGGATTCTTTGATACAATTGGAAGGTGACAAATAACGATATTGGGGGGTTTAAAAAAGCAGCACAGCTGGTGTCAAAATGTGACATTACCGAAATGTACAGTAGAACCTCCCGTTAGAAACCGAAGCTCCTGGCCTCTCTTAGAGGTTTCAAACTGACCTGATCCACTACCATTAATGAGATATCATTTCTTTATTTACTTATTATAATCAAATAAGACGCGATATCTCCACAAGGGATGCCTGCGTTAAACAACAACACTAAATTCAGAGACATTTTACATAATGGTTATAATAATGGTTAATTACAAGGTTTGAGTAGAAGTTTAAAGAAGAAAGGAAGGGAAAAGAACATTAAAATCATGTTTGATTCCACATCCTACCTAGGAACAACCAATGAAATAAATACATAGTTTAGCAATTACGGCTTTTTTTAACCAAGAGAGAAAATCATATATTATTTACAAAATTTCCAAAATTTTAAATATGAATTCTTACTGTTTATAAACATAAAAGGATCCTTATATTCAATGTTTTCCCGATTTCTGTAGTTCTGAAAGATTGCACATTCAATAAGCAGGTGACTGGAATCCTGCCTTCTCTCTCCACCCTATAGCTCTTATTCGAAACCTCTTAGAGAGGCCAGGAGTATACAGACGGTCTCTAACAAGAGGTTTTACTGTACATTTCGGTAATGTCACATTTTGACACCAGCTGTGCTGCTTCTTTAACCCCCCAATATCTTTAATTGGCATTAGAATGTCACCTTCCTGTTGTCTCAAAGAATCCCTTTGCTAATGGACTAGAGAGATAACGAAGAATTCGGTCAAATAAGCATCATTCTATGAAACACAGCATTGATCGAGATGCAATCTTTCCAACTAAATACCGAAATTGTGTCGTTAAAGATGTTTGAGTCGTTATTTCGAGTTGTTCAACTAAGCGATACCTCGCGGATATTTCTGTGGATGAAGCACGGCTGCGGGGCAACGTCGGAACAAGGCCGGGGTCGACACTTTTTGTTGTGTCTCTTCTTTTGGACGGCCTTGAGAGGCGGCGTGTATACAGCGTCGAGTCATCCTCGGTGTCTGGGGACACTTCCAACCGAACTGTCACTCTCTGACTGTACAGACTCGGTCTACACATTATATGTAATTCTATTGTCCTAAAAGCTTATATCCATAGTTTAATTAAATACCATTTCTAAGATTCCACCGTTCAGTGTAGCATATAAAAGCAGAATGATCCAATACAGTATTAGAGCTCTAAAGAAGCGGTCTGGTAGATTAAATTGGCGAAACCACTGGGAGGGTTCACCACTGATGAACCAAGTCCTCCCAATATTTTTTCATCGCAGTAAGGACAGTAAAAGTTTGATTTATGTATGAAAAGAAACATTCGCATCTTAATGTCTTCATTCGTTATATATTATTCTCTCATAGTCTACGCGCATGGTGACTGACTTGCCTTATAGATTTTATATCTATCCAATTTCGTGCAAGGTTATTATCTTTATTTTTTATAATTTCTCTTCTACCCCAGCTCGTAAGTGACTCCTAGATTCTATAGCGACATTACCTATTGAGATTATATAAAAGGGAGTACCTGGATCTGTAAAGAAAAAAAAAATTATATAATCTTAATTAATGGATCGCCTTTTGACTCAAACAAATTACCTATTGAGTTCTTCATTCGATAAATTTTCTGCCAAAACCTTCTTAGGAATGTAATTTTCGATTATTTTTCTGTCGCCAGGATGCCGGACTGACTCACTCTATGAAATCTCAGTCTAAACCAAATCTTGCAGGACTTTATATATACTTTATCAACACCACATCATGTATGACTTTATACATAGAAAATTTAGAATAGCCATAGAAAACATTAGAATACATAGAAAAGCCAGGTGTTTATATTAAAAATGAAGAAGTCATATCCTGACCAACAGCATATGTGCTTTTCAGATGGCAGGGCGCCATCTAGTGAAGCAAAAATAAACTAAACGTTTTTTTTTAACTTGCTACGTGATATTTGGCCAACCCAATTTCTTGACAAATCAAGAAAAGCCATCCACGAACGCGTTTCGCGCTGTTGGTATTAAAAACCCCATGTGCTTTTTAGATGGCAGAGCGCCATCTAGTGGAGCAGCGCGAAACGCGTTCGTGGATGGCTTTTCTTGATTTGTCAAGAAATTGGGTTGGCCAAATATCAGGGAACAGGTTAAATAAACGTTTAGTTTATTTTTGCTCCCCTAGATGGCGCTCTGCCATCTGAAAAGCACATGTGCTTTTGGTCAGGATATGCCTTTATTATTTTTAATATTTATATTACTGTATCTACATCGCCTATTGTGCGTAACTCATTCTGTAGATCATTTGCTTACACGATATCACCCATGACTCATTAAAAATTTATGTATCTATATACACCGTTTCGTGCGTGGCTCAATATAACGATTCTAAGCTTAAACGATATCCTATTGAACATGTTCTATATACATATTGTGTGTCTATGTAAACTGGTATAACTGTCTACATACCTATATATGCTAGTCCGGGAGTGTCTACGCAACATCGTGCAATTGTCTAAAGATAAATGAGCTAGTGTATCTCTCTATACATAGACGCCTTCTACACGACTGATGCCTAAAGACTCCCCACTTGCACGACCCCGTGTAATCAGTTCTCCTTGAAGATTACTTGCCATTTGTCCTATTGCATTTTCCCTCAGAAATCGAGGTCTATACAGGACATCTTATGCAAGCTTCAAGATATTTTTAACTTCTTGATTCTAAACAATTATTAGCTCAATATCTAAATATAGATTAGAATTTTTCTTTATAAACCTCTGACCAAGATGCCTCTCAATTTTATTTTGAAGGTATATACAGTTAAATCTGTCTATAACGCCTCCTCTTGGGACTCACCAAAATAGGGTGCTATAGAGAGAGGGTGCTATAGACAGGTCACTTTTAATGTAAAATGTTTACATTTTATTTTTTAAAATAGGGCGCTATAGAGAGGAAGGCGCTATTTAGAGGGGGCGCTATAGACAGGTTTAACTGTATTTATAACTAACAAATTAATTCCTATAACCCTTGTTGCAGGACCTTTAGGATTATATAGTGGCTTATACGTGCAGTTTTACAAATGACATGCCATAGCAGCCAGGGCCTCAAGGTCTTCTCGGCGATCTTCAATTTGTCTTCACTAATCTACCCAGCATCTCCACGAAAATTCAATGTAGAAATTAGGAAACAAAAGCCTCAGAATGGTTCCACAATATTTATTTAGAAATTTTTCCGGGAGGATATTGATCTAAAGAGACAAAGGTCACCTCTCCCGTCAAAATAGACGTCAAAACTAGACGCCATCTATTGACCGTCGCCGCAAACTAGCGGCCTCGGGTCGGTGACAAAGCCACAACACCAGCTTTGGCAAACTGAAAAGCTTCCACCTAGAGACCATGGATTCGGGCTAATGGCCCTCGTCAGTCTAGGGCGGACTTTATTCCATGAGATCCACACGGGATCTAATGGAATCTTCACAATCTGCCAAAGAGGTGTTTAGCTGGCAAAGTGGCTAGGCCAAATCTATGGCCAAACTATAGATGGAAATTTGCCCGGAGGATATTGATCTAAAGAGACAGAGGTCGCGTCTATATAGATGGCGTCTAGTTTTGACCTCTATTTTGACGGGAGAGGCGACCTTTTTCTCTTTAGAATATTTTTTTGATTTAAAATTAAACCATTTAAAACCACTAAAAATAACCATTTTTCCGGATTCCGCCCTAGCCAACTGACATTTCGACTATAAACTCAGGGTAGCATAGACCTGGAAAATACCTTAATACCTAAATATTTGAATATACCTTTTTACATAAGTTAATGGGGGTCGGTGGAAGGATGGTCTAAACCGTTGGTTTTCTACCGTTAAGACCCGGGTTCGAATCCCGCATTGGCCACTTTTTTCTGATTCGAAAGATGTTCCAGTGGGCTCCAATTTTTGCAAAAGTCCAACCCCACCAGCGAGTACAAATAAACAAACGGGGCTCTGGCACATTTCTAAATGCAAATTCGAACTGTTTTTCATATGTGTAGACATGTGGTGCACTTACAGTAAAAGTCGTCGCCAACTTCTACCCACCATGATTATCATGGCCTGTACCATGTATACTAGAGATAAGCAAAAAAAAACATATGTTAATTAATGTTTAAATAGCAAACAATTAGACTTGCTTAATCGTTATTTACATTTTTCTACCATCTTACCTCTAAGAAAACTTTCTATTCATACCTAAATTATAAGAATTCAAAACTCTTCTCTAAATATTCAAATGTCTATTGTTATATTTCTTTGGTAGATTCTCAGTTTGCCTTTACTCAGATTACTTCAATTTTCAATCAGACTTTAAAACTTCAGATAAATTGAGCTCAATATTGATGAAGATTATCATTACTCTTCACAATTCATCCTTTCATACTTCATCTCTAAGGTTATAAATAATCCTTCTCCCCCAAAACATCGACTAAAATCAAGGAAGCCGATATGGTCCAGAGGAAACCAACTTCTCTCCCAAAATTTTAATATCTCAGAAGCATGGACAAATTCCTGGATCAGCTCCGATATCCCAAACAAGAACCTCATCACAAGCCCAAGTGTCAAGATCCCAGGTTTTTCCCTCCCTCGACGAGAATGGGTGCTTCTAAACCGCTTTAGGACAGGACAGGGAAGGTGTGCAGAGCTGATGAAGTTATGGGGCTACAAAGATCCAAATTGTGCCTGCAACGTCCCACAATCAATGTCCCATATACTAGATGACTGCCCGCTGTACAAATTCAATGGAGGAATCTCCAATCTCCACTCTGTCACCCCGGAAGCCCTGAACTGGCTGAAGGCCTTGCCTCTCAGACTTTAATGACCGATATGTCCTCACTTCTTTTTTCTAGATTTGGTTCATTTTGTCTCCTCTCTAATTGTAAAGATGTTGCTGTATCACCTCATAAGCATAAATAAAAATAAATAATCCTTATTTCTCCTTAAAATAAATTATCGATTTTTCGTTCAAAAGAAAGATTTGCGGTATAATTGCCAAATTCCGTTCTACAATCATAATCCGCATTATATACCTATCCTCCGATTTACACGGTACTTGTTTTACACGTTTTCGCTTTTACACGGTTTTTCAAATAAGTTTTTTTTTTGTTTTTATCGCACTATACTAAATGCTACTGTGATTGAACACATGCGCTGTGTACACATCTCACGAGGAATCCCGAGCTTATGTGCTGACTACATATTTTAACCTGTCAATGCATTTTATTTTTATTTCTGTATACACCTATCCCCCGATTTACACGTTTTTCTCAGGAACGTATCTACCGTGTAAATCGGGGGATAGGTGTATTGTATTATATTGTTTGATCCGAAGAATCTTGCGTGTAAATTCACAGCAGTCTATTCTGGGAGATGTTTTTGAACATCGCTCAGTTAAAAAAAGCCGCGGTGATGTATTTATAACCTACTCTCTGCTACAGATGTAGGTCAATGGACCGTTTGACATGACGACATCTTGGAATCTTCGAACTTGTGGAATAAGAAACAGTTAGGAAATTGTGGACGAAACAATGCTTTTGTCTCACTTCTAAATAAAGGTGTTGGAGAGAGGTCAATCGTCTGGGTACAGAATTCCTCAGCTACAAACAACAGACAGACGATTACTGTTTTTTCATTTATTAATCAACAACAATAACAAAAGGCCTTTATTAAGGCCCATTACCCTGTATGGATTCGCCATACAACAACAAAATACTACCCATTGTCTATTACATTCCTTTACCCACCACGCCTTTACGTTCTGGAAGTGGTAATAATATATGAAAATATGTAATGTCTTAATTTTTAAAAGGAGGTAGTCCTTTTAAAAAATTTATATAAAAAAAAAATAATAATACCGTAATTTTTCCACCCTTTCCCCATGTGCACGTGAGCCCTTGTTTGGAAAGGGATTTATTTACACCATTTATCAATCAACCAGGCGTGATATTGGAATATTTGCGCCTGTTACAGAGAAAGCAAAACAAACAAATTAAAACGAATTAGAACTTATAATTAAATATTTACAAATTTACATGTAAATTTTACATGACAAAGTTCATAAAATTTATATAGACAAAGTGGCTGATATAAGAGAGTTAAATGATTTAGATCAGGGAACAATCGATGTCTCACTTCTGTAAAGTTCGGACAGTCATAGATAAGGTGAAGTTTGTTCAGTTTCTACGTAGGAACAATTTGAGGTTTGTGGTAGACCTCTTTTATGTATGTATACATCATCAATGTTTGAAATCCTTGGAAATTGCATATAGAATTTTATTTTCTTATTTTAATTCCAATTATTTTTTTATTAATCCATTTTAAATTTCATCGTCTGATATTCTTGAGAGAAATCGAACTTATAATAAAATAAATTTGAAACTCGTACGTTGCTGGCTTTTCTTGATTAATCTTTTATGATTGATCTTTTTGTCATTCTGAGGTTTTTAATGCCTAATTTCTACATGGAATTTTCGTGGAGATGCTGGGCAGATTAGAGAAGATAAACTGAAGATTGCCGAGTAAGCCCCGAGGCCATGGATGATGTGATCTACATTTTCAGAGACTGACTCCAGGATTCCACCGCCGTGTCAAAGTCAAGACCTCCTTCTAAATTCACAATGTTTCTATAGACGATACGACGACAAAGCCGCTCTTCACCCCGCAATAAAAAGAAGGCAAAGCTACTCGGGACAAACTTCTAAGACTTCGATGGAATCATTGACGGAAGTACGTCAGCTCCATGTCAGTATCAATAAGATTTGCAAACTGTTGGCTCACAACTAGGGCTTCCAATCCCGGTACATATTTTCAATCCCGGGATTCGGGATTGCTTTTTTCTCAATCCCGGGATCCCGGGATATCCCGGGATTGAAAAACATTTTCGTCTTTCTACGCCAAGAGGTATATCGTTTCGTTCTTTATATTTTTATTTTTTATTTTGTATAGTGCCAATGACGTGGCCACACGTCACAACCACACGAGCTTTTTTCGTCACTTCATTTATATTTTTCTTTTAAAATACTAGGGATTGTGGATACATTGCTTCAGGGAATGAGGGATGAGCTACCTTTAGGCTAACGTTAAATGGAGAAGTGTCCTCATTGTTATCCTCGGAAAGGTCAGATTCTGCTCATTTACTGTTGCGGAAACGAATTCAGGAACAACCCTCTCTTTTTTCTTATCATAAAGTACATCAATCACAGCCAGATGGAGACCATGCGCGTAGCAGAGCTGTTGCAGTGGACCAATAATGTGACCCAATTTTACCATCATTGCGCACCCATCAGTTGTTACACACACAATATCAGTTTCGAAGTCGATTCCAAACTCCAAGAGCTTAGCACAAATGACATATTTGCATTGTTCAGAGGAAAATACTCCAGATATTCGAGTCAAGCCAAGATTCCACACCTTGGTACGGCTATGAATATTAATGTTCAGGTAACGCTTGCTTCTGATTGAGGTCCATTCATCCAGCGTAAGGCTGAAAAGTTGCCCCTTTTCTTTCTCCACCTGAAGCTCTCGAACGACCTTCTCACGAAATGTGTCCGCATATAACGACACACTTTAATCTTAATGGTCTCTGCGGAGAGAGGAATTTCATGTCCAAGAGCATTGAGGCACTTGTGTATATCCTTAGATGTGACAAAAACGGAGAATAGCAATCCGTCGAGAGCTATCATTCTAGCTAGCACAGCATCAGTCGATCAATCGATGGAAACAGACGAAAAATGATCGAGAATTGATATCTTGGGGGTCTTGTTTGCAGGGGTCTGTGTATCAACTTCGTCTTTAACTTTTCTCTTCGAAGTTTCGATTCCGTGGACCGCCTTCTGGTGTACATGCAGCCCTTTTGTAGACCCACCGACGCATTTCAAAATCCTTTTGCACGCTATACACTGTGAATTTTGGCCAGATCCGTCTCGTAGGTAATAGCACCAGATTCCTTCTGATTTAAAAGGAATAAACTTCACCATCACAATCAAGAAGTGATAAGCTTACCAAAAATGTCCGACGCGTTTTCTATTGAGAAATAACAAGGTCCGATAATATTGTTTTAGAGACTTTGTTTTATGTTCGTATAACTTGAAAACTACTTTAGGCTGATGCTTGATAGTGACGAAGCATTTAATGAAATGACATTAAATAAATTTAATTTAAATTAAATGACAAAAAAGCTAGCGAGGGTTTCACAAAATGAACAGCAGAGCAGTGCGTTCATGATGACCCATGCATACAGAGTACAGAATGGAGCGTATAAACATAGATAAAAAAAATATAAAACAATTTGGAGCCCAGAAAAGAGGTTAGTGGCGGGTCCATGTTACACGCAGGTCCGCCACAAAAATAAAGGGATGCCGCTATTATCTAAGAAGCCACTATTTGCATGTCAACAAAATAATTTCAAATCTCTCAGAAAAAAAAAAGACCCGAAATGCAGCTGTATAAACAAAATGTCAAAAGTGTGTTATCGCATCATCTGTTTAATTATCAAAATGCTAGATAAGAAAAATATATTTTTGCGCTGGTTTTCATGCACAAAACAGTAATCCCGGGATTTTTCGAGCGGAATCCCGGGATTTCGGGATCATTATTTGGCTCCGGGATCCCGGGATTGGAGGCCCTACTCACAACTCATATATGGAAGGAGCTATATTTATTTCATGAATATATTTACAATTTTACTAATTATATTTTTCTATGATACCTTTTATGCAAGCAATAGTTACCCAGTTACCCATTCGAATAGGGAAAGCTAACTTTTGGGCAAATGATTTATTTATTCTGAGGTATTGTAAGCTTTCGAGCAAATTTTGCTCTTCAACCGATAATCCACGCTCTTTTCTTTTGCTTTGGATTTGCCCGTTGAAGAGCAAAATTTGCTTATGAGCTTGCAACACCTCAAAATAAATAAATAAACTCTTTACTCAAAATCTAGTTCTTCTTATTCGAACAATATATTTTGAAAGAAGAAGAATAGTAGAATTGTGGTCGTTCAGTTTCAATGTGGGTGTAATCCATATTTGTGTCTTTTTCTGAACCAGATATTGAGGTGTAACATAGAACTCTTCTGACAGATCCGTTCTGAGATGGACTTCAAACCTCAACTTCATGTCATGAAAGCTATGTGAGGCAAGGTTGTCGGTATCTTGCTGCATTTGCCGGTAGAGAACTGTGCAAGGAAGTACTTTCACTTGGACTTATAAATATCACCATCTATCAATTGAGGAAATCTTCCTAGTGGATATTTCTATCGTTTGATATCTTTGGGGGGAGTTGAAAGAGGCCGCTTTGGCGGTGCTCCAATAAACGGCGCATTAGGCCCAATTTACAATACTTGGTGTATTCTGGTATGAAGGCCAACTCTATTTGTGAAGTATCAAATATGTGTGAGTAGTGTTATAGTTAATTATATATGTGTATTTTCAATTAACGGCAAGATTAATATATATACCACAATCTTTTATCACGTCATTACCCTCCATTGCCTTATCGCCACTCAACGTTATCATCACTCTCCGTCATCACCACTTTACTTCTTTGCCACTTACCGACATCACCACTCACCGTCCTCACCACTCTCCGTCATCACATCATCACCACTCACCGTCCTCACCACTCTCAATCATCACATCATCACCACTCTCCGTCATCACATCATCACCACTCACCGCCCTCACCACTCTCCGTCTTCACATCATCACCACTCACCGTCCTCACCACTCTCCGTCATCACATCATCACCACTCACCGCCCTCACCACTCTCAATCATCACATCATCACCACTCTCCGTCATCACATCATCACCACTCTCCGTCTTCACATCATCACCTCTCTCCATCCTCACCACTCTCCGTCTTCACATCATCACCACTCACCGTCCTCACCACTCTCAATCATCACATCATCACCACTCTCCGTCATCACATCATTACCACTCACCGCCCTCACCACTCTCCGTCATCACATCATCACCACTCACCGCCTTCACCACTCTCCGTCATCACATCATCACCACTCACCGTCCTCACCACTCTCAATCATCACATCATCACCACTCTCCGTCATCACATCATCACCATTCACCGTCCTCACCACTCTCAAACATCACATCATCACCACTCTCCGTCATCACATCACTCTCCGTCATCACATCATCACCACTCACCGCCCTCACCACTCACCGTCATCACATCATCACCACTCACCGTCCTCACCACTCTCCGTCATCACATCACTCTCCGTTATCACATCATCACCACTCACCGCCCTCACCACTCTCCGTCATCACATCATCACCACTAACCGTCCTCACCACTCTCAAATATCACATCATCACCACTCTCCGTCATCACATCCTCACCACTCTCCGTCTTCACATCATCACCACTCACCGTCCTCACCACTCTCAATCATCACATCATCACCACTCTCCGTCATGTACTCTTATCACTTCTTTCTCGACACAGTCATGGCACTCACAAGTCGGTCTAATTATTCCTATAAAGGCCCCATTCTCACTATTTATCCAATAATAATAGCACCAACAGTTCCCACATCAATACAACCACCTTAATGAGAGCGATAGCTCCTCTGATCTTTGAAATGATTCTTTCTAGGGATATCCTCTCACGAGCTGGTTCATAGAGCTAGATGTTTTAAGAAGTGAGTGATCGGTGGCTGAAATAATAGGGATAGCTCTTCTTAACCAGAACATCCGTTCACTAAATGGTTCAAGGAGCTAGCTTTACCAGTGAGTGTGTGCGATTCTGAACAACTTCTTGAAAAGAACGGGCTTCACCCATCACTAGTCCAAACACATACACAACACAAATTCTATTATATTACTCCTTATTACTTCGCCTCCTAATAAAATACAGTTCAACGTGTAGCTTGTGGACTGGACGACGCACGTATGAGGAGATGAAGCGGATGGCGGAGGAAGTATCGAGAGGCCATGTGGCCCACCCTCAGTAGAGGAAGGTACTGAAGGAGGGAGATATGGAGAGACCATGTGGCCCACCCTCAGTAGAGGAAGGCATTGAAGGAGGGAGATATGGAGAGACCATGTGGCCCACCCTCAGTAGAGGAAGGTACTGAAGGAGGGAGATATGGAGAGACCATGTGGCCCACCCTCAGTAGAGGAAGGTACTGAAGGAGGGAGATATGGAGAGACCATGTGGCCCACCCTCAGTAGAGGAAGGTACTGAAGGAGGGAGATATGGAGAGACCATGTGGCCCACCCTCAGTAGAGGAAGGCATTGAAGGAGGGAGATATGGAGAGACCATGTGGCCCACCCTCAGTAGAGGAAGGTACTGAAGGAGGGAGATATGGAGAGACCATGTGGCCCACCCTCAGTAGAGGAAGGTACTGAAGGAGGGAGATATGGAGAGACCATGTGGCCCACCCTCAGTAGAGGAAGGTACTGAAGGAGGGAGATATGGAGAGACCATGTGGCCCACCCTCAGTAGAGGAAGGTACAGAAGGAAGGAGATATGGAGAGACCATGTGGCCCACCCTCAGTAGAGGAAGGTACTGAAGGAGAGAGATATGGAGACACCATGTGGCCCACCCTCAGTAGAGGAAGGCATTGAAGGAGGGAGATATGGAGAGACCATGTGGCCCACCCTCAGTAGAGGAAGGCATTGAAGGAAGGAGCTATGGAGAGACCATGTGGCCCACCCTCAGTAGAGGAAGGCATTGAAGGAGGGAGATATGGAGAGACCATGTGGCCCACCCTCAGTAGAGGAAGGTACTGAAGGAAGGAGATATGGAGAGACCATGTGGCCCACCCTCAGTAGAGGAAGGCATTGAAAGAGGGAGATATGGAGAGACCATGTGGCCCACCCTCAGTAGAGGAAGGCATTTAAGGAGGGAGATATGGAGAGACCATGTGGTCCACCCTCAGTAGAGGAAGGCATTGAAGGAGGGAGATATGGAGAGACCATATAGCCCACCCTCAGTAGAGAAAGGCATTGAAGGAGGGAGATATGGAGAGACCATGTGGTCCACCCTCAGTAGAGGAAGGCATTGAAGGAGGGAGATATGGAGAGACCATGTAGCCCACCCTCAGTAGAGGAAGGCATTGAAGGAGGGAGATATGGAGAGACCATATAGCCCACCCTCAGTAGATGAATACATTAAAGGAGGGAGATATGGAGAGACCATGTAGCCCACCCTCAGTAGAGGAATGCATTGAAGGAGGGAGATATGGAGAGACCATGTGGCCCAACCTCAGTAGAGGAAGGCATTGAAGGAGGGAGATATGGAGAGACCATGTAGCCCACCCTCAGTAGAGGAAGGCATTGAAGGAGGGAGATATGGAGAGACCATGTGGCCCACCCTCAGTAGAGGAAGGTACAGAAGGAAGGAGATATGGAGAGACCATGTGGCCCACCCTTAGTAGAGAAAGGCACTGAAGGAGGGAGATATGGAGAGACCATGTGGCCCACCCTCAGTAGAGGAGGTACTGAAGGAGGGAGATATGGAGAGACCATGTGGCCCACCCTCAGTAGAGGAAGGTACAGAAGGAAGGAGCTATGGAGAGCCTATGTGGCCCACACTCAGTAGAAGAAGGCATTGAAGGAGGAAGATATGGAGAGACCATAAGGCCCACCCTCAGTAGAGGAAGGTACAGAAGGAAGGAGCTATGGAGAGCCTATGTGGCCCATCCTCGGTAGAGGAAGACATGAAAGAGAAGGAGGTTTAGCTTGTAGATTTTTTGAAACAATGTATTGATATCCATCAATGTTAGGACCTACACACTAAGTTAAAAGATACATATAGTAATAGGGGGGCTATACACAAGACTATGTACAATTACATTCAGTCGAGAAGGCGTCCCCAACGCAGAAAACTCTTCCTTCGGATAATCAGAGGATCTTCGTTATCTCCTTTCACCTCAAGGAAGAACTTGTAGATGGACCCCTTGGTTGACCCGAGAATGACAGTTTAGATATATTTGGATTTTTTTCCAAATCAACATCCAAACAACAAAATATCTTCAAAGGTATATATTGTTACACCTTGAGATGTCGATGGGTTTTGCTCAGAGGTTTCCATTGTACCGTAGAATAAACCAGAACTAGTTCGCATTATAATCTAACGCTTTATTTTGGTAAGGTTACAAAAAAAAATGAAGAACTCCGTGGCTGCACAATGTTAACAAAGAATAATCATACTTGATTTGTTCAATAAGTTAAATTATTAATGAAAATATTTTCATGAGTTTATGTCGGCTGTGACAATATATATTGAAGTTTTTAATTACAATATGTTCTCCAACAAAATATATTATTTTGCTCTCAGTTTTAGATTAGCATTTCTCAACCTCTTTTGGGAGACCATGGGACCGGAAAAATAGTGAAATTCGCAAAGCGGTGATTTTGCTAACAAAAATAATATCCTTACTTATTTAACATAAAAACTACAGCATATATCCGTATTGCACCATTTCTCTGAATACTAATATAATGGTATTAATACAAAGAAATAACACGCCATCTATATATAACGAATGAAGACATTAAGACGCGAATGTTTCTTTTCACAAATAATTAAAATTCTACTGTCCATGCTGCGATGAAATGCCCTCCCAATATATTTTCATCGCATTATGGACAATAGAATTTTAATTATTTGTGAAAACCTTTCGCGTCTTTGTTGAGAAAAATGATAGATTCGTAAAGGAAGAGGAAGATCCTTTATTACCTAAAGATATAAAACAATAAAAGAAGGACAAATTATAAGTACATCAGTAGCTCACGCCGGCCTGTCCTATCCAATAACCGCTAGCCAACTAACAAACAAACAAGGACGCGCTATATAGGCAGAGATGTCAATTTGCATAGGAAATGCTAAAACTATGCAAATATCTACATATCAAATATCGTAGAAATATCTGCAATTGTCAATTTCAACAGGTCACTTAGTAGAGGTTGGCAAACTATGTCAAATATAATGTCAATTTGCATAGACAATACTAAAACTATGCAAATATCAAATATCAAATATCGTAGAAATTTCTGCAATTGTCAATTTCAAGAGTTTTAATATCTTCATTCGTTGTATAAAGGTATTAACAGAAAATGTATCGTACAAAATTAGATTACGTTCTACTAAGAATTTTTGAAGAGAAGCATTGTACTAGAGGATCCAATGCAATCGTCCCACCAGATCTCTACAGCGGAGTCAGCCAGTCCGGGCGGGGTCACGACCGGGAGTTGGATGTCGTCCAGGCGTCGATCCTGGAATTTCTGTCGGTCTGGACGTTGTTCAGGGATGTCAGACCGCATTGCCGTTGGGGTATGTTGGTCTTTGAGCTCTAGCCATATCTCAAATATAGGGATATAGCTGAAAATGTTAACTACATCTTAAATAAATATATATGAAACTAATTTCATTTTTAAAGAAACCATTATATTTGTATTTAAAACATTTCATCTGCCCAGGTTCCTGGAATTTACCTCTGTGTCGCCACCTATCCTCTCAATCAATCAAACAACTGAACGATAAATCCATATACTGAGAAGGTCAAAAAAAGGTCTATATGCTAGGCAGATATGCGATGGAAGTCTATACTGAGTAAACCTGAGAAAGAAGTTGACTCTAAGCCAACCTGGTTTGGAGGTCTTTACTAAGAACTTAGAAAGAAGTTCAGGGAAACAAAGAAGATGTGAGAAAGAAGCCCAGGGATACAAAGAAGATGTGAGAAAGAAGTCCGAAGTCAAAGAAGATGTGAGAAAGAAGTCCAGGGATACAAAGAAGATGTGAGAAAGAAGTCCAGGGATACAAAGAAGATGTGAGAAAGAAGTCCAAAGACAAAGAAGATGTGAGAAAGAAGTCCGAAGACAAAGAAGCTGTGAGAAAGAAGTCCGAAGACAAAGAAGATGTGAAAAAGAAGTCCAGGGATACAAATAAGATGTGAGAAAGAAGTCCAGGGATACAAAGAAGATGTGAAAAAGTAGTCCAGGGATACAAAGAAGATGTGAAAAAGTAGTCCAGGGAAGCAAAGAAGATGTGAGAAAGAGGTCCAGGGATACAAAGAAGATGTGAGAAAGAAGTCCGAAGACAAAGAAGATGTGAGAAAGAGGTCCGAAGACAAAGAAGATGTGAGAAAGAAGTCCGAAGACAAAGCAGATGTGAGAAAGAAGTCCAGGGATACAAAAGAATATGTGAGAAGGTCGTCCACAGGGACAAAGCAGAAATAAAAAGGAAATCAACGATAAATATTTGGCAAAACACCATCAACAACTTTTCCAGCCAGTGCTAAAACCAGACAAAGAAGGAATAATTCCTCGAAATATTCAAAATATTTGAAAACTCTATTTTTAAAATACTTTATTTATTTCCGGCCCGACTTAACCTATTTATAATTGTATTGAAGGATCTGTCCGGGATCTACTGAAGGTATTCTATATAATTGCCATCTCGGTTTATTTAGGACATAAACAGATAATAGCCATTCTCCCTAAATATCACAAACTTTAGCTTAAGCTTCAAGCTGTTGTTAATTGAAAACGAAAGATAATCTGTTTCATATTCACTTTTCTAATCTTTATTAGGAAAGACTTTGTTTAAAAATAAGAAGGCAGGAGAGAAAGGTTTGTCATGTGGCTCCATAACCCCGGCCACAGGAAGCTCCATGGGACACCTGTCAATCATCACTGGACCCCGGGGGGACGACCACAGGTGTGAAGAGTTCTCGGAATCTTATCGGCTAATAAGGAAAACGGGACGCCTCGGTGGCTGAACACTATTATTATTATGAAAGAGGCATTTCCTTATCGTGTAACTGAAAGTTGCTGATGGCTAGCGCCATCTATCGGAATAAATATCAACTACTCTCGTTGAGTTCTAATTATTCCAGAATTGGCCAATTGAAAGAGGCATCTACTTATCGTGCAACTGAAAGTTGCTGATGGCTTGCGCCATCTATCGGAATAAATATCAACTATTCTCGTTGATTTCTAACGAGAATAGTTAATATTTATTCCGATAGATGGTGCAAGCCATCAGCAACTTTCAGCTGTACGATAAGGAGATGCCTCTTTCATAATGTATGCACCTTATCCCAGTACGATATCACATTTGTACTATTTTTCACACTCTTATTATTGCTTTTTTTTACCTTGTGATAAGTTGTTATATTATCTGATTCTATCTTCCCTAATTTTCCACGTGGCAATATATTCTCTGAATTCATGTAGGTATGGTAGATAGAAACCTCTAGAGTTCACTACGGTGACTTACTGAAAAGATCACAAAATGATTCATACTTACAATGAAGGTACCATTTATTGAAGATATCCGCAATGACAGATAGGTACGATAGGCTCTGAAGAATTATTTCACTTGCTAGAGTATTTTTTTTTTTTTTTGCTTATCCCTAGTACACGTGGTACAAGCCATGATAATCATGGTGGGTAGTTAGCAACTGCTTTTTACTGTAAGCGCACCACATGTCTACACATGTGAAAAGCAGTTCGACTTTGCACTTACAAATGTGCCAGAGCCCCTTTGGTTACTTGCACTCGCTGGTGGGGTTGGACTTTTGCAAGAATCGGGGGCCATTGGAGAATTTTTTTTTTAACAGAAAAAAAGTGTCCAATGCGGGAATCGAACCCGGGTCGTAGTGGTCGAAAACCAAACTTGGTAGAGTATGAAATGATGGAATTAGAACATTGGCAAGACCTCGGCAGGCAGAAGAACAACTCCCAGGAGAGATAATGGGTAAGATCCCGTGTCCGATTCCCGTCGTTGAATTATGAAATATCGCTATGGATTTCTGCTGAAGAAGGAACATAAGTTAACGGCGACGTGTTTCCTTTATTAAAGCTGTAAATTCGGCAAGCTTTCGGACTTTGACGTCCTTCGACAGGCAACTTTTCAAGAAACTGAAAGATAATATTCCTGTCTTTATATTCTAAAATATTTCTATAGATACATGCCCAGTCTTTATATTCTAATATACACCTATCCCCCGATTTACACGGTACTTTTTTTACACGTTTTCGATTTTACACGGTTTTCCAAATAAGTTTTTTTTTATCGCACTATACTAAATGCTACTGTGATTGAACACATGCGCTGTGTACACATCTCACGAGGAATCCCGAGCTTGTGTGCTGACTACATATTTTAACCTGTCAATGCATTTTATTTTTATTTCTGTGTACACATATCCCCCGATTTACACGTTTTTCTCAGGAACGTATCTACCGTGTAAATCGGGGGATAGGTGGATTGTATATAAATGTTTTAATCCCCCGTCTTTATCTTCTTCTAGAGGATCATCTTTAAAATTGGAAGGATGACTCTATAAATTGGAATAAGGCTTTGTAAAACCTTAAGACAGCCTCTATATCCTCTGTTAGATAGAACTGTCTTCAGCAGTGCTGACCCTGGGTTATGTAAGACCGTTGCTAGAATGTGTTCACAACCGGTAATTGCCAACAACAACAGAAATTCCCCTTAGGGCTTGTTGATTGATAGGTGACGTCATCGCATGTAGCATCAACAGCAGAGAAAACAAACACTTCAGATTGTTCCAAGACTGGACGTGACGCACAGCGGGGAAGTTCTGATTTCACGTATAATCTAATAGAGGTCGATTTGTAAGATCAAATACGCAAGAAATCAGCAATAGAGGGTAAAGCAAATCCAAAAACTATCTTAGCGATACGTAAACTACAGGCAATGATTTGATGATTGAGAAACTAGATGCCAAGGTAAGGTGCACAGGTGAAGGTTAATATCCTAGGAAATAAACACAAGAGAAATATAAAAGAAAAAGAAGAGAGAAAATTCCAGGAAGAAGGTGATACGTAAACTATAGGCAATGATGTGCTATTGAGAAACTAGATGTCAAGATAAGATGAACATGTGAAGGATAATATCCTAGGAAATAAACACAAGAGAAATATAAAAGAAAAAGAAGAGAGAAATGTCGAGGAAGAAGGCGGTACGTAAACTACCAGTAATGATTTGATAATTGAGAAACTAGATGCCAAGGTAGGGTGCACAGGTGAAGGTTAATATCCTATGAAATAAACACAAGAGAAATATAAAAGAAAAAGAAGAGAGAAAATTCCAGGAAGAAGGTGATACGTAAACTACAGGCAATTATTTGATAATTGAGAAGCTAGATGCCAAGGTAAGGTGCTCATGTAAAGGATAGCCAAATATCCTAGAAAACAAACACAAGAGAATGATCCAAAAAAGAGAGAAGAGTCCAGGAAGAAGGCGGTACGTAAAAGAGAGCCAGAAGATCTGAGTAACATCAGCAGCAGCAGAACAAACACAACAGAGCGAATGACCTGGAGGAGCTCTAGCAGTACTGGGAACAAAGAACGCCTTCTGTTCCATTTCCGGAAATGCGCGTCCCTTAATCCACCCTGTTTACGTTGTCTTCTGGCTGGAAATAGCCCTCTCCCCACTCTCACCTAATTTTACGCCGGGAATGGTCTTCAGTCAATTTACAGTTCGATTTGTCGATCAAAATGTATTTTGATGCGAATTAAGGCACAGATTTTTCTTTTTTCAAATAAAATAAACTTCCTAACATGCCTAATGAGATTTTAAAAACATTGGACGGGCCAGGTTCATCAGTAATGGAACTTCCCTACCGCTTCTTAGAGCCCTACTCTTGTATTGGACGATTCTATATCCATACTGTAATCATAGTTTCCTTCTTGTTCCAAAATCACTTTATTAGGTACCGCTCAGAAAGAACAACCTAGTTTATGATATTTGCAACAATGATTAATATCTTCAAATTAAACACACTTCGGCCAGTAAATCTTTTTATTGTCTCGTCGTTTCAACAAAAATATTTTGTCCTCGTCAGGAGCGAACAAAAATTAAAACATTTGGCAAAGCGTTAAAAATTATTCTAAGGCTGCAAGAATATTCTCTCGCGATATTTCAAATTTTGTACAAATTTCGCTCCTGACAAAAGATTTTTGTCGAAACGTCGAGACAATAAAAAAGATTTACTGGCCGAAGTATCTTTGATTTGAAGAACTATGAATGCCGTCCAGGCAGCCTCTATCTTTACGATAATGAATAATATATGTGAAGGTTATTCACATATTAAAACAAAGGGTCCAACGCGGGATTAGATCCCGGTTCATGGCTGTCGGGAATCGAGAGGTTTACCCACTCATCCACAACCTAATCATAGTTACGGTATTTAAGCCAACCATGGCCTAAACTTTGAGAACAGTAGAATTGTATGAAAACACTTTGGTTAATTTAGTGCTTACTAGTTTCATTCCATATAAATAGATGGCGTATTATTGTCTTACGTGCTTAAATAATTCAATCAAAAGAAAATTCAGAGGTTGTATCACACAACGCAGTTCAATATCCCCAACTTATCACTCACAATGGGAGCATGTAAATAGGAAACCATATGGAGTTCATTGTTCAGAAATGTGACATATAAATTTGTATCAAAAATAAAATTGACCTGTGAAGTGTGTTCTAAAGTTAAGACGATTCTGTTATATTGAAGAAACCCTTTGCCCTAAAAGTGCCAATGATCGTCTGTTAATTCTTAAGTTAACACATTCTTGGCGGATTATCATGGATTATTTATTGAATATACGTAACTGCTCTCTTACCATAACCATTTTTCTAATCATTTATATGCTATTAGAACACTGAGAGACGTTTTATTAGTCGGAAATTGCTCAAGAGATGAAACTGTCTGTTACAGGATACGGCAATGTGGCTCCCACCACGACACCGGGCCGGGCTGTCTGTATGATCTACGCCATTATCGGCATTCCACTGCTGCTGATGGTACTGGCCGACTTGGGCAAGCTCTTCACGCGGGCCATCAAGGTCGTCTTCTTCTACATCCGCCTCTTCTACTACACCGGTAGATGCCGGAAGGCCCGCAGGATGGGCCGCCGCGCCACGGCCGTGCCGGTCGAGGTAACGTAGACATCATTCCCCCATCCATGGCACCGTCCCTGACTTCTCTTGTCTGTTCAGTTCATCGGCATCGCCCTCAAGAACCTGCCAAGTCCATCTCTACGCCGCAGCAAAAAGGGGTCTCCAGAGGCCACTCCAGAGAACCCCCCCAAAGAAGATGAAACAGATGCCAAAGTTGAAAATGGTACAAAGGAGAAGCTTATAAGATTTTCTGATGAAGAGGTTGTTGAATCGAAGAAACCAAATTTCGATATAGATGATGAGTTTAACTTGCCTGTCAGCGTTGCCCTGATATTGCTGGTTGCTTACATGATGCTGGGAGCATTAATCTTCACCTTCTGGGAAAGATGGACTTTCTTCGAAGCCTTTTACTTTGTCTTTATATCGATGAGTACCATCGGGTTTGGAGACTTTGTGCCGGAGCATCCGATGTTCATGATGGCCACGTTCATCTACCTGCTGTTCGGGCTCGCCCTGACCTCCATGTGCATCAACGTCGTTCAGGAGAAACTCTCCGAAATCTTTGAGCTTGCCAAGATGCGGATTGGAACCTCAGTCGGGTTCGACCTCAGGAACGTCGAACTTGAAGGCTATGGTGGGGAAGCGGCTGACGGCCAAGGCAGCAAGAGCCCATCTCGCCGAGGATCCAAGATGGACGACACCAAGGAGAAGAGTGTCTCACCCAATCCTTCTAAAGATGCCAGTCCCAAAGAAACTTCAGCCAAAGAAACCTCTCCTAAAGTCAAAGACAGCGATGCCATCACACCGACTCCACAAATTACCAGTGACAAGACTTAGAATTATCTAAAATTAGCACAATTTATCGACTCATCGCAATATGATTGTAAAATAGATACTTGATATCTGTGATACCTTTTTGTACATAGCTTCGTAGGTAGAACCACTTTTGTGATGATCTGCTACGGATAGAATGGCCGAGTAAATTTTTATTTTCTGTTTAACACAGTATATCTCATTTGTGTCGGTTGTACTGTTCGCTATACATTCTTCGTCTTGTGGATATTCCATACACCTCATCTTGTATTCCAATAATGAGACACATCGTGGAAAATATTAAAATTCGCGCTACAGAGAGTTGGATTACACAGAGTTGGATAAAACAAAGGATTTGACCACATATATCACATTGAATCTCTATTTATAATATCACGTAGAAAATTAAGAAAGACAAACTTCATAATTATGCGGAAATTAATGTATATACATATATATATGTTGTAAGCCAGAGTAATCCGACGTATGAATAAACTGGCAGTCGTAGTCGTGAGGCGAAGTGTTGAGGTTCTTCCCACACGTTGACAGCAAGAAGCAGAGGCAGGGCTAGATGTTATCACCGAGCGGGTCGGAGACAGCCCACGGGACAGAGGTGGAGGCCATGACACAAACCTGGATGCCTAATACCGAGATAAGGAGAGAGAGCCAGAAGCGGCCTGCGTAGATGAACACACCATACCACACTCTGAGCTGACACTGCTGTGTTGACCCAGGAACCTATAAAAATCCCTGGAAGGGGACGCTTCCTAGGCGTCGGCTATGTCCCCTGAATCTTTGCCTCGTAGCTGTCTCCAATCTACTCTTTTTTTGCTGTTTTTATTTTGAGGTCATCATTTTGAGTTTGAATACAAATAAGTATAATACAGGTTATATTAAAAAAGACATAGCATATCATTCAAAATATGGGGGGGTGGTAGCAAATAGGAGCAGTGTACATTTTAATAGGAGGATATGATCTTAAACTATTGGCTCTAACTTAACTAATTAGAAGATATGTGAACTATACTAACAGTGTTATTATATTATAATTTAAAATATACTATATATACATATATTTATTTAAAATAAAGAAGGCATATCCTGACCACTAGCACATGTGGTTTTTAGATGGCAGAGCGCCATCTAGTGGAACAGAAATCAACTAAACGTTGATTTAGCCTGTTCCCTGATATTTGGCCAACCCATTTTTTTCTATTATTTTTCACATATATATTTAATATGAAAATAGAGCAATACATAGATAAATATTTAATTAAAAAGGCATATATTGGATCAAAATAGCATTTATTTTACCAATATTTCAGTTGGCTGAACGCCAACCTTTATCAAGGTGTTATAACATTTTAAAATGTGTCAACAACAAAAAAAATATTGGTAAAATAAATGATATTTTGATTCAATATATGTATTTTTAATATTAAATATATATTTATATTATATAATAAAAAGGCATATATTGAATTGCTCTATTTTCAAAATATATTTATATGATGCAAAACAAATTAAAACTTATAAAGTACAAGATTTGAGCAAAGAGGGAAGTTTAAAGGGTGGCAAAATATAAGCGTTGATTATCTATCTAAAAAGTAATAAATACTTTGCTATATTATTTATTTAGATTTGTCTACTTCTACGCGTCGCGTTGCATGAGGAATTGTAAAGATATATATGTGATTGTCCACGTCAATCTGCCAGGGCGATAATATTTGAATGCCTCAGTTCATGGTGGGAATTGACATCTGTTCAGCTTCTTCCTGCTCTGTCAAACTCGACCAACCATTTTCAAATACTCCGATCCACCAGTCATTTTCCCCATGACAAAGTATTGTCACCAAATTGCGACATCAGTTGTCAATATATCTCAGCTCCATTGACACCCAGGGCTGTGGGGCCATCGTCCCGGATGCTCCAAAAGTCGGCAAAGTCGTAAATAATAATCCCAAAACATCAATCAAAAATTACCTATTATCTTGAAGAAGGAATCAAAGTTTACGTCGACGTGTTTCTTTTATTTATGCTGTATAATCGGCAAGCTTTCGGACTTTAACGTCCTTCAACAGGCAACTTTCCAAGAAACTGAAAGATAATATATAAAAACATGTAAATATTTACATAATTAGAAATTTTCTTAATGGAGAGTTGCCTGTTGAAGGACGTCATAGTCCATAAGCTTGCCGATTATACAGCACAAATAAATGAAACTCGTTGCCGAAAACCTTCATTCCTTCTTCAAGATGATGTCTGGTGATATCTTCTCTTGCAATTTGATTACCTAATATGTTATCTTGAAGAAGGAATCAAAGTTTACGGTGACGTGTTTCTTTTATTTGTGCTGTATAATCGGCAAGCTTTCGGACTTTGACGTCCTTCTACAGGCAGCTTATGTTGAAGGACCTGCCTGTTGATGGACGTCATAGACCGAAAGCTTGCCGATTATACAGCACAAATAAAAGAAACACTTCACCGTAAACTTTGATTCCTTCTTCAAGATGTTGTCTGGCGAATCCTTCTCTTGTAATTTGATTACCTATTATGTTATCTTGAAGAAAGAGACTGCCTCACTGGCATTCATAGTTCCTTTTTTTTGCTTATCCCTAGTACACGTGGTACAGGCCATGATAATCATGGTGGGTAGTTAGCGACTGCTTTTACTGTAAGCGCACCACATGTCTACACATGTGAAAAGCAGTTCGACTTTGCACTTACAAATGTGCCAGAGCCCCGTTTAGTTACTTGCACTCGCTAGTGGGGTTGAACTTTTGCAAGAATCGGGAGCCATTGGAGCATTTTTTTAACAGAAAAAAAAGTGTCCAATGCTGGAATCGAACCCGGGTCGTAGCGGTCGAAAACCAAACGGTTTATCCAGCCTTCTACCGACCCCTCATAGTTCCTTAAAACAAAAGAAACTTCGGTCAATAAGTTGTTTTTTTTTCTCAACGTTTCAACAAAAATGTTTTGTCGTCGTCAAGGAAAAAAGGAATGGAAGCATTTTAAAGGCGTTTAAAATTATTCTCAACGCCTTACCACTGCTTTAATTTTTCTTGTCCCTGAGGAGGACAAAAGATTTTTATCGAAACGTTGGGAAAATAAAAAGAAATTACTGACCGAAATTTCTTTTATTTTAAAGGTCTATTATGTTGTTTTCAATGTTATGCGAGTCGATCATATTAAAAGAGTATTTGCAAGATGTGAAAGTAAAGGTGTAGTGTGGGTGATGAGATAGCATGGATGAAATGGGAGCTCTTCAAGAAATCTCGTCCACCGCCCAGACACCATCTAGACGGCCTTATTCCGACCCTCCGACCAAAATAACGGAATGACGTTTCCTTCGTACAAACAGAGAGAGAGATGAATCCATTCTAACATTGTCACAGCTAACAGAAAATGATGCAATCGCTGGAAATCTCAGACATGTTGCTGGCGTGCGTAGACGACGCTGTGAGTTTCAACCTAAGCTGACGAGAATATGGTCAAGTTTTGACCCGCGTATATATACTGTTGGATCGTTTTGAAGACAACTCTAAGATTTATAAAATTAAACTTTAAACATTTTTATATATAGAGAGAGAAACGAGTTAATTACCTCGTATTTAAGGCAACAAAATAATCATCTAATTTACATACATCGTTCTAACCAGATTCAACTTGTGGAAAACAGACGACAAAGAAAAAATAAGCAAATTAATAATAGAGGGTAAGTTCCTATTTTTTACAAGCTTCCACACTCAAACTCACACTTTTCTTGCTTCATAGACCAATATAAACGATTTCTCTTAGAAATAGACTCAAACAGAAAATCTGTAGCTTCCTTGCAATGTGTTTCTACACGCTGTAAAAATCAATCCATTTCAGACGTTGTGCAGCTTTGAGTTGAAGTGTTTACATTCTAATCGAGAGCCTTCGAATAACTAGCTCAAACCTCGTTTAAAGAATAAACAAAATAGAATAAAGGACTTAAAATATGTTCCAGATATATAAAGGTTCTATTTAAAGAAAGGGTGAGCGGTTCTAAACATTGTAGGAGATTCCAGTTTCCCGAGGTACCTTCATTGGCCGCGGTCCAGATGATTCATCACCTTGGGCCTATTGCCGTTAGCTGCTGACTCATCTCTGGCAGCTAGGTCGGAACAACTTGCTCATCTAGCGAGACTTTAAGTGAAGCACTTCATCGATGGAGGTAGAAGATAACTATGAACAAGTCATCTAAGTGATAATCCTCTCGATTCAATTCATTCATTGAAAACACTTAGTGTATGTGTGTTATCGTCAAAAGTACAAAAAAAGCAAATAATTTCTAGTAAAATTGATTTTTTTAAGGTACCAAATTTACGAATCGTTTTAGATATGAAATTGGAGACGGGAGAGTATTGAAGAATACAGTGTGATTTGTAAACATTTGGGATTCGAGGGAGTCCAGGGTTAGTTAGCACTGTATCTGTTAATAAATGATATCGGGGATCTAGATATGAACTGAGGTGATGACCGATGTTTGGCTATTCTAATTCTTTGAAGAGTGGTAAGGAAAAATGTGTGTGAGACGCTTATATATTTATATAAAGTAAGGGTTCGGACACCGTTGATCTTGTAACTGAAAGGACAATCCCCACCAATCCCCGTCGCGCCCTAGCTGGATTCCACCCATCTTCCGCAACTTTACTTCTTTCAGTCACCGCAGTAAGGCGCTGGTTGTGAGTGAAATAGGGAAATTTGTTAATAACTCCAAGTATATTCGAGATAGAAGTCTGAAAATGTGTCTATAAGTTTTCCAGATTGAATTCTATATACTGTTATAATTTCAGCCAGATTAGTTACGTATTGTGGACGTGTATAGCCGACAAATATATATATACATACAGCGACTTGTATATACACAAGTATATATCTAGAAATGTGTGGAAAGAGATTAAAATAAATTCTTCGTCCAACGATTTTGTACTTTTGATAATGTACAGCTCCAGACGATTGTCCAATTTATGTTCAGTTGTTGTTTCATTGGTATTCCCAAACACTACTTATATTATTTAAAATAATTAAAAATTTCTGGCAATGTGTGTTTCTTTTAAATAACATCATCAAATATCTCTACAGACCTTACTACAATGATAAAATGTATTGAAAGAGAGGGCTTGGTTCATCAGTGGTGAACCCTCTCAGCGATTATAGTTGGGATAATGTATTTTAAATAATATTTGATGATGTTATTAAACACATTGCCAGAAAATGTAAATTGTTACAAATATTAACGATAGATAGCAATTGAATTTATAAATATATAAAATTTCTGGGCCGAATAATTTATATGTTGCATTAGCGCGCCATCTGTTATCAAAATACAAAACTATTATAGACACACGTATGATTCTTTTTTTTTATAATAATAAAAGACACAATTTTAAATTTGCCGAAGAGCGATTGCTCGAAGCATTTTATATATTTATAAATGTATGTAATTCTGCTCTCCTCAAAGCTTATGTCCATAGTTCTTCTAAAATACCCATTCCAAGAGTCTAGCAACAGTATCACTATAAAAGAAAGTTCGAAAAATGCAATATAACAGCGGTATGGTAGATTAAACTGGCGAAACCGCTGGGAGGGTTCACCACTGATGAGCCAGGCCCTCCTATTAATTTTTCATTGCAGTAAAGACAGTAGAAATTGTTTATTAAAAAAAAAAAGAATCATACGCGTCTATAATAGTTTTTAATTTTGATAATTTATATGTAATGAAGTTGAGTGTAGAGATGCTGAGATAAGCAGGGGTGGCTTGATAAATGAGCCACCAAGAAGCTGGAGTTTCAAAAGGAGAACATTACAATTGTGGAGAGATTTGTGTCGGCATCAGCTCACGTCTCGAGAGCGGATACATCTTGTTTGATTGAGACAGAGTTTCCACATATAACCACAATTTTAAAAGTTTTTCTTATAATTCACTTTATTTGTATATTACACTCATAAACAAAACTTAATGAAGTTTCATATTTTGATATCACCGGTCGTATGTTTTTTGAGAAGGAGACAGAGACAATTCTGACCACACTTGGTTGTTCAAACTGTGTCTCAAATATCTTTCAGAGTTATTGTCTGAATCCCGATATGCATGCTAAAAGGTACAGCTTCCTTAAGTTTTGCCCATGAGTGTATACAAACTTGGTTATCTCGTTTTTCTTCAATAAAGGTCACTGTAATATCTTTCAGAGTTATTGTCTGAATCCCGATATACATGGTAAAAGGTACAACTTCCTTAAGATTTGTCCATGAGTGTATATTCACATTACAAGACTTTGTTCACACTCTCGGGTACATTTATATACCATTAAACTTATTGATTACTTCAAGTATATTAATGAAAATGTTGTGCATAAAAAGATATAAGAGAAAAATATCTTTATGATTCAAAAGGTTAAAGAATAAATATGCGTGTTTGTGATAGATAAGGAAAATAATCCCACAAAACAAGTATATCTTGAAATTTCCTTTATTTCTTTTAGACATTTTCTCTTGTATTCCAGCGGTAACATAAATATATAGCCAATTTGAATAGATATCTTAACAAGCCTTCTTTCAGGAAACAATTTCGTGGTAAAATATCCTTAGAGAGTTAGAGAGAGATATGTTAAAAAATTTGCCAGAGAAATCATAAACTGATTCCTTCTACTTCTTCTATACCTTCTTCTGCGCTAGCCTAGGTACTCAAGAAAGACGTGCCAGAACTTGGATGTAAAAAGGCCTAGGTTCAAATTTAAAAGGCCTAAAAAGGGATTAGTCTCTAAGCCCTAGAAGATTCAATCTCTATAAAAGGTTGTCTATTGAAGGAACGAATCCTTCTACGTTCGAGTAGTTTAAAAGACTGTGTAAGCAAAATGAGCAGAGTTAGAAACGGTTAGTGTTTGGCTTCTCAGCGTACTTTGAAATATTTGAAAGGGAACTACAAAGTGAAACTTGGAGAAGAAAAGTATTATTTAACTCTAAAGTTTAGATCTCTCGCCTGTTTTCTTATTGGTTTAAAACATCTTCAACGATGATTTAGATATGATTGGCGTCAGTTTCCAGAGTGCAGACCGAAATCAAGGAGTTTTCAAGAAGTCGTTATTAAAAATGCCCCCCCATATATGGATGGATGTATGGTGTATAATAATCGAGAGAAGTGTATCGTACAAATGGTCGTAAAAATTAGAACCTAACATGATGTGTGGAAACAATGGAATGGTATCTTCAAGAGAAATGGGTCAATACTGGTGGTGTGTGGAGAGACGGTCGGATAAAAACATCTTTAACATTATAGCACATAAAATAAGTTTTTTTTTTCTTCTTTCTTCAATATTAAAAATAGAATTTAAATTGTGTCGCGCACAGAGATAGGTATGTACAGAAACAACAGTATTGATAAACAAAGGTTAATAAAGGATTTGATGGAGGGAATAGGGCGGAGCGATGTTCATAGCATGGTGTCGAAGACCGCCATGGAATGGGTGATCCTCTCATCCTGCGCAGACACAACCTTTGCATCATTTTTCTGAAACATGACAAAAATCTCGATTTAACATCTTAGTATAGATGGTAATTTTACAGGGAGGATATTGATCTAAAAAGTTTCACCTCTCCCATCAAAATAAACGTCAAAGCTAGAGGCTATCTATTGACCGTCGCCGCTAACTAGCGACCTCGAGTCAGTGGCAAAGCCACAACACTAGCTTTGGCAAACTGAGATGCGTCCACCTAGAGACCATGGTTTTAGGCTAATTGCCCTATTAAACCCAAGGCGGACTTCATTCTAGGAGATCCACATTGTCTCCCGACAAAATTTCCATCTATATTTTGGCCATAAATTTGGCCCAGCCACTTAGCTAGCTAAACACCTCTTTGGCAGATTGCGAATATCATTAGATCCCTTGTGAATCTCATGGAATGAAGTCCGTAGTTTTTATAGGGATCACATATAGTGAAGTTTTGAGTTCTAGAAGTGCAATTTAGGATAGTGTTGGAGACATTTCCTTGGTTCTAGAGGTTTGTGAAGTGTAGGATGATTGAATCTTTGGTTTATTAAAGAATATAGTGAAGTGTTGGAGACATTTTATTGGTTCTAAAGACTCAATATAGTAAAGTGTTGGGGAAATTTTCTTGGTTCTTGAGGTTCAATAAAGTGAAGTGTAGGATATATGAGTTCTTCTCTCTTCTTAGGTTTTAGAGGAATCAAATAATAAAGTGAAGTGTTGGAGATATTTCCTTGGTTCTAGAATGAAGTGTTGGAGACGTTTCCTTGGTTCTATAGTGAAGTGTTGGAGACGTTTCCTTGGCTATAGAAATTAGTAAAATTTAGGATATATGAATCTTTGGTTTATCAAAGAATATAGTGAAGTGTTAGAAACATCTCCTTGGTTCTATAGTGAAGTGTTGGAGCGGTTTCCTTGGTTCTAGAGTGAAGTGTTGGAGACATCTCCTTGGTTCTAGAGTGAAGTGATGGAGACATCTCCTTGGTTCTAGAGTGAAGTGTTGGAGACGTCTCCTTGGTCCTATAGTGAAGTTTTAGAGACATCTCCTTGGTTCTATAGTGAAGTGTTGGAGACATCTCCTTGGTCCTATAGTGAAGTTTTAGAGACATCTCCTTGGTTCTATAGTGAAGTGTTGGAGACATCTCCTTGGTCCTATAGTGAAGTTTTAGAGACATCTCCTTGGTTCTATAGTGAAGTGTTGGAGACATTCCCTAGTTCTGTAGGTAAGTGAAGTGAGGGAGTTTAAATCACAAACATGAACTCACCCTCGAGCACGATTCTAAGAACTCCTCCATCGTGACGATCCCATCTCTATTCTGGTCTAGCCTCTGCACAAACAAATGAATCGATGTGACGTGGCGACAAGCCGTCCTCAATCAATCACTGTGTGTCGCAACCAGGCCTCCCTCCTCTTTTTATTTATTGAATTCCTTTACAGAGTGTATTGATCTTAAGCCATCTCTCTGCAGCGGCTTCATATCAACAGTCTTTCGAATGGTCCTGAGTGACGGAACAGCTCAGGATGTTTCTAAATTCAGGCATCAAATAATTTGGATAGAAAACTCATGTTTATAATAGATTGCCGAACTAATCTAAGACTTGGAGCAAGTATAAATGTTCTCTTGGCAGATATTCAAGAAGGAGGTGTCAGGTACCTGGAAGACTCGGTCGACGTGGTCGCGGGCAGTGGCATCGTCAATGAGCGGCTCGACCGACTTGCCCATCATGTCGTAGACCGAGCTAACGATGCGGCCCATCTCCTCCTTGGTGATGAAGCCGTCCCCGTTGATGTCGTACAGGGAGAACGCCCAGCGCAGCTTCTCCTGCAGCGACCCGCGGGCCAGCACCGACAGTCCGATCACAAAGTCCTGTACACGTCACCACGTCACCTCGTTACCATTTCCAAGAATTCATACAAAGACATTTGAGCATCTTTCTTATAAGAACCTATCCTACTTTGTTAACTCTCAGCCTCTTTCAAACTCTATCAACTTCTCTTTATCATTGAGAAAATAAAAAACTCTAACTGGCCGAAGTGTCTATTTTTCACAGAAATATTAATGCCGGCCAGGCAACTTCTATCTTCAGGATTCTCTTTATCAAGTCTATCAGAAACACTCCAAATTGTTCCTACGGAGAAACTGAACAAACTGCACTCCATTTTTTATCTATATATTGTGGCGAAGAAATATAATTTATTATTTAATTTAATTATTCAATGAAAATATTTGGAAACAGATTTATTACTTTATTATTTGTAAAATCATCATTTAGTTGCTTAGCTTGCTTGCTCGATATTCTCTAGCTGTAGATAGTTTGGTTGATAATTAATTAATAGATTTAAAGCGTTCGAGGATGCGTTTCTTTATAAGTTTTAATAAAGCCGAGCTTTCGGGTCAATAACCCTTCTTCAGGACATGGTTGATAATTGTCGACTGGTCATGGTGACGTCATCAATAAATACTTTCATATCTTCAGATATATTGTTACATCAATTTTAATGCGCCCTACATTTATTCAAAATATTCTATGATATTTAATATTTATTTAAAACAGAATATTTATATTATCATCATTCCTTTTATAGTTTCATTCCTTTTATAATATTTATTGTACATATCTTGATTGGTCATTGGAGCGAGAGAGGACCTAGAGGGAGACTGCGGATCACGACCTACGAAGGAAGACCACGAATAAATAAACACAATAACTTTGAAAGTTAATTTATTTTTATTTACTTTTTTTTACTTTTACTTTTATTTATTTGCTTTGAATATGGAAACCCGCTCGGGAAACGTGTATAACACCAAGAAGGAAGAAACCAAGGTCGACGACCCTGCAAAGCTGCAACTTGGTGCAACAATACAAAGACTTGATTTCTACGCTACAATATTTTATCTTCTATCTATAAGAACCTATTCTGCTTAGTGACTCTATATCTTCT
>CP092871.1:1684879-1764877 GCA_030710605.1 Cordylochernes scorpioides | reverse complement strand
AAACATGGCGCCACTTCTAGTTATGAACCCTCGATTAGCACAAGGAGTTGACGTTTGGTCTAAACCTTTGGTTTTCAACCGCTATGACTCGCGATCGAATCGCGCATTAGGTCTTTTTTTTTTTATTAAAAAAAAAATGCTCCAATGATTACCGATTCTTGTAAAAGTCTAACCCCACCAGCGAGTGTAAATAACCAAACGGGGCTCTGGAACATTTGTAGGTGCAAAGTCGAACTGCTTTTCAGGCGAGGTTGCTTTCATATTGCTTAAAATAACAGACACTTCAGATAGTAAATGTTTTTATTTTCTCAACGTTTCAACAAAAAAAAATTGTCCTAGAAAACTATCTTAAAGTAGCTGTTGTATTTCAATTTGATTACACACACAGCGCTTAACGTTAATTATTCTTTAATTAACTACAACAAGGTGAAAGGATTATATATATTGATGAAATGGTAATCATGGGGAAAGAAAATATGAGTCAGCGGGGCTACGCCGTTGCAGGATACAAAAACAGAAAGTGAAAGTACGGGTGTGACGTCAGCTCCGGTGTTGCCGAAGCTAGCCGCCCGCCGTCAAGGTCCAGCAGTAGCGCCAGACAAAATGTTAGAGAGTTTGTGAGAGAATCTTTTTGAAGGGAAATTTCTAAAGTGCAAGAGCTTTCCCAAATTTAATCCACATTTTGTCCACGATACCCCTGGCAGGTGACACGTCACTGCCCTTCCTCAAAAAAGGCGGTATATAATTCATTAAGTAATTTATGGAAAACAAATACAGTAGAACCTACTTGTAAAGGACAACACCTAATTGCAGAACCAGTGTCCTTTAGGGAGAGGTGTCCTCTTACCAGAGAGTTACAAAATAGTAAAAATGATAATTTTGCAAATGAAAACTGTTCTTTGTAGAGAGGTGTCCTCTAGCGCGAGTGTCCTCTCATGGAGGTTGTTCTACTGTAGTTTCCTCTTTAACATTATGCATTATAGCGACATCTGTTATAAGAAATTTCAACTATTTTGGACGCGTATGATTCTTTTCAAAATAAAACAATTTTATACTGCCCTTACTGCAATGAAAAATTAATGGAAGGGCCTGGCTTATCAGTGGTGAACCTTCCTAGTAATTTCGCAATTTATGGTAGATTAAACTGAGATTAAAGCTGAACAAAGGGAAAGTCAGTTGAACCAGTGAAACGGCATCGAACTAAGCTATACCTTAGAGTTCCCATGAGACTGTTTTGTAACGAATCCATCCCATTGTTGGCTGCTGTTACACCAGCTCTGTCACCCTCAGTGCTACTGCGTTACTCAGTGTGTTGGATGTTGCAGAAAACATCAGCTTGAAGAGCCAAAAGACCGAAGAGGAATCGTTGAGAGAAGTCAAAAACCTCCGGTACTGGGTCAACAAAAGTAAGTCTTCAGGAATATTGTGTGTACAGTCTTCTTTCTTTCTTATCTCCACTCAATCATATTAGACTATCAAGCCAGTGAAGCCTGAGGCTTTTGATGGTGTCTGCCGGGGATGAGTAGAGCTCATCAATGGATTGAAAATAAAATTGCAACGAATTTTATTTCAAATCAAATTCAAACCAGAAACCTTCCCAGTAGTATAGTAAATAACTTCCTAAAGTTCACGGCGATTGGATAATCTTACCTTTTAAAACATTCATCGTGTAAACAAACTATGTGTAAAATTATTAACCAATCAAATTTATTTATCGTCACGACCAGTGCTGCGCCAAGCGGTAAAAGGCTGGATCTAACGCTTTTTGGTTTTACATAAAAAAAGCACATTAAACTTTTCAGTTTTTTGAATAGCCTATATGTTAAAAGAAATCTTCAGTTCATCAATGGATAAGTCAATACAGTCAATAATGTGTTTTGGGGTTGCAGGTTGACACTTAGTACATAGTGGTAAAACCTTGCACAGTACAGTAATGTAAGGAAGCAAGTTGTAAATTGTCACTCAGGATTGTATTGAGAACAATTAGGCGGAATTTGTATGGAATCAAGCTAGCATTGGGAGGGGGGGGGGGGGGGGGGGGGGGGGGGGGGGCTACCATAATGGAAACTAAGTCAACAAAGATGCTAGTTACATCTCGCATTTAATGTTTTTCTTTATTTGTACTTGTGTGTACGTAATTGTGGACGCGAAATAAATGAAGAAATTGTATAACAAGGTCATTTTTATAAAAAGAAAGGAAATCTCTCCCGTCATAATGACCGCTAAAACGAAGCACCATCTATTGACGGTCTCCGCAAACTAGCGAAGTTGGGTCGGTGACAAAGAGGTTTTATTTCTTTTTATAGACCAACTAGACGGGTGACCCGGGCTTCGCCCCGGGATTGACCCGTGTGCATATCTACCCGAGTGATATATATTTAGATAAGATTTTTTTAAAATAATTGTTTGTTATTAACATTATCTATTTGTTTGCATCATCATAATTTAATCTATATTGTACTGAAATAAAAATATCCACTTTTATATAATTTGAATTTGCCTATCGTTTTCCTTTTTTTTGTACATATGTATTAAAATTTTGGTTAGAATTAGTGAACTCCTACACATTTGTATAGGTTTTTGAAACATGGAAATTATAATACTTTAAATAAATAAAAATAGAGTGAACACAAATAAAACATACCATATATTTCGAATTAGAGCAGTTATTTTAAACGGCGAATTAGATCAGTTATATCTAAAAATGAAAATATATAAATCTTCAAATCGAGCGAGCGTCAATAAATATTTCGATTTAGATTAAGTATTCTAAACGTATGTGTTAGTAAGCGAACTATTATTAATAAAGTATTGAGAAGATTTTGATTTTAAACGTATTAATAACCTTTTAGTACTTGATAGAGGGCGCTGTTCGTGAGCTAAGTAGAATAATTTGAATATATAGTTTTAATAATTGATTTATATATTTTTTAAATTAGCCTATCGTCTTCCCCGTATTTTTTACCTATGTATGGAAATTTTAGTTTGAATTAGTGAACTACTGCGAATTTGTATACCGGACATACAAACAAACATTCATTTCTATATATATATAGATATCCTTTCAGCCAAACTTCCATCTATATCAGTTTATGTATGTATAGGTTTCTATATAAGGGGAATTATTCCAAGGAATCATGGAATTCTATATCTGGGGGTTGTGTGTTGATAGTGGTGAGGCTGCTGAAGGTAATGTGTGGTAAAGATGTGTTGTACAGGGGAGTGTTTACTTTGTTGCACAAGTGTGTTGTGCTATTTTTCACTGGCGTTGAATTGGGTTGTACTTTATTGTAAAGGTGTGTTGCACTGTGTTGTACAGGTTTGCAGCATTGTGTTGTAAAGGTCTGTTGCTCATTGTTGTACTGTGTTGTACAGGTGTGTTGCACTGTGTTGTATAGGTTTGATGCATTGTGTTGTACAGGTCTGTTGCTCATTGTTGTATTGTGTTGTACTTTGCTGTACAGGTGTGTTGCACTGTGTTGTACAGGTTTGTTACATTGTGTTGTACAGGTCTGTTGCTCATTGTTGTACTGTGTTGTACAGGTGTGTTGCACTGTGTTGTATAGGTTTAATGCATTGTGTTGTACAGGTCTGTTGCTCATTGTTGTATTGTGTTGTACTTTGCTGTACAGGTGTGTTGCACTGTGTTGTACAGGTTTGTTACATTGTGTTGTACAGGTCTGTTGCTCATTGTTGTACTGTGTTGTACAGGTGTGTTGCACTGTGTTGTATAGGTTTGATGCATTGTGTTGTACAGGTCTGTTGCTCATTGTTGTATTGTGTTGTATAGGTGTGTTGTTCATCGTTGTACAGGTGTGCTGTACTGTGTTGTACTTTGTTTTATAGGTCTGTTGTTCATTGTTGTACAGGTGTGTTGTTCATCGTTGTACAGGTGTGCTGTACTGTGTTGTACTTTGTTTTATAGGTCTGTTGTTCATTGTTGTACAGGTGTGTTGTTCATCGTTGTACAGGTGTGCTGTACTGTGTTGTACTTTGTTTTATAGGTCTGTTGTTCATTGTTGTACAGGTGTGTTGTTCATCGTTGTACAGGTGTGCTGTACTGTGTTGTACTTTGTTTTATAGGTCTGTTGTTCATCGTTGTACAGGTGTGCTGTACTGTGTTGTACTTTGTTTTATAGGTCTGTTGTTCATTGTTGTACAGGTGTGCTGTACTGTGTTGTACTTTGTTTTATAGGTCTGTTGTTCATTGTTGTACAGGTGTGCTGTACTGTGTTGTACTTTGTTTTATAGGTCTGTTGTTCATTGTTGTACAGGTGTGCTGTACTGTGTTGTACTTTATTTTATAGGTCTGTTGTTCATCGTTGTACAGGTGTGCTGTACTGTGTTGTACTTTGTTTTATAGGTCTGTTGTTCATCGTTGTACAGGTGTGCTGTACTGTGTTGTACTTTGTTTTATAGGTCTGTTGTTCATTGTTGTACAGGTGTGCTGTACTGTGTTGTACTTTGTTTTATAGGTCTGTTGTTCATTGTTGTACAGGTGTGTTGTTCATCGTTGTACAGGTGTGCTGTACTGTGTTGTATTTTGTTTTATAGGTCTGTTGTTCATTGTTGTACAGGTGTGTTGTTCATCGTTGTACAGGTGTGCTGTACTGTGTTGTACTTTGTTTAATAGGTCTGTTGTTATTGTTGTACAGGTGTGTTGTTCTTCGTTGTACAGGTGTGCTGTACTGTGTTGTACTTTGTTTTATAGGTCTGTTGTTCATTGTTGTACAGGTGTGCCGTACTGTGTTGTACTTTGTTTTATAGGTCTGTTGTTCATCGTTGTACAGGTGTGCTGTACTGTGTTGTACTTTGTTTTATAGGTCTGTTGTTCATTGTTGTACAGGTCTGTTGTTCATTGTTGTACAGGTCTGTTGTTCATTGTTGTACAGGTGTGTTGTTCATCGTTGTACAGGTGTGCTGTACTGTGTTGTACTTTGTTTTATAGGTCTGTTGTTCATTGTTGTACAGGTGTGCTGTACTGTGTTGTACTTTGTTTTATAGGTCTGTTGTTCATTGTTGTACAGGTGTGCTGTACTGTGTTGTACTTTGTTTTATAGGTCTGTTGTTCATTGTTGTACAGGTGTGCTGTACTGTGTTGTACTTTGTTTTATAGGTCTGTTGTTCATCGTTGTACAGGTGTGCTGTACTGTGTTGTACTTTGTTTTATAGGTCTGTTGTTCATCGTTGTACAGGTGTGCTGTACTGTGTTGTACTTTGTTTTATAGGTCTGTTGTTCATTGTTGTACAGGTGTGCTGTACTGTGTTGTACTTTGTTTTATAGGTCTGTTGTTCATTGTTGTACAGGTGTGTTGTTCATCGTTGTACAGGTGTGCTGTACTGTGTTGTATTTTGTTGTACAGGTCTGTTGTTCATTGTTGTACAGGTGTGTTGTTCATCGTTGTACAGGTGTGCTGTACTGTGTTGTACTTTGTTTAATAGGTCTGTTGTTATTGTTGTACAGGTGTGTTGTTCATCGTTGTACAGGTGTGCTGTACTGTGTTGTACTTTGTTTTATAGGTCTGTTGTTCATCGTTGTACAGGTGTGCTGTACTCTGTTGTACTTTGTTTTATAGGTCTGTTGTTCATCGTTGTACAGGTGTGCTGTACTGTGTTGTACTTTGTTTTATAGGTCTGTTGTTCATCGTTGTACAGGTGTGCTGTACTCTGTTGTACTTTGTTTTATAGGTCTGTTGTTCATTGTTGTACAGGTGTGTTTTTCATCGTTGTACAGGTGTGCTGTACTGTGTTATACTTTGTTTTATAGGTCTGTTGTTCATTGTTGTACAGGTGTGCTGTACTGTGTTGTACTTTGTTTTATAGGTCTGTTGTTCATTGTTGTACAGGTCTGTTGTTCATCGTTGTACAGGTGTGCTGTACTGTGTTGTACTTTGTTTTATAGGTCTGTTGTTCATTGTTGTACAGGTCTGTTGTTCATCGTTGTACAGGTGTGCTGTACTGTGTTGTACTTTGTTTTATAGGTCTGTTGTTCATTGTTGTACAGGTCTGTTGTTCATTGTTGTACAGGTCTGTTGTTCATTGTTGTACAGGTGTGTTGTTCATCGTTGTACAGGTGTGTTGTTCATCGTTGTACAGGTGTGCTGTACTGTGCTGTACTTTGTTTTATAGGTCTGTTGTTATTGTTGTACAGGTGTGCTGTACTGTGTTGTACTTTGTTTTATAGGTCTGTTGTTCATTGTTGTACAGGTGTGTTTTTCATCGTTGTACAGGTGTGCTGTACTGTGTTGTACTTTGTTTTATAGGTCTGTTGTTCATTGTTGTACAGGTGTGCTGTACTGTGTTGTACTTTGTTTTATAGGTCTGTTGTTCATTGTTGTACAGGTCTGTTGTTCATCGTTGTACAGGTGTGCTGTACTGTGTTGTACTTTGTTTTATAGGTCTGTTGTTCATTGTTGTACAGGTCTGTTGTTCATCGTTGTACAGGTGTGCTGTACTGTGTTGTACTTTGTTTTATAGGTCTGTTGTTTATTGTTGTACAGGTCTGTTGTTCATCGTTGTACAGGTGTGCTGTACTGTGTTGTACTTTGTTTTATAGGTCTGTTGTTCATTGTTGTACAGGTCTGTTGTTCATTGTTGTACAGGTCTGTTGTTCATTGTTGTACAGGTGTGTTGTTCATTGTTGTACAGGTGTGTTGTTCATCGTTGTACAGGTGTGCTGTACTGTGTTGTACTTTGTTTCATAGGTCTGTTGTTCATCGTTGTACAGGTGTGCTGTACTGTGTTGTACTTTGTTTTTATTGGTCTGTTGTTCATCGTTGTACAGGTGTGCTGTACTGTGTTGTACTTTGTTTTATAGGTCTGTTGTTCATCGTTGTACAGGTGTGCTGTATTGTGTTGTACTTTGTTTTATAGGTCTGTTGTTCATCGTTGTACAGGTGTGCTGTACTGTGTTGTACTTTGTTTTATAGGTCTGTTGTTCATCGTTGTACAGGTGTGCTGTACTGTGTTGTACTTTGTTTTATAGGTCTGTTGTTCATTGTTGTACAGGTCTGTTGTTCATTGTTGTACAGGTGTGTTGTACTGTGTTGTACTTTGTTTTATAGGTCTGTTGTTCATTGTTGTACAGGTCTGTTGTTCATTGTTGTACAGGTGTGCTGTACTGTGTTGTACTTTGTTTTATAGGTCTGTTGTTCATTGTTGGACAGGTCTGTTGTTCATTGTTGTACAGGTCTGTTGTTCATTGTTGTACAGGTCTGTTGTTCATTGTTGTACAGGTGTGCTGTACTGTGTTGTACTTTGTTTTATAGGTCTGTTGTTCATTGTTGTACAGGTGTGTTGCTCTTTATTGTATAGGAGTGTAATACAGGTATTTTTAACATTGCTTTAAAGGTGGGTTGTGCAGAACAGGAGTGTTGTACATTGTTGTACAGGTATGTTGTACAAGTATGTCCAATAATCTCGCGGTGTGGTGCAGTCAGCCATGTCTTCAAACGGGTACGCACAGCGAAGAAGAGGAGAAAAAGCAGCGTGAACTCTTTATTTTCTTCTTATGGTGAGTAACGGAATGTTTCTACCTACAATCTCTACATCCCTTGTAAGTAGGATATGTAGAATACCATATAGAAATAATATCTGTACAGTACATACAATCCTTATTTATGTTAAGCAATAACGCGCCATTTATATACAGCAAATAAAAACAATAAGATTCGAATGTTCCTTTAACACATCAATCAAACTTCTACTGTCCTTACTGCGATGAAAAAATATTGAAAGGGCTTGGCTGATCAGTGGCGAACACTCCCAGCAGTTTCGCCAATTTTTAATCTACCAGACCGCTTCTTTAGAGCTCTAATACTGTATTGGATCATTCTGTTTATATATGTTACACTGAAGGGTGGAATCATAGAAATGGTATTTAAGCAAACTATGGACATAAGCTTTTAGGACAATAGAATTGCATATAAATATTTGCATCGAGCAATGCTTTTCCGCAAACAATAAGAACAAGGCCAGTTAGGTATAAATTGATATAAAGCAATAACACGCCATCTATATATAACAAAAGAAAACAAGCGTTATTACTTTAGAGGGCAAAGAGCTCTATGTTAATACAAGATATTCATACAGGCTTTCGGACTTTATATTGTTTTTCTACAGGTGCTCAATCTTCCACTACACATAATATGGCTTATATTTATACAGAAAAAAAATTAAATAAGATTCATTTTCCGAAAGCAGAATTGTGGTTTTTATTATGTAATTAAAGTAAATATGAAGGATGAATCCGTAACCAATTTAACTTTGCATATTATTTATTATTGATAGTAATTATACAAAACAAATCTTGGTATATGTTTATACATGAAAACAACAAAAACTGTAATTATTATATACATACAAGTTCCTTTTCAAACACGAGCTCATCTATAGCCATTGTTACTCTGTGTAACCTTCGAAGATATTTTAATCGAAAACTTTCCAAGATAGAAATTCCCAGTGTTTAGATTCTGTCGTTATCTTAAAGTTACAACATCAGATTTCCATGGTTAAGTTTCTTTTTAAAAATTGTGAATCATATCTCTAGCATTCACGTCCGAATGATTTATTGTAGCATGTTTTTTTCTTCTGTAGAAGGACTTTCGTTCCATAAAGCTGGAGATTTGTGAATTAAAATGTTTTAAATAGATACTTATCCTTTGAGGCCTGATAATTTCATCATAATACAGTAGAACTACCTCCCTGTAAAGGACAACTAGTTGCAGAGCCAAAGTGTCCTTTAGGTAGAGGTGTCTTCTTACCAGAGAGTTGCTATATTAGTAATTTGGCGAAACCGCTGAGAGGGTTCACTACTGATGAGCCAAGCCCTCTCATTCAATAACTCATATCATTGCAGTAAGGTCTGTAGAGATAATATTTGATGATATTTGAAAAAAAACGCATTGCCAGTAAATTTATTTGTGTAAAATTTTGTCATTTTGCAAATGAAAACTGTCCTTTGTTGAGAGGTTTCCGCTAGCGGGGTGTCCGCTAAAGAGAGGTTCTATTGTATAAGGTTATCTCAAAAGTTCGTAAACATATTATGATTAATATTTTGCAAGTGTTTACGAACTTTTGGGATAACCTTGTAATTCTGAAACTTGGCCCAACTACTGATTGGCCACCCTTGATATAGAACATCAGAGATTAATCATTCTTCTATAAGAATTCTGTTATAATATTACCAAGGTTACCAATATTACCAAGGTTGTCCCAAAAGTTTGTAAACATTTGCAAAATATAAATCATAATCATAATATTATGATGCATTGCGCGCCATCTGTTATGAATATTCGAAACTATTATAGACACGTATGATTCTTTTGAAAATTAAACAATTTCTACTGCCCTTACTGTCCAATATATTGCATTATAACAGCGGTATGGTAGATTAAACTGGCGAAACCGCTGAGAGGGTTCACCACTGATGAGCCAGGCCCTCCCTTTAATTTTTCCATTCCAGTAAGGGCAGTAGAAATTGTTTAATTTTCAAAAGAATCATACTCGTCTATAACAGTTTCGAATCTTCATAATCATAATATGTTTAAGAACATTTGGAACAACCTTGTACCATATGATGTCACTTTGTGTGCTGTCCAACACGACGACGACGAAAGAGATGTCACCAATGGGTGTCGCAGGGGACCTGGAGGAGATGGAGACTGAAACCACGAGGTTCCGTCCTGAGGCCATCGACACGCTCTGCCAGCTCACCAAGTTCACCAAGCGGGAGCTCCAGCTTATGTATCGAGGCTTCAAGCAGGTACAGCTTTCTACATGTTTCATACATGTCGCATGGTTGCTAGAAATTCTCAGTTTCTTACGTCATACAAGCTAGGTTTGAAAATTGAATCAGGTTTCTCATGTCACACATGCTCTACTAGCAAAACGATACAGGTTTCTCATATCACACATGCTCTACTAGCAAAAATAGGCAGGTTTATCATATAACACATGCTCTACTTGCAATTAGATACAGGTTTTCTCGTGTCACACACATGCTCTACTTGCAAAAAGATACAGGTTTCTCATTTCACACATGCTCTAATTGAAATTAGATACAGGTTTTCTCGTGTCACACACATGCTCTACTTGCAAAAAGATACAGGTTTCTCATTTCACACATGCTCTAATTGAAATTAGATACAGGTTTTCTCGTGTCACACACATGCTCTACTTGCAAAACGAGGCAGGTTTCTCATGTCACACAACTCTCTACTTTCATAAAAGGCATACAAGTTTCTTCCGCCATACAAGTCATGTTTGTAAGAAGACAGTTTCTTTACATCCAACAATCTATTTTTGTAAGAATATACAACTTTTCATAGCGCACACACGGGCTAGTCCCAAGAATAAACAGAGATTTCTCATGTCGCATTGTTCATTACTTCAACACATAATTTCCCAAGAAGAAGTAATTGTTTTTAATGTATATGAAGTATGGATGTCTCAAAGATAAGAGGATAAAGGGAACATGGTATGTACAGGAATGTCCATCGGGGATGGTGAAGGAAGAGACCTTCAAGGGGCTCTACGCGCAGTTCTTCCCTCGGGGAGCGGACGTCAACCAGTACGCTCACTACGTCTTCAACACCTTCGACCAGGACAGGACTGGTGCCATAACCTTCACCGTGAGTGGCCGTACACTTCCATCGTTCAGATATGATAAGTCAGAAAGACATAATACTATCATTGAATGGATACATATTGGACCAGAATATAAACATTCTCTATATAATAGACATTCATCCCTTATATGTGTGAGCAATAGTTTCCTAGACATTATTCGGACAATATCAACACACCTGCACCACTGAACACACATTTAATCTCAAACAAGCAACAGCCCATTGTCACGACATAAAAAGCAAGCAACAACGATTATTCCTGGAAGCACTGGTATCATTAGAAATAAATAGCATTAATAAAAATAGACCTCCCAACCCAATATGGCAATATCCATGGAAAATTATCTATAAATTAATATATATTTCATCCCATTATAATGTCTTTTAGCTGTAAACAGTTTGATGCACTCCCACACATGCCAATAACACAATTATTACTGTACATAGTTCATCTTGATATTGTATATAGAAGTATATGCCCGTTGAAGAACAGAAACTTTGCTCGAAAACTTGCGAAAATCAAAATTAAAAGAAACCCTTTACCTTAATATTGTTTATTCTTTCTTTTTCGAATTCATCCCTAAATTATAAATTAAAATAACATAACACAAACACAAACAACACAACACACACAACACAACACACACATTTAGAACTTTCTTGAAACTTCATATCCTTTTATACTCTTATGAACAAGTTCTTCAAATTAAAGACACTTCAGCCAGTATCTATTTCTATTATGTACAATTTATATCTTCCATTTTAAACTACTTTTTAAATTTAAAAACGAATTATACTGTTGCGGAATATCTTCGAATATATTAATAGTTCTGTTGGATCCTATAGTTAATAATTTCCTTAAATTCAATTTTAGATATGAAAATTAAGCCAAAATATTCTAAATTCAATTGTACAATATAAATCTTTAATATGTAAATTTTAAAGCAATCAACATGTATGCAAATTTCTAGTTTGGTTAGTTAATAGCTTTTTAGTTTTCTCTCTCTCTCTACCACTAGTATCAAAATCTAAGTAAAATTCATGTATTCAAAATCATGTGGTAGCTACTCATAACTCTAAAACCAAAGACAATAAAACAATTCAAGACAAGTGGCAAAGTGCTTCTTAGTATCTTTTACTGAACATTCAAGCCACGAACATTATGGTCCCTCATCGAGCCGGATACTTTAAAAAATTAAGGTAAGCCATTTGAAAACTTAAAATTCTTAAAATAAAGTCATGCCCAAATCAGAAGTTAAAATTCGGCACAAATTCAACTTTATTATTCAGGAAATAAAGGATCTGGAATCAGAGAATAAAGCTATTGTAGAATCCAAAAACATACATGGATTAAAGCTATTCCAACAAGAAGTTAATGAAAGGAAAATTAGCCTAAATCAAGTTATCAACACATTATTAGAATCAGAGTTAGATGATACACAATATGACGATTATTCAAAGGCCAAGAAGGATATTTTTAATATGTTGGTGTCTATTGAAGAGGCTTTATCTTTGATTGAAACCAAAGAAAATACTCATAGTGATAAACAACTGCCCGAATCCAATGTTAATTTACCTAAGATAAATTTACCCATTTTCAATGGTGATTCAGCCAATTGGCTTAGTTTTAGAGAAATATTTAACTCCACCATTAATTCAAATCAAACACTAACTGAAATACAAAAATTTCAATATCTAAATGCATCTGTTAAGGGTCCTGCGGAAAAGTTGATTCGGGGTTTTCCCATTTCTGACAAAAACTACCAGCAAGCATGGGATACCTTATGCAATAGATTTAATAACAGAAGAGAATTGGCTTTTTCACAAATCAACAAAATATTCTCCATAAGGCCATTAAAATCTATTTCGGCTGGTTCTCTCTATGAAATCCTTGATGTTTGCAATGAAGGCATTAGAAATCTCTCAGTGCTAGGACTTGAGAAAAACACATTAACAGATCTAATCCTGATCAATTTTTTTGAAAAAAGAATTGGTGAAGCCCTCAGGAAAGAATGGGAATTAACTCTTCAAAATGAAGAATATCCAACATTTGAAAACTTTGTGAATTTTTTAGAAAAACATGCTAGAAGCCTGCAAGGTATGAGAATTCCTTTGTTCCATGAACAAAAAACCTCTAGCAAAAATATGATGGCTCATGGCCTTTATGTCAACAAAGGTCAAAATTGTATTTTATGTCATCAAATTCATAAACTAAATGAATGCCATAGATTCATAAATCTTCCCTTGCCTAAAAAATGGGAATTAGTTAAAAAACATAAACTTTGTCAAAATTGCCTTAGAGCAAATCATGAGATATCCAAATGTCTCATCACATCAAGATGTAAAAACTGCAAGCAGAACCATCATACTCTTCTGCATGAATACAACTCTGAACCATCCATTCCACAACCAACAACCTCTCAAGAGATGTTGATTTCAACAAATACCATCTGTAATGCGATGCCTTTGGAAACGGAAACAAATATTCTACTGTCAACAGCCCTTATTAAAGTCAAGGCGAAGGATGGCTCATTTGTGCTATGTAGAGCATTAGTGGACAATGGGTCCCAAATAAGCCTAATTTCAGAACAATGTTGCCACAAGTTGGGACTTGAAAAAAGGAAAAATTCTTATACACTAAAAGGTGTAGGTGACATTGTTGTCAACAGGACAACATCGCAGGTTGAAATAGAGTTCACCCCACATCATAATGATCAATTATTTTCTGCCAGAGCATTTGTGGTTGGAAGGGTAACTGCAGACCTTCCAAACTTCCAAATTCAGTCAGCAGACTTTCCTCATTTAGAAAATTTGCTCTTGGCAGACCCAGAATTCTATGTTACCAAGCCCATAGACCTAATTTTGGGTGCAGATACCTTTGTAGAAATAATTCTAGGTCATAAAACAGATTTAAAGCACCATCCTATAGCACTTAATACCAAGTTAGGTTGGCTTGTTTCTGGGAGAATCCATTCAACTATTAAGTCGAATACTTCGGTAATCAATCACTGTACCACTGAACTTGATTCCAGCATAAGAAAATTCTGGGAACTTGAAGATGTCCCAATTTCTAAGGCCCAGTTGGGTATAAAGAATGCCCCATCTCCAAGTCTACAAGAGTCCATTCAGAACTCTTCAAGTCTAAAGGAGTTCACTCAGAACTCTCCAAGTCTACAAGAGTCCATTCAGAACTCTCCAAGTCTAAAGGAGTTCACTCAGAACTTTCCAAGTCTGCCGGGGTCCATTCAGACCTCTCCAAGTCTACCAGACTCTGTTCAAGGGTCACCGTCTCTAACTTTGAGCCTACAGAGCTCCAAACACAACTCTCCAACCCCCTTACAAGTATCAGTTCACAGCCTGAAAGAGGCCATGTCCCCTTTGGTCGAAATGCCATCAAGCCCTGGGTGCTCCAAGCAGATTCCAATTCCTATAGAAGAAGACTCTATAGAGAGCCAGAACCGAGTTGATAATCTGCCATCCTACCCGATGAGCCCAGAGCAGAGTTACACTCTCTCATCGGCTTCTGTTGAAGATTTCAAGACCCAAAGTGGGCCCAAGTCCCCTACATCTCCCACCAGAGGTTCAGAGAGTTGCCGATGTTCTGGGGATTATACAGAGCCCCATATGTCTCAGAACTCCAATTTTTCATGCTCCTCTATAGAAGAATCTGAAGATAATTCAAGTAAATCTGAAGAAAATCTAAGTAGATCCGAAGATAATTCAAGTAAATCTGAAGAAATTCCAAGTAAATCTAAAAAGTCACGTATCTCTAAGTTAACTCCACAAATTACTACTAAACAAAACCAATTACTTCCTTCTGAATCAAGTCAACCATCCACTCCAGAACAACCTCTCGCTTCTCAGTCAAGTGAACCACTCTCATCTAAGAAAGAAACTTCGATTATTCCTAAGATAAAGCCACCACCCTATTATAGGCGAAAACGTCAACTTCCTGCTGAGAAAACTTCATGGGATGAACCAATTGAATCAGATATAAAGTCAAATTGGAATAAATTCCAAACTCAACTATCGTGCCTAAAGGAAATCAAAATACCAAGATACCTGAACAGCTCATCTTCTGAAATAGAAGAATTACAACTACATGGATTTTGTGATGCATCCCTTATTGCTTATTCAGCAGTTTTTTACTTGAAAACTAGATTCAAAATTCAAAAGATCAAAATCAATCTGATAACCTCAAAAACTAAGGTTGCACCATTAAAGACCATTACAATTCCAAGACTTGAACTAAGTGCAGCATTGCTTTTGGCTCAACTGAATCAAGTCATTCTTGAATCATTTCCTTTTCAACCTGACAAAACCTTTTTGTGGACTGATTCACAAATCTGCATAGATTGGATAAGATCAGATGCCAGCAGATGGAAGGCCTTTGTTTCGAACAGAGTGTCGTCAATTCAAAATTTGACTCAAATCACTGATTGGTTCCATGTATCCAGTCAAGATAATCCAGCTGATTGCGCATCAAGAGGAATCATGCCTCAAGACTTGGTCAATCATAGAATTTGGTGGCGGGGTCCTATTTGGCTTCAAGAAAATAATGTTCGATATATTCCTTCTTCACCAACCCAAGTAAATCTCAATATCATTCAAGAAGAAGTCGGTGAGGGTCAAGTGTTGGATCAAACAACCTTAATTCAAAATTCAGAAACGATGTTAAATCTAGAATTCATTGAAAGGTATTCCACAATGACCAAATTGATCCGAATAACAGCTTGGTGTTGGAGATTCTACTACAATTGCCTCCTCTTTGATCCAATTCGTCAGAAAGGACCTTTGGCAACAAGAGAATTAACAAAGGCAATTCAAGTCTTAGTCAAATCAATCCAGCAAGTTGAATTCTGCACAGAAATAAAATTACTGAAGTCAAACAAACAACTACCTCTGTCCAACAAGCTAACTTCTCTAAATCCCTTTTTAGACACTCAAGCACTTCTAAGAGTTGGAGGTAGACTCAAGTATTCCTATTTAAATGAAAATCAAAACTTCCCTCTCTTACAACCGAAACCCCCACGCCAGGAATCACTTATCAAAATTCTCTTAACTGAGAATGCCGACATTCCTGAGGCTATTGATGAGAATCAAGAAGATTCTTCAATTTTAGAAACCACTTTTGTCATTGAAGACGAAGAGTCTAACAAAGATATCGGGACTCCGAAGATTGAAATCTCCGAAGTTTCGGTTATTGATAAATCGGAAGGCAAATATTCGAAAGAACCAGTGGTCAGTGTAGAAGCTCTGGATAAGAAAGAACTGTGCCATGATGACTCAGCTCACCTCAATGTAGTTGAAGCTGATCTTAATCGACCTAAAGAGGCTACCAGTGGTATAATTAATATTTCTACAGAAGCTAATGAATCGGCAAGCAAAGAGAAAGCTGTATCTGTTGAAATTGTGGATACATCAACAAAGGATTATCTACAGAGCGGTGAAAAGGCTAAATTATCCCGCTGGAAACCCATCGATTCTCTATGCTTAGAAGACGTCAAGGAATCTGAAGACGACGATGAAAATTACAGTTCGTCGGCATATATAGAATGGCCAGAAATCTTGAAGAAAGAAGTCTTAAGACCCGAAGCTTTAGAAAAGGCAGTCAATCTGGAAGATTTTGAGAAGGCGGCAGAAAGTCGACAACTCTCCAAAGAACATTTAGAGGAATCGACCGAACAAGGCTCATGCATAAAGGCTGAATCAAAACCTTGGGAAGATCCTATTGAATCCGACTTAGCAGCCGCAGAGTCTGATAATCCAGCAGTTCCCGAAAGAGAACTGGCCAACGAATCTGAAAATCTCATCCAAGATTCCCCTCAATCGGATACTCAAAGATGGAAGCTGATTCCATTACCTTTCAAACAATGAGAATTGTAATCTTAGCTACATAGTCGGAATCAATTAGTCCAGCATCTATACTATTGGAACTCTTTTTTATTTTTATTTATTTTTTTTATTATTTTTTATTTTCTGGTCATCTCTTCCCAGCCGGGGGAGTATGTTGGATCCTATAGTTAATAATTTCCTTAAATTCAATTTTATATATGAAAATTAAGTCAAAATCTTCTAAATTCAATTGTACAATATAAATCTTTAATATGTAAATTTTAAAGCAATCAACATGTATGTAAATTTACAGTTTGGTTAATTAATTAATAGCTTTTTAGTTTTCTCTCTCTCTCTACCACTAGTATCAAAATCTAAGTAAAATTCATGTATTCAAAATCATGTGGTAGCTACTCATAACTCTAAAACCAAAGACAATAAAACAATTCAAGACAAGTGGCAAAGTGCTTCTTAGTATCTTTTACTGAACATTCAAGCCACGAACAAGTTCTTTCCCCCATTTCTCGTGATACCCATCCCTCTAAAAATAATCTTTCTTTTTTAAATTTTATATTTCTGTGAAATATATCAATATCATTACAATTTGGCCTATGTCCTGAATATATTGCATGTTCTTATGAACAAAACTTAGAGAAGTTTCATATTTTAATGTCGTCTGTTGTCTGTTTTTTTTTTTTAAAGAAGAAGACAGAGGTTGTTCAAACTTGGTTATCTCGTGTGTCTTCAATAAAGGTCACTGTAATATCTTTCAGAGTTATTGTCTCAATCCCGATATACATGGTGAAAGGTACAACTTCCTTAAGTTTTGTCCATGAGTGTACACTCTCAATATTTAGTTTACAATTTATATCTTTACAAATTTCAAATAAACATATGGGAGATTAAAACAACACAAATATTTTGGTCTTCCATTTATACTTCTCATTCCATAGCACATATATCAATCATGCTAATTATATCACAGGAATGTCTATATAGGACAAAGATAAATTTCCATTAAGTCAAACACATTGAGAGTTCTATTACTTTCAACAAGTAATTACAATTAAAAGGTTATCCCAAAAGTTGTTTTTTTCTTAAAACGTTTTCTTATTACTTGACGAATAATATTGTCTCAAAGTATTTATTATTTTATTTTTAACAGAATATCATTTTTTTATGTTCATATTTTACTACTCTGTAAACTTCCCCATTGCTTATCTTTTTTTTATCATTCTTAGTTTGTTCTTGCCTTAAATAAATTGCTGTCTCAATCTCGAAGTTTGTCTTCCCTAATTTTCTACGTGGCAATATTATTACGGCGAATACATAATAATACATAATACAAAGACATTATTCGTGATGAAATTGTGAAAAATGTTTTAAAATCACAAAATATTTTCTCACAATGAGTTTCTTTTTATTACAAAACGCTAGCTTTCAAGCGAAATTCTACTGTCCTATAAGCTTATGTCCATAGTTTACTTGAAAACCATTTCTGAGATTCCATCCTTCAGTGCTGCGTATATAAGCAGAATCATCCAATACAGTATTAGAGCTCTGAGAAGCGTTCTGGTGAATTAAATTGGCGAAACCGCTGGGAGGGCTCACCACTGATGAGCCAAGCCCTCCCAATATATTTTTTCATCGCAGTAAGGGCAGTAGAAGTTTATATTATGTATAAAAGAAACATTCATGCTTTTAAATCCTTTCATTTTATATGTATAGATGACGCGTTATTGCTTTGTGTTAAAATTGTAAATGTAAATATTTCTTGTAAGATATAGTCGATGTTTTATTAAACCCGTTGAAGAGCGATTATCACTTGAAAGCTAGCGTTTTGAACTAAAAAGAAACTCATTGTGTGAAATATTTTGTAATTTTAAAACAAACACATTATACATAACGACGAATAATATTGGTATTTCAAATTTTTCGCAAGTGTTTACGAACTTGTAAACCTTGTAGAAAGAACCAATGGAATAAATACTTGGTGAGTCGAGGAAGGAAGGAAGAAGTGACATTTCCTAAGACACATGACAAAGTCGGCAGCATATATCTCAGCTAACTTTTATAAATTATATTTATTAGGAACACAGAATCTCCTGGCCCGGGCAGCATCTTGGCGTTGGTCCAATCTTTGTTTTAGCCCAGTTAGTGCCTATCGAATTTTTCACCCTTTCCTTTCTCCATTTCAAATTATCTTAAATTTGGTCCATTTAGATTCTGTTCAAATTCTGTATTTGAGATATAAATATATTTTGAAAATAGAGCAATCCATAAATAAATCTTTAATTAAAAAGGCATATATTGGATCAAAATATAATTTATTTTACCAATATTTCAGTTGGTTGAACGCCAACCTTTATCAAGGTGTTATAACATATTTAATGTGTGTCAACAACATGCGGCGCTGAGTTTGTTGTTGACACACATTAAATATGTTATTTATGCCTTTTATTATCTAATCCATAAATATGTTATAACACCTTGATAAAGGTTGGCGTTCAGCCAACTGAAATATTGGTAAAATAAATGATATTTTGATCCAATATATGTCTTTTTAATTAAAAATAAATATATTTATACAAAGAATATTCTAGTGAAATGTGTTGTGTGTGGTACCTAACACCTTAGTATATGAAATACGGTCCATTATTATCATGGTGGGTAGTTAGCGACAGACTATAAGTGGACCATATTTTCTATCATTGCAGTATAAAGTCTGTATATATATAAATATATTTTAGTTTTGAAAATGTAGCGTTTTGATTTGTCTCAAATTTCAATTTAAAATGTTGAATATTTTAAATATTTAATATTTAAAATTTTATATCAATATTTAATATTTAAAATGAAATGTTAAAATAGCAGCTTTAAACATTCCCCATTTTGAACTATTAAAAATTAAGAAGGTTTGTTAATTAGGAAATACATTCACACGCAACCTCTCTCCAAGTTCAGTACTGAGTTAACAAATGCCATTGTTCAATCTTGCTGTTATAAACCCTAAGAACTTAGGTAGAGCCCCATGGAAATATGTCTCTTCTATGAACCTGATCCATAGTGGCTAGGTACAAGTATAATGTAATTGTATATAAACGGCCAGGGAACTTAGTATCCAAAGTTTCAACTCAATACTTACGTCCTCATGTCCAACGTTTCTGTAAGTACACTCATGAAGCTCCAAAAGCTTGAGAATAATCTAAAAGAATGAAGAGAAACTCTGAAAACTGCTACAATATTATAATTTATATACATAAGATTCACGCCCATTGTAAATAATAATAATATATTTTCATCGCAGTAAGGACAGTATAAGTTTGATTTATTTGTGAAAAGAAACATTCGCGTTTTGGTGTTTTCATTTGTATTATATAGATGACGCGTTATTGCTATGTGTATAATAATATTATTATTAATTATTATTTAGTGAAAAACAAAGTTTGAACAGTCATAGATAAGATGGATAGCAGTTTGTTCAGTTTCTCCACAGGAACAATTTGGTGTTTCTGATAGACTTCTTAAAGGTTGAGATAGTTTAAAAGAAGCTGAGAGTTCACTAAGTAGAATAGGTTCTTATAGATAAAATATAAGATATATAGATAAAAAATGGAGAGCAGTTTGTACAGAATCGCCACAGGAACAATTTGGGAATTTCCGATAGACTTGATAAAGAGAATGCTGAAGATAGGGGTGGCCTGGCCGTCATTCATATTTCTGTGAAAAATAGACACTTCGGCCAGTTAGAGTTTTTTTTATTTTCTCAATGATAAAGAGAAGTTGATATAATAACGAAAAGATTCAAAAAGGATAAGTTTCTTTATTTGAAAATTAATTCGAGCTTTCGGGCGTAAGCTGCCCTTCTACAGGAATAATGGATACAATTTTAAGTAGTCATGTATTTACAGTTATATAGTTGATATAGTTTGAAAGAGGCTGAGAGTTAACAAAGTAGGATAGGTTCTTATAAGAAAGAAGCTCAACTGTCTTTGTATGATATCTTGGAAATGGTAACAAGGTGACGAGTGACGAGGTGACGTGTACAGGACTTCGTAATCGGACTGTCGGTGCTGGCCCGCGGGTCGCTGCAGGAGAAGCTGCGCTGGGCGTTCTCCCTGTACGACATCAACGGGGACGGCTTCATCACCAAGGAGGAGATGGGCCGCATCGTTAGCTCGGTCTACGACATGATGGGCAAGTCGGTCGAGCCGCTCATTGACGATGCCACGGCCCGCGACCACGTCGACCGAGTCTTCCAGGTACCTGACACCTCCTTCCTGAGTATCTGCCAAGAGAACATTCATACTTGCTCCAAGTCTTAGATTAGTTCGGAAATCTATTATAAACATGTACTTTCTATCAAAATTAGTTGATGCCTGAATTTAGAAACATCCTGAGCTGTTCCGTCACTCAGGACCATTCGAAAGACTGTTGATATGAAGCCGCTGCAGAGAGATGGCTTAAGATCAATAAACTCTGTAAAGGAATTCAATAAATAAAAAGAGGAGGGAGGCCTGGTTGCGACACACAGTGATTGATTGAGGACGGCTTGTCGCCACGTCACATCGATTCATTTGTTTGTGCAGAGGCTAGACCAGAATAGAGACGGGATCGTCACGATGGAGGAGTTCTTAGAATCGTGCTCGAGGGTGAGTTCATGTTTGTGATTTAAACTCCCTCACTTCACTTACCTACAGAACTAGGGAATGTCTCCAACACTTCACTATAGAACCAAGGAAATGTCTCTAAAACTTCACTATAGGACCAAGGAGATGTCTCCAACACTTCACTATATTCTTTGATAAACCAGAGATTCATATATCCTAAATTTCACTAATTTCTATAGCCAAGGAAACGTCTCCAACACTTCACTATAGAACCAAGGAAACGTCTCCAAAACTTCACTATAGGACCAAGGAGATGTCTCCAACACTTCACTATATTCTTTGATAAAACAAAGATTCATATATCCTAAATTTCACTAATTTCTATAGCCAAGGAAACGTCCCCAACACTTCACTATAGAACCAAGGAAATGTCTCCAACACTTCATTCTAGAACCAAGGAAATATCTCCAACACTTCACTATATTCTTTGATAAAACAAAGATTCATATATTCTAAATTTCACTAATTTCTATAGCCAAGGAAACGTCCCCAACACTTCACTATAGAACCAAGGAAATGTCTCCAACACTTCATTCTAGAACCAAGGAAATATCTCCAACACTTCACTATATTCTTTGATAAAACAAAGATTCATATATTCTAAATTTCACTAATTTCTATAGCCAAAGAAACGTCCCCAACACTTCACTATAGAACCAAGGAAATGTCTCCAACACTTCATTCTAGAACCAAGGAAATATCTCCAACACTTCACTATATTCTTTGATAAAACAAAGATTCATATATTCTAAATTTCACTAATTTCTATAGCCAAGGAAACGTCCCCAACACTTCACTATAGAACCAAGGAAATGTCTCCAACACTTCATTCTAGAGCCAAAGAAATATTTTCAACACTTCACTATATTCTTTGATAAAACAAAGATTCATATATCCTAAATTTCACTAATTTCTATAGCCAAGGAAACGTCCCCAACACTTCACTATAGAACCAAGGAAATGTGTCCAACACTTCATTCTAGAACCAAGGAAATATCTCCAACACTTCACTATATTCTTTGATAAAACAAAGATTCATATATCCTAAATTTCACTAATTTCTATAGCCAAGGAAACGTCCCCAACACTTCACTATATGTGATTCCTATAAAAACTACGGACTTCATTCCATGAGATTCACAAGGGATCTAATGATATTCGCAATATGCCAAAGAGGTGTTTAGCTAGCTAAGTGGCTGGGCCAAATTTATGGCCAAAATATAGATGGAAATTTTGTCGGGAGACAATGTGGATCTCCTAGAATGAAGTCCGCCTTGGGTTTAATAGGGCAATTAGCCTAAAACCATGGTCTCTAGGTGGACGCATCTCAGTTTGCCAAAGCTAGTGTTGTGGCTTTGCCACTGACTCGAGGTCGCTAGTTAGCGGCGACGGTCAATAGATAGCCTCTAGCTTTGACGTTTATTTTGATGGGAGAGGTAAATCTTTAAAGATCAATATCCTCCCTGTAAAATTACCATCCATACTAAGATGTTAAATCGATATTTTTGTCAAGTTTCCGAAAAATGATGCAGAGGTTGTGTCTGCGCAGGATGAGAGGATCACCCATTCCATGGCGGTCTTCGACACCATGCTATGAACATCGCTCCGCCCTATTCCCTCCATCAAATCCTTTATTAACCTTTGTTTATCAATACTGTTGTTTCTGTACATACCTATCTCTGTGCGCGACACAATTTAAATTCTATTTTTAATATTGAAGAAAGAAGAAAAAAAACTTATTTTATGTGCTATAATGTTAAAGATGTTTTTATCCGACCGTCTCTCCACCCACCACCAGTATTGATCCATTTCTCTTGAAGATACCATTCCATTGTTTCCACACATCATGTTAGGTTCTAATTTTTACAACCATTTGTACGATACACTTCTCTCGATTATTATACACCATACATCCATCCATATATGGGGGGGCATTTTTAATAACGACTTCTTGAAAACTCCTTGATTTCGGTCTGCACTCTGGAAACTGACGCCAATCATATCTAAATCATCGTTGAAGATGTTTTAAACCAATAAGAAAACAGGCGAGAGATCTAAACTTTAGAGTTAAATAATACTTTTCTTCTCCAAGTTTCACTTTGTAGTTCCCTTTCAAATATTTCAAAGTACGCTGAGAAGCCAAACACTAACCGTTTCTAACTCTGCTCATTTTGCTTACACAGTCTTTTAAACTACTCGAACGTAGAAGGATTCGTTCCTTCAATAGACAACCTTTTATAGAGATTGAATCTTCTAGGGCTTAGAGACTAATCCCTTTTTAGGCCTTTTAAATTTGAACCTAGGCCTTTTTACATCCAAGTTCTGGCACGTCTTTCTTGAGTACCTAGGCTAGCGCAGAAGAAGGTATAGAAGAAGTAGAAGGAATCAGTTTATGATTTCTCTGGCAAATTTTTTAACATATCTCTCTCTAACTCTCTAAGGATATTTTACCACGAAATTGTTTCATGAAAGAAGGCTTGTTAAGATATCTATTCAAATTGGCTATATATTTATGTTACCGCTGGAATACAAGAGAAAATGTCTAAAAGAAATAAAGGAAATTTCAAGATATATTTGTTTTGTGGGATTATTTTCCTTATCTATCACAAACACGCATATTTATTCTTTAACCTTTTGAATCATAAAGATAATTTTCTCTTATATCTTTTTATGCACAACATTTTCATTAATATACTTGAAGTAATCAATAAGTTTAATGGTATATAAATGTACCCGAGAGTGTGAACTTATTCTTGTAATGTGAATACACACTCATGGACAAAACTTAAGGAAGTTGTACCTTTTAGCATGTATATCTGGATTCAGACAATAACTCTGAAAGTTATTACAGTGACCTTTATTGAATACACACGAGATAACCAAGTGTGTATACACTCATGGACAACACTTAAGGAAGTTGTACCTTTTAGCATGTATATCGGGATTCAGACAATAACTCTGAAAGATATTACAGTGACCTTTATTGAAGAAAAACGAGATAACCAAGTGTGTATACACTCATGGACAAATCTTAAGGAAGTTGTACCTTTCAGCATGTATATCGGGATTCAGACAATAACTCTGAAAGATATTTGAGACAGTTTGAACAACCAAGTGTGGACAGAATTGCTTCTGTCTCCTTCTCAAAAAACATACGACCAATGATATCAAAATATGAAATTCATTAAGTTTTGTTTATTAGTGTAATATACAAATGAAGTGAATTATAAGAAAAACTATTAAAATTGTGGGTATATGTGGAAACTCTGTCTCAATCAAACAAGATGTATCCGCTCTCGAGACGTGAGCTGATGTCGACACAAATCTCTCCACAATTGTAATGTTCTCCCTTTGAAACTCCAGCTTCTTGGTGGGTCATTTATCAAGTCACCCCTGCTTATCTCAGCATCTCTACACTCAACTTCATTAATATTAATTATTCGGCCTAGTAATATTTTATATATTTATTAATTCAATTGCCATCTATCTTTAATATTTGTAACAATTTACATTTTCTGGCAATGTGTTTAATAACATCATCAAATATTATTTAAAATACATTATCCCTACTATAATCGCTGAGAGGGTTCACCACTGATGAACCAAGCCCTCTCATTCAATACATTTTATCATTGTAGTAAGGTCTGTAGAGATATTTGATGATGTTATCGAAAAGAAACACACATTGCCAGAAAATTTTAATTATTTTAAATTTTATAAATAGTGTTTGGGAATACCAATGAAACAACAACTGAGCATAAATTGAATAATTGTCTGGAGCTGTACATTATCAAAAGTACAAAATCTCTTTCCACACATTTCTAAATATACAAGTCTCTGTATGTATATATATGTTTGTCGGCTATACACGTCCACAATACGTAACTAATCTGGCTGAAATTATAACAGTATATAGAATTCAATCTGGAAAAACTTATAGACACATTTTCAGACTTCTATCTCGAATATACTTGGCGTTATTAACAAATTTCCCTATTTCACTCACAACCAGCGCCTTACTGCGGTAACTGAAAGAAGTAAAGTTGCTGAAGATGGGTGGAATCCAGCTAGGGCGCGACGGGGATTGGTGGGGATTGTCCTCTCAGTTACAAGATCAACGGTGTCCGAACCCTTACTTTATATAAATATATAAGCGTCTCACACACACATTTTTCCTTACCACTCTTAAAAGAATTAGAAAAGCCAAACCTCGTTTATCACCTCAGGTCATATCTAGATCCCCGATATCATTTATTAACAGATACAGTGCTAACTAACCCTGGGCTCCCTCGAATCCCAAATGTTTACAAATCACACTGTATTCTTCAATACTCTCCCGTCTCCAATTTCATATCTAAAACGATTCGTAAATTTGGTATCTACACCTAAAAAAAAATCAATTTTTTACTAGAAATTCTTTGCTTTTTTTTGTACTTTTGACCATAACACACATACACTAAGTGTTTTCAATGAATGAATTGAATCGGAAGGATATCACTTAGAAGACTTGTTCTCAGCTATCTTGTACCTCCATCGATGAAGTGCTTCACTTAAAGTCTCGCTAGATGAGCAAGTTGTTCCGACCTAGCTGCCAGGGATGAGTCAGCAGCTAACGGCAATAGGCCCAAGGTGATGAATCATCTGGACCGCGGCCAATGAAGGTACCTCGGGATACAGGAATCTCCTACAATGTTTAGAACCGCTCACCCTATCTTTAAATAGAACCTTTATATATCTTGAACATATTTTAAGTCCTTTATTCTACTTTGCTTATTATTTAAACGAGGTTTGAGCTAGTTATTCGAAGGCACTCGATTAGAATGTAAACACTTAAACTCAAAGTTGCACAACGTCTGAAATGGATTGATTTTTACAGTGTGTAGAAACATTACAAGGAAGCTACAGATTTTCTGTTTGAGTCTATTTCTAAGAGAAATCATCTATATTGGTCTATGAAGCAAGAAAGGTGTGAGCTTTGAGTGTGAAAGCTTGTCAAAAATAGGAACTTACCCTCTATTATTAATTTGTTTATTTTTTTCTTTGTCGTCTGTTTTCCACAAGTTGAATCTGGTTAGAACGATGTATGTAAATTAGATGATTCCTTTGTTGCCTTAAATACGAGGCAATTAACTCGTTTCTCTCTATATGTATCTAAAAATGTTTAAAGTTCAAAAAATTAATTTTATAAATCTGAGAGTTGTCTTCAAAGCGATCCAACAGTATATATACGCGGGTCAAAACTTGACCATATTCTCGTCAGCTTAGGTTGAAACTCACAGCGTTGTCTGCGCACGCCAGCAACATGTCTGAGATTTCCAGCGATTGCATCATTTTCTGTTAACTATGACAATGTTAGAATGGACGCATCTCTCTCTCTCTCTGTTTGTATGAAGGAAGCGTCATTCCGTTATTTTGGTCGGAAGGTCGGAATAAGGCCGTCTAGATGGTGTCTGGGCGGTGGACGAGATTTCTTGAAGAGCTCCCATTTCATCCATGCTATCTCATCACCCACACTACACCTTTACTTTCACATCTTGCAAATACTCCTTTAATATGATCAACTCGCATAACATTGAAAACACACAACATAATAGACCTTTAGAATAAAAGACATTTCGGTCAGTAATTTCTTTTTATTTACTCAACGCTTCGATAAAAATATTTTGTCCTCCTCAGGGACAAGAAAAATTAAAGGATTTGGTAAGGCGTTGAGAATAATTTTTAACGCCTTGTGAAATGCTTTCATTCTTCTTTTTCCTTGACGACGACAAAACATTTTTGTTGAAACGTTGAGAAAATTAAAACAATTTATTGACCGAAGTTTCTTTTGTTTTAAGGAACTATGAGGGGTCGGTGGAAGGCTGGATAAACCGTTTGGTTTTCGACTACTACGACCCGGGTTCAATTCCCGCATTGGACATTTTTTTCTGTTTAAAAAAAAAAATGCTCCAATGGCCCCCGATTCTTGCAAAAGTCCAGCCCCACCAGCGAGTGCAAGTAACTAAACGGGGCTCTGGTACATTTGTAAGTGCAAAGTCGAACTGCTTTTCACATGTGTAGACATGTGGTGCGCTTACAGTAAAAGCAGTTGCTAACTACCCACCATGATTATCATGGTCTGTACCACGTGTACTAGGGATAAGCAAAAAAAAAAAAGGAACTATGAATGCCAGTCAGGCAGTCTCTTTCTTCAAGATACAATAATAGGTAATCAAATTACAAGAGAAGGATTCGCCAGACATCATCTTGAAGAAGGAATCAAAGTTTACGGCAACGAGTGTCTTTTATTTGTGCTGTATAATCGGCAAGCTTTCGTACTGTGACGTCCTTCAACAGACAGGTCCTTCAACATAAGTTGCCTGTTGAAGGACGTCAAAGTCTGAAAGCTTGCCGAATATACAGCACAAATAAAAGAAACACGTCACCGTAAACTTTGATTCCTTTTTAAAGATAATAAGTAATTTTTGATTGGTGTTTTGGGATTATTATTTGCGACTTTGCCGCCTTCTGGAGCATCCGGGACGATGGCCCCACATCCCTGGGTGTCAATGGAGCTGAGATATATTGACAACTGATGTCGCAATTTGGTGACAATACTTTGTCATTGGGAAAATGACTGGTGGATCGAAGGGTTTGAAAATGGTTGTTCGAGTTTGACAGAGCAGGAAGAAGCTGGACAGATGTCAATTCCCACCATGAACTGAAACATTCAAATATTATCGCCCTGGCAGATTGACGTGGACAATCACATATATATCTTTACAATTCCTCATGCAGCGCGACACGTAGAGGATAGAAAAATATAAAGAAATAATATCGCAAAGTATTTATTACTTTTTAGATAGATAATCAACGCTTATATTTTGCTACCCTTTAAACTTCCCTCTTTGCTCAAATCTTGTACTTTATAAATTTTAATTTGTTTGGCATCACATAAATATATTTTGAAAATAGAGCAATCCAATATATGCATTTTTATTATATAATATTAATATATATGTGAAAAAATAATAGAAAAAAAAATGGGTTGGCCAAATATTAGGGAACAGGCTAAATCAACGTTTAGTTGATTTCTGTTCCACTAGATGGCGCTCTGCCATCTAAAAACCACATGTGCTAGTGGTCAGGATATGCCTTCTTTTTATTTTAAATAAATATAAGTATATAGTATATTTTAAAATTATAATATAATAACACGGTTAGTATATTTCACATATCTTCTAATTAGTTAAGTTAGAACCAATAGTTTAAGATCATACCCTCCTAATAAATTGTACGCTGCTCCTATTTGCTACCACCCCCCATATTTTGAATGATATGCTATGTCTTTTTTAATATAACCTGTATTATACTTATTTGTATTCAAACTCAAAATGATGACCTCAAAATAAAAACAGCAAAAAAGAGTAGATTGGAGACAGCTACGAGGCAAAGATTCAGGGGACATAGCCGACGCCTAGGAAGCGGCCCCTTCCAGGGATTTTTTATAGGTTCCTGGGTCAACACAGCAGTGTTAGCTCAGAGTGTGGTATGGGGTGTTCATCTACGCAGGCCGCTTCTGGCTCTCTCTCTCTCCTTGTCTCGGTGTTAGGCATCCAGGTTTGTGTCATGGCCTCCATCTCTGTCCCGTGGGTTGCCTCCGTCCCGCTCGGTGCTAACATCTAGCCCTGCCTCTACTTCTTGCTGTCAACGTGTGGGAAGAACCTCAACACTTCGCCCCACGACTACGACTGCCAGTTTATTCACACGTCGGATTACTCGGGGTTACAACATATATATATATATATTGAAGATTTGGCAATCCACAATTAAAATTATATTTAAAAAGATGCATATATTGGATTTCTAATTATTTTATTGTTCCAATATTTCGAGGGGCAACTCGCCTCTCTTTATCGAGGATGTTTACGTTTTTAATTTAGAATTAATATGTATACACAAAATTATTTAAAATTACACACTGTTGTATAAATCTCTCTCTACTTCATAGATAAAATAATAATCTATAATATTAAATATAATTACTAGCTGTATATATATACTGAATGTAATATTTATATAAAATATACAATTCTTTCATTGGCCTTGTAGAAGGAGAGTGACAATTAAAAATTATTTATTGTCTTCTAGACAATGTTACATCAATTTATCAACGAGAAAAAAAAAAAAAGATAGCGAAAAGCGTTTTCGAACCAGGGACATCAGGTTCTAAAGTCTAAAGCTTTCACAGCTAGGCTATTTTGCCTGTAGAAGGAGAGTGGTGTACGCGTGCTCGCATGTTCTGGTGAAAAACACAAACATCCTCGATAAAGAGAGGCGAGTTGCCCCTCGAAATATTGGAACACTAAAATAATTAGAAATCCAATATATGCAACTTTTTAAACTATATATACACTGGTGTCCAAAAAATAAGAAACTTAACCAATATTGAAATTTCTCAAAAGCTAATTTATTAACAAATCTAAAATTTAGTAAACAAATAGTTTAAACTATGGAGAATTTGACTAGCTATATGAAAATAAAAAAATATATTTGAAATTATGAAATATCCAAATTATTACCAACAAACCCAAAGCTAAGGTTCCAGATCTTGAAGAAATAGGATATCAATAGGGAGTATGATCACCTCTAACAGCTATTAAGGTCTCACAGCGAGCCCACATACTGTTTACCAGGCTTTGGAGGAGGTCCAGGGGTAGTAAACCCCACTCCTCCAATAGAGCAGTTCTTAGCTCAACGAGGGTTCTGGGAGAGGGGTGACGAGCTCCAATACGCCTCCCTAGAGCATCCCACACATGCTCTATTGGATTCAGGTCAGGAGATCTGGCTGGCCAATCCATCCTTCGAATATTCTCACTCTGGAGATATTCATTGACTAGCCTAGCCCTATGCGGACGAGCATTATCGTCCATTAAAATTAAATTATGACCAATTTGATCTCTATAAGGTCTTAGATAGGGCTCAAGGATCTCGTCCCTGTACCTTTGGGCAGTTAAAGTGCCCCCAGAAAAAATGTGGAGGGGTGTGCGACTGCTAGAACTGATGCCAGCCCAGACTAAGAGACTGCCCCCTCTAAAACTGTCTATTTCCCTGATGTTACTGGGATGATAGCGGGTTCCAGGCTCCCTCCAGATGAAAACTCGTCGAGAATCTGTGTTTGAACTAAATCTTGACTCGTCACTGAAGAGAACATTGGCCCACTGATCATGAGTCCAGGCGTGATGTTCCAAGCACCAATTCAAGCGGGATCTCCTGTGAGCAGAGGTTAAAGGGATACAGACCATTGGTCGTCTTGCATAAAGAGCACCTTCGTGAAGCCTTCGGTAAACAGTTTTGTCTTGAAATTCTCGTTCCAGTAGCACTTGAGAGTTCATTAGAGAGTTGAATAGCTGTCATCTCCCTATGGCGCTTGGCAGTTACGACCAGATAACGGTCTTCAGAGGTAGCTGTTTTTCTTTTTCTACCAGAACCTTCTTTTCTTTTGATGGTTCCTGTCTCAATGAATTGTTTCCATATTTTGCTGACCACAGATTTATTCACATTTAGCCATTTTGCTACTTCAACTTGTGATTGCCCTGCCTCCATTCTTCCAACAGCTCTCCATTTTAAATCATCTGCTAAAATTTTTCGTAAACTCATAATTAACTAAGGATTAAATAAAATTATAATTGGACAATTCTTAGATGAGGTAAACGACACGCCAAATAGCACACTTATAAAGACAAGCAAAAATTTGCATATTTTCAAATCGAATCGAATGGTTGCGATAAATAAATTCCACGACTTAAAATACCTAATTAAATTACTTTTTAGCTTTTAGCGTTGTATATTTTAAAACATATCATTAAAAAACAAAAGTTTCTTATTTTTGGACACCAGTGTATATACACATTAATTTACGCATAGTTTTGAAGTTTGTCTTTCCTAATTTTCTACGTGATAATATAAATAGAGATTCAATGTGATATATGTGGTCAAATCCTTTGTTTTATCCAACTCTGTGTAATCCAACTCTCTGTAGCGCGACTTTTAATATATTTCCACGAAGTGTATCATTATTGGAATATACAAGATGAGGTGTATGGAATACCCACAAGACGAAGAATGTATAGCGAACAGTACACAACCGACACAAATAAAATATCCTGTGTTAAACAGAAAATAAAAATTTACTCGGCCATTCTATCCGTAGCAGATCATCACAAAAGTGGTTCTACCTACGAAGCTATGTACAAAAAGGTATCACAGATATCAAGTATCTATTTTACAATCATATTGCGATGAGTCGATAAATTGTGCTAAGTTCAGATAATCCTAAGTCTTGTCACTGGTAATTTGTGGAGTCGGTGTGATGGCATCGCTGTCTTTGACTTTAGGAGAGGTTTCTTTGGCTGAAGTTTCTTTGGGACTGGCATCTTTAGAAGGATTGGGTGAGACACTCTTCTCCTTAGTGTCGTCCATCTTGGATCCTCGGCGGGATGGGCTCTTGCTGCCTTGGCCGTCAGCCGCTTCCCCACCATAGCCTTCAAGCTCGACGTTCCTGAGGTCGAACCCGACTGAGGTTCCAATCCGCATCTTGGCAAGCTCAAAGATTTCGGAGAGTTTCTCCTGAACGACGTTGATGCACATGGACGTCAGGGCGAGCCCGAACAGCAGGTAGATGAACGTGGCCATCATGAACATCGGATGCTCCGGCACAAAGTCTCCAAACCCGATGGTACTCATCGATATAAAGACAAAGTAAAAGGCTTCGAAGAATGTCCATCTTTCCCAGAAGGTGAAGATTAATGCTCCCAGCATCATGTAAGCAACCAGCAATATCAGGGCAACGCTGACAGGCAAGTTGAACTCATCATCTATATCGAAATTTGGTTTCTTCGATTCAACAACCTCTTCATCAGAAAATCTTATAAGCTTCTCCTTTGTACCATTTTCAACTTTGGCATCTGTTTCTTCCTCTTTGGGGGGGTTTTCTGGAGTGGCCTCTGGAGATCCCTTTTTGCTGCGGCGTAGAGATGGACTTGGCAGGTTCTTGAGGGCGATGCCGATAAACTGAACAGACAAGAGCAGTCAGGGACGGTGCACGGAGGGGGAATGAGGTTTACGTTACCTCGACCGGCACGGCCGTTGCGCGGCGGCCCATCCTGCGAGCCTTGCGGCATCTACCGGTGTAGTAGAAGAGACGGATGTAGAAGAAGACGACCTTGATGGCCCGCGTGAAGAGCTTGCCTAAGTCGGCCAGCACCATCAGTAGCAGTGGAATGCCGATAATGGCGTAGATCATGCAGACAGCCCGGCCCGGTGTCGTGGTGGGAGCCACATTGCCGTATCCTGAAACAGACAGTTTCATCTTTTGAGCAACTTCCGACTAATAAAACGTCTCTCAGTGTTCTAATAGCATATAAATGATTAGACAAATGGTTATGGAGAGAAAGAGCAGTTACGTATATTCAATAAATAATCCACGATAATAGAGCAAGAATGTGTTAACTTAAGAATTAACAGACGATCATTGGCACTTTTAGGGCAAAGAGTTTCTTCAATATAACAGAATCGTCCTAACTTTATAGCTCACTTCACACACACTTCACAGGTCAATTTTATTTTTAATACAAATTTATATGTCACATTTCTGAACAATGAACTCCATGTGGTTTCCTATTTACATATTCTCATTGTGAGTGATGAGTTGGGGATATTGAACTGCGTTGTGTGATACAACCTCTGAAACTTCTTTTGATTGAATTATTTGAGCACGTAAGACAATAACGCGTCATCTATTTATATGGAATGAAACTATTAAGCATTAAATTTACCAAAGTGTTTTCATACAATTCTACTGTTCTCAAAGTTTATGCCATGGTTGGCTTAAATACCGTAACTATGATTAGGTTGTGGACAAGTGGGTAACACCCTCAATTCCCGACAGCCATGAACCGGGATCGAATCCCGCGTTGGACCCTTTGTTTTAATATGTGAATAACCTTCACATATATTATTAATGTATCATAAAGATAGAGGTTGCTTGGCCAGCATTCATAGTTCTTCAAAATAAAGATACTTCGGCCAGTAAATCTTTTTATTATCTCGACGTTTCGACAAAAATCTTTTGTCAGGAGCGAAATTTGTACAAAATTTGAAATACCGCGTGAATAAGCCCTTGCAGCCTTAAAATAATTTTTAACGCTTTGCCAAATGTTTTAATTTTTGTTCGTTCCTGACGAGGACAAAATATTTTTTGTCGAAACGTCGAGATAATAAAAAGATTTACTGGCCGAAGTGTCTTTAATTCGAAGATATTATTCATTGTTGCAAATATCATAAACTAGGTTGTTCTTTTTGAGCAGTACCTAATAAAGTGATTTTGGAACAAGAAGGAAACTATGATTACAGTGTGGATATAGAATCGTCCAATACAAGAGTAGGGCTCTAAGAAGCGGTAGGGAAGTTCCATTACTGATGAACCTGGCCCGTCCAATGTTTTTAAAATCTCATTAGGCATAGTAGGATGTTTATTTTATGTGAAAAAAGAAAAATCTGTGCCTTAATTCGCATCAAAATACATTTTGATCGACAAATCGAACGTGTAAATTGACTGAAGACCATTCCCGGCGTAAAATTAGGTGAGAGTGGGGAGAGGGCTATTTCCAGCCAGAAGACAACGTAAACAGGGTGGATTAAGGGACGCGCATTTCCGGAAATGGAACAGAAGGCGCTCTTTGTTCCATTACTGCTAGAGCTCCTCCAGGTCATTCGCTCTGTTGTGTTTGTTCTGCTGCTGCTGATGTTACTCAGATCTTCTGGCTCTCTTTTACGTACCGCCTTCTTCCAGGACTCTTCTCTCTTTTTGGATCATTCTCTTGTGTTTGTTTTCTAAAATATTTGGTTATCCTTTACATGAACACCTTACCTTGGCATCTAGCTTCTCAATTATCAAATTATTGCCTGTAATTTACGTACCGCCTTCTTCCAGGAATTTTCTCTTTTTGGATCATTCTCTTGTCTGTTTTCTAGAATATTTGGCTATCCTTTACATGTGCACCTTACCTTGGCATCTAGTTTCTCAATTATCAAATCATTGCCTGTAGTTTACGTACCGCCTTCTTCCTGGACTTTTCTCTCTTTTTTGGACCATTCTCTTGTCTGTTTTCTAGAATATTTGGCTATCCTTTACATGAGCATCTTACCTTAGCATCTAGTTTCTCAATTATCACATCATTGATTGTAGTTTACGTACCGCCTCCTTCCTGGACTTTTCTCTCTTTTCGGACCATTCTCTTGTGTTTGTTTTCTAGGATATTTTGTGGTCCTTTACATGTGCACCTTACCTTGGCATCGAGTTTCTCAATTATCAAATTATTGCCTGTAGTTTACGTATCACCTTCTTCCTGAACGTTAGTTTCTATCTGTTTTTGGACCATTCTCTTGTGTTTGTTTCCTAGGATATTTGGCTATCCTTTACATGTGCACCTCACCTTGGTTTCTAGTTTCTCAATTATAAAATCATTGCCTGTTGTTTACGTATCGCCTTCTTCCTGAAAGTTAGTTTCTATCTGTTTTTGGATCATTCTCTTGTGTTTGTTTCTTAGAATATTTTGTTTGCCTTTACATGTGCACCTTAGCTTAGCATCTAGTGTCTCAATTATCACATCATTGCTTCTCTTTCACGTACTGCTTCCTTCTTGAACCTTTCTATGTTTTTCGGATCATTCTCTTGTGTTCGTTTCCTAGGATATTAACCTTCACCTGTGCACCTTACCTTGGCATCTAGTTTCTCAATTATCAAATCATTAATTGTAGTTTACGTATCACCTTCTTCCTGGAATTTTCTCTCTTCTTTTACTTTTATATTTCTCTTGTGTTTATTTCCTAGGATATTAGCCTTCACATGTTCATCTTATCTTGACATCTAGTTTCTCAATTATCAAATCATTACTGGTAGTTTAGGTACCGCCTTCTTCCTCGACATTTCTCTTTTCTTTTTCTTTTATATTTCTCTTGTGTTTATTTCCTAGGATATTATCTTTCACATGTTCATCTTATCTTGACATCTAGTTTCTCAATCATCAAATCATTGCCTGTAGTTTAGGTATCGCTAAGATAGTTTTTGGATTTGCTTTACCCTCTATTGCTGATTTCTTGCGTATTTGATCTTACAAATCGACCTCTATTAGATTATACGTGAAATCAGAACTTCCCCGCTGTGCGTCACGTCCAGTCTTGGAACAATCTAAAGTGTTTGTTTTCTCTGCTCTTGATGCTACATGCGATGACGTCACCTATCAATCAACAAGCTCTAAGGGGAATTTCTGTTGTTGTTGGCAATTACCGGTTGTGAACACATTCTAGCAACGGTCTTACATAACCCAGGGTCAGCACTGCTGAAGACAGTTCTTTCTAACAGAGGATATTGTCTTGAAGTTTTACACAAAGCCTTATTCCAATTTATAGAGTCATCCTTCCAATTTTTAAAGATGATCCTCTAGAAGAAGATAAAGACGGGGGATTAAAACATTTATATACAATCCACCTATCCCCCGATTTACACGGTAGATACGTTCCTGAGAAAAACGTGTAAATCGGGGGATATGTGTACACAGAAATAAAAATAAAATGCATTGACAGGTTAAAATATGTAGTCAGCACATAAGCTCGGGATTCCTCGTGAGATGTGTACACAGCGCATGTGTTCAATCACAGTAGCATTTAGTATAGTGCGATAAAAAAAAAACTTATTTGGAAAACCGTGTAAAAGCGAAAACGTGTAAAAAAAGTACCGTGTAAATCGGGGGATAGGTGTATATTAGAATATAAAGACTGGGAACATATCTATAGAAATATTTTAGAATATAAAGACAGGAATATTATCTTTCAGTTTCTTGAAAAGTTGCCTGTCGAAGGACGTCAAAGTCCGAAAGCTTGCCGAATTTACAGCATTAATAAAAGAAACACGTCGACGTTAACTTATGTCCCTTCTTCAACAGGAATCTATAGCGATATTTCATAATTCAACGACGGGAATCTATCACGGGATCTTACCTATTGTCTCTCCTGGGAGTTGTTCTACTGCCTGCCGAGGTCTTGCCAATGTTCTAATTCCATCATTTCATACTCTACCAAGTTTGGTTTACGACCACTACGACCCGGGTTCGATTCCCGCATTGGACACTTTTTTCTGTTAAAAAAAATCCTCCAATGGCCCCCGATTCTTACAAAAGTCCAACCCCACCAGCGAGTGCAAGTAACCAAAGGGGCTCTGGCACATTTGTAAGTGCAAAGTCGAACTGCTTTTCACATGTGTAGACATGTGGTGCGCTTACAGTAAAAAGCAGTTGCTAACTACCCACCATGATTATCATGGCTTGTACCACGTGTACTAGGGATAAGCAAAAAAAAAAACTCTACCAAGTGAAATAATTCTTCAGAGCCTATCGAACCTATCTGTCATTGCGGGTATGAATCATTTTGTGCTCTTTGCAGTGTCACCGTAGTGAACACTAGAGGTTTCTATCTACCATAGCTACATGAATTCTGAGAATATATTGCCACGTGGAAAATTAGGGAAGAGAAAGTCAGATAATATAGCAACTTATATTATGATGCACTAGCGCGCCATCTGTTATGAAAATTCGAAACTATTTTAGACGCGTATGATTCTTTTTGAAATTAAACAATTTCTACTGCCCTTACTGCAATGGAAAAATTATGCAGTATATATAATATAATATAACAGCGGTATGGTAGATTAAACTGGCGAAACCACTGGGAGGGTTCACCACTGATGAGCCAGCCCCTCCCATTAATTTTTACATTGCAGTAAGGGCAGTAGAAATTGTTTAATTTCAAAAAGAATCATACGCGTCTAAAATAGTTTCGAATTTTCATAACAACTTATCCCAAGGTAAAAATAATAAAAACAAGAGTGGTCAGCCACCGAGGCGTCCCGTTTTCCTTATTTGCAGATAAGATTCCGAGAACCCCTCGATACTGTGGTCGTCCCCCCGGAGTCCAGTGATGATTGACAGGTGTACCATGGAGCTTCCTGTGTCCGGGGTTATGGAGCTACATGACAATATTAAAACTTTTCTCTCCAGCTTTCTAATTTTTAACAAAGTCCTTTCTAATAAATATTAGAAAAGTGGACATGAAGCAGATTATCTTTCGTTTTCAATTACCAACAACAGCTTGAAGCTTAAGCTAAAGTTTGTGATATTTAGGGAGAATGGATATTAATGTCCTAAATAAACCGAGATGGCAATTATATAGAATACCTTCAGTAGATCCCGGATAGATCCTTCAATACAAATATAAATAGGTTAAGTCGGGCCGGAAATAAATGAAGTATTTCAAAAATAGAGTTTTCAAATATTTTGAATATTTCGAGGAATTGTTCGTTCTAGGTCTGATTTTAGCACTGGCTGGAAAAGGTGTTGATGGTGTTCTGCCAAATATTTATCGTTGATTTCCTTTTTATTTCTGTTTTGTCCCTGTGGACGACCTTATCACATATTCTTTGTGTCCTTGGACTTCGTTCTCACATCTTATTTGTCCCTGGACTTCTTTCTCACATCCTTTTTGTCTTCGGACTTCTTTCTTACATCTTCTTTGTATCCCTGGTCTACTTTCTCACATATTCTTTGTCTTCGGACTTCTTTCTTACATCTTTGTGTCCCTGGTCTTCTTTCTCACATCTTCTCTGTGTCCCTGGACTTCTTTTTCACATCTTCTTTGTCTTCGGACTTCTTTCTCACATCTGCTTTGTCCCTGGACTTCTTTCTCACATCTTCTTTGAGTCCCTGGACTTCTTTCTCACATCTTCTTTGTGTCCCTGGAGTTCTTTCTGACATCTTCTTTGTATCCCTGGACTTCTTTCTCACATCTTTGTCTTCGAACTTCTTTCTGACATCTACTTTGTATCCCTGGACTTCTTTCTCACATCTGCTTTGTCCCTGGACTTCTTTCTCACATCTTCTTTGAGTCCCTGGACTTCTTTCTCACATCTTCTTTGTGTCCATGGAGTTCTTTCTGACATCTTCTTTGTATCCCTGGACTTCTTTCTCACATCTTTGTCTTCGAACTTCTTTCTGACATCTACTTTGTATCCCTGGACTTCTTTCTCACATCTGCTTTGTCCCTGGACTTCTTTCTCACATCTTATTTGTCTTCGGACTTCTTTCTCACTTCTTCTTTGTATCCCTGGACTTCTTTCTCACATCTTCTTTGTCTTCGGACTTCTTTCTCACATTCTTTGTATCCCTGGACTTCTTTCTCACATCTTTGTCTTCGAACTTCTTTCTGACATCTACTTTGTATCCCTGGACTTCTTTCTCACATCTGCTTTGTCCCTGGACTTCTTTCTCACATGCTTTGTATCCCTGGACTTCTTTCTCACATCTTCTTTGTATCCCTGGACTTCTTTCTCACATCTTCTTTGTATCCCTGGACTTCTTTCTCACATCTGCTTTGTCCCTGGACTTCTTTCTCACATCTTATTTGTCTTCGGACTTCTTTCTCACTTCTTCTTTGTATCCCTGGACTTCTTTCTCACATCTTCTTTGTCTTCGGACTTCTTTCTCACATTCTTTGTATCCCTGGACTTCTTTCTTACATCTTCTTTGTCTTCGGACTTCTTTCTCACATTCTTTGTATCCCTGGACTTCTTTCTCACATCTTCTTTGTCTTCGGACTTCTTTCTCACATTCTTTGTATCCCTGGACTTCTTTCTTACATCTTCTTTGTCTTCGGACTTCTTTCTCACATTCTTTGTATCCCTGGACTTCTTTCTCACATCTTTGTCTTCGAACTTCTTTCTGACATCTACTTTGTATCCCTGGACTTCTTTCTCACATCTGCTTTGTCCCTGGACTTCTTTCTCACATGCTTTGTATCCCTGGACTTCTTTCTCACATCTTCTTTGTATCCCTGGACTTCTTTCTCACATCTTCTTTGTATCCCTGGACTTCTTTCTCACATCTGCTTTGTCCCTGGACTTCTTTCTCACATCTTATTTGTCTTCGGACTTCTTTCTCACTTCTTCTTTGTATCCCTGGACTTCTTTCTCACATCTTCTTTGTCTTCGGACTTCTTTCTCACATTCTTTGTATCCCTGGACTTCTTTCTTACATCTTCTTTGTCTTCGGACTTCTTTCTCACATTCTTTGTATCCCTGGACTTCTTTCTCACATCTTCTTTGTCTTCGGACTTCTTTCTCACATTCTTTGTATCCCTGGACTTCTTTCTTACATCTTCTTTGTCTTCGGACTTCTTTCTCACATGCTTTGTATCCCTGGACTTCTTTCTCACATCTTATTTGTATCCCTGGACTTCTTTCTCACATCTTCTTTGTGTCCCTGGAGTTCTTTCTGACATCTTCTTTGTATCCCTGGACTTCTTTCTCACATCTGCTTTGTCCCTGGACTTCTTTCTCACATCTTATTTGTCTTCGGACTTCTTTCTCACTTCTTCTTTGTATCCCTGGACTTCTTTCTCACATCTTCTTTGTCTTCGGACTTCTTTCTCACATTCTTTGTATCCCTGGACTTCTTTCTCACATCTTCTTTGTCTTCGGACTTCTTTCTCACATTCTTTGTATCCCTGGACTTCTTTCTTACATCTTCTTTGTCTTCGGACTTCTTTCTCACATTCTTTGTATCCCTGGACTTCTTTCTTACATCTTCTTTGTCTTCGGACTTCTTTCTCACATGCTTTGTATCCCTGGACTTCTTTCTCACATCTTATTTGTATCCCTGGACTTCTTTCTCACATCTTCTTTGTTTCCCTGGACTTTTTCTCACATCTTTTTGGGTCCCTGGACTTCTTTCTCACATCTTCTTTGTCTTCGGACTTCTTTCTCACATCTTATTTGTGTCCCTGGACTTCTTTCTCACATCTTCTTTGTATCCCTGGACTTCTTTCTAAGGTCTTAGTAAAGACCTCCATACCAGGTTGGCTTAGAGTCAACTTCTTTCTCAGGTTTACACAGTATATACTTCCATCGCATTTCTGCCTAGCATATAGACTTTCTTTTTTTGCCCTTCTCAGTATGGATTTATCGTTCAGTTGTTTGATTGACTGATTGAGAGGATAGGTGGCGACACAGAGGTAAATTACAGGAACCTGGGCAGATTAAATGTTTTAAATACAAATATAATGGTTTCTTTAAAAATGGAATTAGTTTCATATAAATTCATTTAAGATATAGTGAACATTGTCTGCTCTATATAACTATTTGAGATATGTCTAGAGCTCAAAGACAAACATATCCCAACGACGATGCTGTCTGACATCCCTGAACAACGTCCAGACCGACAGAAATTCCAGGATCGACGCCTGGACGACATCCAACTCCCGGTCGTGACCCCGCCCGGACTGGCTGACTCCGCTGTAGAGATCTGGTGGGATGATTGCATTGGATCCTCTAGTACAATGCTTCTCTTGAAAAATTCTTAGTACAACGTAATCTAATTTTGTACGATACATTTTCTGTTATTCACTTTATACAACGAATGAAGATATTAAAACTATTGAAATTGACAATTGCAGATATTTCTACGATATTTGATATGCAGATATTTGCATAGTTTTAGTATTGCCTATGCAAATTAACAACTCTGCCTATATAGCGTGGCCTTGTTTGTTTGTTAGTTGGCTAGCGGTTAATTGTATAGAGCAGACCGGCGTGAGCTACTGATGTACATATCGTTTTATCTTTTTGTCCTTGTTTTATAGTTTTAAGTAATAAAGGTCCTTTTTCTCCCTCTACGAATCTATCATTTTTCCAACAAAGACGCGAAAGGTTTTCACAAATAATTTAAATTCTATTCTCCATACTGCGATGAAAATATATTGGGAGGGCATTTCATCGCAGTAAGGACAGTAGAAGTTTGATTTATTTTTGAAAAGAAACATTCGTGTCTTAATGTCTTTATTCGTTATGTATAGATGGCGTGTTATTGCTTTGTATTAATACCATTATATTAGTATTCAGAGAAATGGTGCAATACGGATATATGCTGTAGTTCTTTTTTATTTAACTAAGTAAGGATATTTGTTAGCAAAATCACCGCTTTGAGAATTTGACTATTTTTTCGGTTCCAGGGTCTCCCAAAAGAGGTTGAGAAATGCTAATCTAAAACAAAGAGCAAAAGAATATATTTTGTTGGAGAAAATATTGTAATTAAAAACTTCACTATATATTATTACAGCCGACAGACTCATGTAAATAGTTTCATTAATAATTTAACTTATTAAACAAATCAATTTTGTTTATTCTTTGTTAACATAGTGCAGTCACGGCGTTCTTTTTGTAACCTTACCAAAATAAAGCGTCAGATTTTTGATGAGAACTCGTTCTGGTTTATTCTACGGTACAATGTAAACCTCTGAACAAAACCATCTATGTCTCAAGGTGTAACAATATACACCTTTGAAGATCATTTGTTGGTTGTTGATTTGGAAAAAAAAAATCCAAATATATCTACATTGTCATTCTCGCGTCAACCAAGGGGTCCATCTACAAGTTCTTCCTTGAGGTGAAAGGAGATAACGAAGATCCTCTGATTATCCGAAGGAAGAGTTTTCTGCGTTGGGGACGCCTTCTCGACTAAATGTAATTGTACATAGTCTTGTTTATAGCCCCCTATTACTATATGTATCTTTTAAACTATTGTGTGTAGGTCCTAACATTGATGGATATCAATACATTGTTTTAAAAAATCTACAAGCTGAACCTCCTCTTTCAATGTCTTCCTCTACTGAGGGTGGGCCACATGATCTCTTCATAGCTCCTTCCTTCTGTACCTTTCTCTACTGAGGGTGAGCCCCATGGTCTCTCCATATCTCCCTCCTTCAATGCCTTCCTCTACTGAGGTTGGGTCACATGGTCTCTCCATATCTCCCTCCTTTAATGCCTTCCTCTACTGAGGGTGGGCCACATGGTCTCTCCATTTCTTCCTCCTTCAGTACCTTTCTCTACTGAGGGTGGGCCACATGGTCTCTCCATATCTTCCTCCTTCAGTACCTTCCTCTACTGAGAGTGGGCCACATGGTCTCTCCATATCTCCCTCCTTCAATGCCTTCCTCTACTGAGGGTGGGCCACGTGGTCTCTCCATATCTCCCTCCTTGAATGTCTTCCTCTACTGAGGGTGGGCCACGTGGTCTCTCCATATCTCCCTCCTTCAATGCCTTCTTCTACTGAGGGTGGGCCACATGGTCTCTCCATATCTTCCTCCTTCAGTACCTTCCTCTACTGAGGGTGGGCCACATGGTCTCTCCATATCTCCCTCCTTCAGTACCTTCCTCTACTCAGGGTGGGCCACATGGTCTCTCCATATCTCCCTCCTTCAGTACCTTCCTCTACTGAGGGTGGGTCACATGGTCTCTCCATATCTTCCTCCTTGAATGTCTTCCTCTACTGAGGGTGGGCCACATGGTCTCTCCATATCTCCCTCCTTCAGTACCTTCCTCTACTGAGGGTGGGCCACATGGTCTCTCCATATCTTCCTCCTTCAGTACCTTCCTCTACTGAGAGTGGGCCACATGGTCTCTCCATATCTCCCTCCTTCAGTACCTTCCTCTACTGAGGGTGGGTCACATGGTCTCTCCATATCTCCCTCCTTCAGTACCTTCCTCTACTGAGGGTGGGTCACATGGTCTCTCCATTTCTTCCTCCTTCAGTACCTTTCTCTACTGAGGGTGGGCCACATGGTCTCTCCATATCTCCCTCCTTCAGTACCTTCCTCTACTGAGGGGGGGCCACATGGTCTCTCCATATCTCCCTCCTTCAGTACCTCCTCTACTAAAGGTGCGCCACATGGTCTCTCCATACTTCCTCCACCATCCGCTTCATCTCCTCATACGTGCGTCGTCCAGTCCACAAGCTACACGTTGAACTGTATTTTATTGGGAGGCGAAGTAATAAGGTGTATTAGAGTAAAATAATAGAATTTGTGCTGTGCGTGTGTTTGGACTAGGGATGGGTAAAGCCCGTTCTTTTCAAGAAGTGGTTCAGAATCACACACACTCACTGCTAGAGCTAGATCCTTGAACCATTTCGTGAGCGGGTGTTCTGGTCAGAAGAGCTATCCCTCTTATTTCAGCCACCGATTACTCACTTCTTAAAACAGCTAGCTCCATGAACCAGCTATTGAGCTGATATCCCTAAAAAGTATCAGTTTGGAGATCAGAGGAGCTATCGCTCTCATTTTTCAGGATCATTAAGTTGATTGTATTGAGGTGGGAACTTTTAGTGACATTATTATTGGATAAATAGTGAGAATGGGGCCTTTATAGGAATAATTAGACCGACTTGTGAGAGCCATGATTGGGTCGAGAAAGAAGTGATAAGAGTACATGACGGAGGTGGTGAGAACGGTGAGTGGTGATGTGATGAGGGAGAGTGGTGATGTGATGACGAAGAGTGGTGAGGACGGTGAGTGGTGATGATGTGAGGACGGAGAGTGGTGAGGACGGTGAGTGGTGATGATGTGAGGACGGAGAGTGGTGAGGACGGTAAGTGGTGATGATGTGAGGACGGAGAGTGGTGAGGACGGTGAGTGGTGGTGATGTGATGAGGGAGAGTGGTGATGTGATGAGGGAGAGTGGTGATGTGATGACGAAGAGTGGTGAGGACGGTGAGTGGTGATGATGTGAGGACGGAGAGTGGTGAGGACGGTAAGTGGTGATGATGTGAGGACGGAGAGTGGTGAGGACGGTGAGTGGTGGTGATGTGATGAGGGAGAGTGGTGATGTGATGAGGGAGAGTGGTGATGTGATGACGAAGAGTGGTGAGGACGGTGAGTGGTGATGATGTGAGGACGGAGAGTGGTGAGGACGGTAAGTGGTGATGATGTGAGGACGGAGATTGGTGAGGACGGTAAGTGGTGATGATGTGAGGACGAAGAGTGGTGAGGACGGTAAGTGGTGATGATGTGAGGACGGAGAGTGGTGAGGACGGTAAGTGGTGATGATGTGAGGACGGAGAGTGGTGAGGACGGTAAGTGGTGATGATGTGAGGACGAAGAGTGGTGAGGACGGTGAGTGGTGATGATGTGAGGACGGAGAGTGGTGAGGACGGTAAGTGGTGATGATGTGAGGACGGAGAGTGGTGAGGACGGTAAGTGGTGATGATGTGAGGACGGAGAGTGGTGAGGACGGTGAGTGGTGGTGATGTGATGAGGGAGAGTGGTGATGTGAAGACGGAGAGTGGTGAGGACGGTGAGTGGTGATGATGTGAAGACGGAGAGTGGTGAGGACGGTGAGTGGTGATGATGTGAAGACGGAGAGTGGTGAGGACGGTGAGTGGTGGTGATGTGATGAGGGAGAGTGGTGAGGACGGTGAGTGGTGGTGATGTGAGGACGGAGAGTGGTGAGGACGGTGAGTGGTGATGATGTGAAGACGGAGAGTGGTGAGGACGGTGAGTGGTGGTGATGTGAGGACGGAGAGTGGTGAGGACGGTAAGTGGTGATGATGTGAGGACGGAGAGTGGTGAGGACGGTAAGTGGTGATGATGTGAGGACGGAGAGTGGTGAGGACGGTAAGTGGTGATGATGTGAGGACGGAGAGTGGTGAGGACGGTGAGTGGTGATGATGTGAGGACGGAGAGTGGTGAGGACGGTAAGTGGTGATGATGTGAGGACGGAGAGTGGTGAGGACGGTAAGTGGTGATGATGTGAGGACGGTGAGTGGTGATGATGTGAAGACGGAGAGTGGTGAGGACGGTGAGTGGTGGTGATGTGATGAGGGAGAGTGGTGAGGACGGTGAGTGGTGATGATGTGAGGACGGAGAGTGGTGAGGACGGTGAGTGGTGATGATGTGAAGACGGAGAGTGGTGAGGACGGTGAGTGGTGATGATGTGAGGACGGAGAGTGGTGAGGACGGTGAGTGGTGATAGGATGATGACGGAGAGAGGTGATGATGTGATGACGGAGAGAGGTGATGATGTGAGGACGGAGAGTGGTGAGGACGGTAAGTGGTGATGGGGTGATGACGGAGAGTGGTGAGGACGGTGAGTGGTGATAGGGTGATGACGGAGAGAGGTGATGATGTGATGACGGAGAGAGGTGATGATGTGAGGACGGAGAGTGGTGAGGACGGTAAGTGGTGATGGGGTGATGACGGAGAGTGGTGAGGACGGTGAGTGGTGATAGGGTGATGACGGAGAGAGGTGATGATGTGATGACGGAGAGAGGTGATGATGTGAGGACGGAGAGTGGTGAGGACGGTAAGTGGTGATGATGTGAAGACGGAGAGTGGTGAGGACGGTGAGTGGTGATGATGTGAGGACGGAGAGTGGTGAGGACGGTAAGTGGTGATGGGGTGATGACGGAGAGTGGTGAGGACGGTGAGTGGTGATAGGATGATGACGGAGAGAGGTGATGATGTGATGACGGAGAGAGGTGATGATGTGAGGACGGAGAGTGGTGAGGACGGTAAGTGGTGATGGGGTGATGACGGAGAGTGGTGAGGACGGTGAGTGGTGATAGGGTGATGACGGAGAGTGGTGAGGACGGTAAGTGGTGATGGGGTGATGACGAAGAGTGGTGAGGACGGTGAGTGGTGATGGGGTGATGACGGAGAGTGGTGAGGACGGTGAGTGGTGATAGGGTGATGACGGAGAGAGGTGATGATACGGAGTGGTGAGGACGGTGAGTGGTGATGATGTGATGACGGAGAGTGGTGAGGACGGTGAGTGGTGATGGGGTGATGACGGAGAGTGGTGAGGACGGTGAGTGGTGATGGGATGATGACGGAGAGAGGTGATGATGTGATGACGGAGAGAGGTGATGATACGGAGTGGTGGTGACGGTGAGTGGTGATGATGTGATGACGGAGAGTGGTGATGGTGTAATGACGGAGAGTGGTGATGATCTGATGACGGAGAGTGGTGATGATCTGATGACGGAGAGTGGTGAGGACGGAGAGAGGTGATGATGTGATGATTGAGAGTGGTTATGACAGTGAGTGGTGAGGACGGTAAAGTGGCAAAGAAGTAAAGTGGTGATGACGGAGAGTGACGATAACGTTGAGTGGCGATAAGGTAATGGAGGGTAATGACGTGATAAAAGATTGGCATACACATTAATCTTGCCGTTAATTGAAAATACACATATATAATTAACTATAGCACTACTCACACATATTTGATACTTCCCAAATAGAGTTGGCCTTCATACCAGAATACACCAAGTATTGTAAATTGGGCCTAATGCGCCGTTTATTGGAGCACCGCCAGGGCGGCCTCTTTCAACTCCCCCCAAAGATATCAAACGATAGAAATATCCACTAGGAAGATTTCCTCAATTGATAGATGGTGATATTTATAAGTCAACGTGAAAGTATTTCCTTGCACAGTTCTCTACCGGCAAATGCAGCAAGATACCGACAACCCTGCCACACATAGCTTTCATGACATGGAGTTGGGGTTTGAAGTCCATCTCAGAACGGATCTGTCAGAAGAGTTCTATGTTACACCTCAATATCTGGTTCAGAGAAAGACACAAATATGGATTACACTCATTGAAACTGAACGACCACAATTTTACTATTCTTCTTCTTTCAAAATATATTGTTCGAATAAGGAAGACTAGCTTTTGGCCATAGAGTTTATTTGTTTGTTTTGAGGTGTTGCAAGCTTATAAGCAAATTTTGCTCTTCAACGGGCAAATCCAAAAGCAAAAGAAAAGAGCGTGGATTATCGGTTGAAGAGCAAAATTTGCTCGAAAGCTTACAATACCTCAGAATAAATAAATAAATAATTTGCCCAAAAGTTAGCTTTCCCTATTCGAATGGGTAACTGGGTAACTATTGCTTGCATAAAAGGTATCGTATAAAAATATAATTAATTGTTTTTAATATATTCATGAAATAAATATTTTGCTTCATAGCTCTTTTCTTATATGAGTTGTGAGCCACAACAGATTGCAAATCTTGTTAATACTGACATGACAATTTTGACAATTAAACAACTTTATTGACATCTCGTCAATCTTTACACTCAAAGGGAGTTATAAGGTAATAATAATGGTAGGAATGAAGAGAGATATTTACAATCGACGTAGCCCTCTCCGAGAGCACGTCCGGATGAGGAGCTTAAAGCCGCCTTGAATCTAGACAGATCCCTGCCATTTGGGGAGTTCATGTTCGGAACATGTTTGATGATAATGTCGAAGAATTTATCGAGAAGAATCTTGTCTTCACGCGTGAGTAGCCCGAGGAGGTGCTCCGTTTCTTCTTCGTAATAGACCGCGAGTTGATACTGACATGGAGCTGGCGTACTTCTGTCAATGATTCCATCGAAGTCTTAGAAGTTTGTCCCGAGTAGCTTTGCGTTCTTTTTCTTGCGGTGTGAAGAGCGGCTTAATCGTCAAATCGTCTATAAGGACATCGTCATCTTAGAAGGAAGTCTTGACTTTGACACGGTAGTGGAATTCTGGAGCCAGTCTCTGAAAATGTAGATCACAGAAGCAATAGTACCAAGGTCTGCTCGGCTATCTTCAGTTTGTCTTCTCTAATCTGCCCAGCATCTCCACCAAAATTCCATGTAGAAATTAGGCATTAAAAACCTCAGAATGACAGATAGATCAATCATAAAAGATAAATCAAGAAAAGCCAACAACGTACGAGTTTCTAATTTATTTTATTAATATGTTCGATTTTTCTCAAGAATCAGACGATGAAATTTAAATGGGTAAATAAAAAAAATATTGGATTTAAAATAAGAAAAAAAAATTCTATATGCAATTTCCAAGGATTTCCAACATTGATCATGTATGCATACATAAAAGAGGTCTACCACAAACATCAAATTGTTCCTACGTAGAAACTGAACAAACTTCACCTTATCTATGACTGTCCGAACTTTGCAGAAGTGAGACATCGATTGTTCCCTGATATAAATCATTTAACTCTCTTATATCAGCCACTTTGTCTATATACATTTTATGAACTTTGTCGAACAATACATGTAAATTTGTGAATATTTAATTATAAGTCCTAATTCGTTTTAATTTGTTTGTTTTGCTTTCTCTGTAACAGGCACAAATATTCCAATATTGCGCCTGGTTAATTAATAAATGGTGTAATAAATCCCTTTCCAAACAAAGGCTCACGTGCACAAGGGGAAAGGGAGGAAAAATTACAGTATTATTATTTTTTTTTATCATTTTTTTTAAAGGACTATCCTCCTTTTAAAAATTAAAACATTGCATATTTTCATATATTATTACCACTTCCAGAACGTAAAGGCGTGTGTGTAAAGGAATGTAATAGACAATGGGTATTATTTTGTTGTTGTATGGCGAATCCATACAGGGCAATGGGCCCTAATAAAAGTCTTTTTGTTGTTGTTGTTGATTAATAAATGAAAAAAAAAAATAGTAATCGTGTGTCTGTTGTTTGTAGCTGAGGAATTTTGTACCCAGACGATTGACCTTTCTCCAACACCTTTATTTAGTAATGAGACAAAAGCATTGTTTCGTCCACAATTTCCCAAGTGTTTCTTATTCTAAAAGTTCGAAGATTCCAAGATGTCGTCATGTCAAACGGTCCATTGACCTACATCTGTAGCCGAGAGCAGGTTATAAATACATCACCGTGGCTTTTTTTAACTGAGCGATGTTCAAAAACATCTCCCAGAATAGACTTCTGTGAATTTACACACAGGATTCTTCGGATCAAACAATATAATACAATACACCTATCCCCCGATTTACATGGTAGATACGTTCCTGAGAAAAACGTGTAAATCGGGGGATAGGTGTACACAGAAATAAAAATAAAATGCATTGACAGGTTAAACTATGTAGTCAGCACATAAGCTCGGGATTCCTCGTGAGATGTGTACACAGCGCATGTGTTCAATCACAGTAGTATTTAGTATAGTGCGATAAAAACAACAACAACAAAAAACTTATTTGGAAAACCGTGTAGAAGCGAAAACGTGTAAAACAAGTACCGTGTAAATCGGGGGATAGGTGTATAATGCGGATTATGATTGTAGAACGAAATTTGACAATTATACCGCAAATGTTTCTTTTGAACGAAAAATCGATAATTTATTTTAAGGAGAAATAAGGATTATTTATAACCTTAGAGATGAAGTATGAAAGGATGAATTGTGAAGAGTAATGATAATCTTCATCAATATTGAGCTCAATTTATCTGAAGTTTTAAAGTCTGATTGAAAATTGAAGTAATCTGAGTAAAGGCAAACTGAGAATCTACCAAAGAAATATAACAATAGACATTTGAATATTTAGAGAAGAGTTTTGAATTCTTATAATTTAGGGATGAATAGAAAGTTTTTCTTAGAGGCAAGATGGTAGAAAAATGTAAATAACGATTAAGCATGTTTAATAGTTTGCTATTTGAACATTAATTAAAATGTTTTTTTTTTTGCTTATCCCTAGTATACATGGTACAGGCCATGATAATCATGGTGGGTAGAAGTTGGCGACTGCTTTTACTGTAAGTGCACCACATGTCTACACATATGAAAAGCAGTTCGACTTTGTACTTACAAATGTGCCAGAGCCCCGTTTGGTTACTTTGCACTCGCTGGTGGGGTTGGTCTTTTGCAAGAATCGGGGGCCACTGGAACATTTTTTTAATCAGAAAAAGGTGACCAATGCGGGATTCGAACCCGGGTCTTAACGGTAGAAAACCAACGGTTTAGACCATCCTTCCCCCGACCCCCATTAACATATGTAAAAAGGTATATTCAAATATTTAGGTATTAAGGTATTTTCCAGGTCTATGCTACCCTGAGTTTATAGTCGAAATGTCCGTTGGCTAGGGCGGAATCCGGAAAAATGGTTAGTTTTAGTGGTTTTAAATGGTTTAGTTTTAAATCGAATAAATATTCTAAAGAGACAAAGGTCGCCTCTCCCGTCAAAATAGACGTCAAAACTAGACGCCATCTATTTTGACGGGAGAGGCGACCTCTGTCTCTTTAGATCAATATCCTCCCGGCAAAATTTCCCTCTATATTTTAGCCATAGATATGGCCCAGCCATTTTTCCAGCTAAACACCTCTTTGGCAGATTGTGAAGATTCCATTAGATCCCGTGTGGATCTCATGGAATAAAGTCCGCCCTAGACTGACGAGGGCCATTAACCCGAAACCATGGTCTCTAGGTGGACGCTTCTCAGTTTGCCAAAGATGGTGTTGTGGCTTTGTCACCGACCCGAGGCCGCTAGTTTGCGACGACGGTCAATAGATGGCGTCTAGTTTTGACGTCTATTTTGACGGGAGAGGCGACCTTTGTTTCTTTAGATCAATATCCTCCGGGCAAAATTTACAAATAAATATTGTAGAGAAATTCTGAGGTTTTTATTTCCTAATTTCCACATGACATTTTTGTGTAGATGCTGGGTAGATTAGTGAAGACAAACTGAAGATCGCCGAGAAGACCTTGAGGCCATGGCTGCTATGGCTTGTCATATAGTGAAACTACACGTATATACCACTATATAATACTAAAGGTCCTGCAACAAGGGTCATTGGAATTAATTTGTTAGTTATAAATACAGTTAAACCTGTCTATAGCGCCCCCCTCTAAATAGCACCTTCCTCTCTATAACGCCCTATTTTAAACATTAAAATGTAAACATTTTACATTAAAAGTGACCTGTCTATAGCACCCTCTCTCTATAGCACCCTATTTGGTGAGTCCCAAGAGTAGGCGTTATTGGCAGGTTTAACTGTATATACCTTCAAAATAAAATTGAGAGGCATGTTGGTCAGAAGGTTATAAAGAGAAATTCTAATCTATATTCAGATATTGAGCTAATAATTGTTTAGAATCAAGAAGTTAAAAATATCTTGAAGCTTGCATAAGACGTCCTGTATAGACCTCGATTTCTGAGGGAAAATGTAATAGGACAAGTGGCAAGTAATCTTCAAGGAGAACTGATTACACGGGGTCGTGCAAATGGGGAGTCTTTAGGCATCAGTCGTGTAGAAGGCGTCTATGTATAGAGAGATACACTAGCTCATTTATCTTTAGACAATTGCACGATGTTGCGTAGACACTCCCGGACTAGAATATATAGGTATGTAGACAGTTATACCAGTTTACATAACTGAACAATATGTATATAGAACATGTTCACATAGGATATCGTTTAAGCTTAGAATCGTTATATTGAGCCACGCACGAAACGGTGTATATAGATAAATACATTTATAATGAGTCATGGGTGATATCGTGTAAGTAAATAATCTACAGAATGAGTTACGCACAATAGGCGATATAGATACAATAATATAAATATTAAAAATAATAAAGGCATATCCTGACCAAAAGCACATGTGCTTTTTAGATGGCAGAACGCCATCTAGGGGAGCAAAAATAACCTAAACGTTTATTTAGCCTGTTCCCTGATATTTGGCCAGCCCAATTTCTCGACAAATCAAGAAAAGCCATTAACGAACGCGTTTCGCGCTGCTCCACTAGATGGCGCTCTGCCATCTAAAAAGCACATGTTTTTTTTAATACCAACAGCGCGAAACGCGTTCGTGGATGGCTTTTCTTGATTTGTCAAGAAATTGGGTTGGGCAAATATCACGGAGCAAGTTAAAAAAAACGTTTAGTTTATTTTTGCTCCACTAGATGGCGCCCTGCCATCTGAAAAGCACATATGCTTTTGGTCAGGATATGACTTCTTCATTTTTAATATCAACACCTGGCTTTTCTATGTATTCTAATGTTTTCTATGGCTATTCTAAATTTTCTATGTATAAAGTCATACATGATGTGGTGTTGATAAAGTATATATAAAGTCCTGCATGATTTGGTTTAGACTGAGATTTCATAGAGTGAGTCAGTCCAGCATCTTGGCGACAGAAAAATAATCGAAAATTACATTCCTAAGAAGGTTTTGGCAGAAAATTTATCGAATGAAGAACTCAATAGGTAATTTGTTTGAGTCAAAAGGCGATCCATTAATTAAGATTATATTGCCACGTTTTTATTTTTAAAACGCTAATTTTAGTTTAGTAAAACTTTATTTTTAAAGTTTATTATTTTAAAAGTGAAATGTTTGTTAATGAAATAGACATTTTGCCTAAACTCATTTATTGCTGCTTTCTTTTACAAGCCATTTGTTTATGTGTATTTTTTACATATCGTTTTTATTGAGTTTTTACTAATTTAGTATGTACATCATTGACTTTTAATGAATGGAAAATAAAAATGAAAATAAACACATGAAAAATTAAAATAACATTTTAAAGGAAATTATGTACAATTGAAAATTGTTTTTGTAACGTCTCAATATAATTTTTTTTTTCTTTACAGATCCAGGTACGCCCTTTTATATAATCTCAATAGGTAATGTCGCTATAGAATCTAGGAGTCACTTACGAGCTGGGGTAGAAGAGAAATTATAAAAAATAAAGATAATAACCTTGCACGAAATTGGATAAATATATAATCTATAAGGCAAGTCAGTCACCATGCGCGTAGACTATGAGAGAATAATATATAACGAATGAAGACATTAAGACGCGAATGTTTCTTTTCATACATAAATCAAACTTTTACTGTCCTTACTGCGATGAAAAAATATTGGGCGGACTTGGTTCATTAGTGGTGAACCCTCCCAGCGGTTTCGCCAATTCAATCTACCAGACCGCTTCTTTAGAGCTCTAATACTGTATTGGATCATTCTGCTTTTATATGCTACACTGAACGGTGGAATCTTAGAAATGGTATTTAATTAAACTATGGATATAAGCTTTTAGGACAATAGAATTACATATAATGTGTAGACCGAGTCTGTACAGTCAGAGAGTGGCAGTCCGGTTGGAAGTGTCCCCAGACACCGAGGATGACTCGACGCTGTATACACGCCGCCTCTCAAGGCCGTCCAAAAGAAGAGACACAACAAAAAGTGTCGACCCCGGCCTTGTTCCGACGTTGCCCCGCAGCCGTGCTTCATCCACAGAAATATCCGCGAGGTATCGCTTATTTGAACAACTCGGAATAGCGGCTCAAACATCTTTAACGACACAATTTCTGTATTTAGTTGGAAAGAAAATATCTCGATCAATGCTGTGTTTCATAGAATGTTGCTTATATGACCGAATTCTTCGCTATCTCTCTAGTCCATTAGCAAAGGGATTCTTTGAGACAATAGGAAGGTGACATTCTAATGCCAATTAAAGATATTGGGGGGTTAAAGAAGCAGCACAGCTGGTGTCAAAATGTGACATTACCGAAATGTACAGTAAAACCTCTTGTTAGAGACCGTCTGGATACTCCTGGCCTTTCTAAGAGGTTTCGAATAAGAGCTATAGGGTGGAGAGAGAAGGCAGGATTCCAGTCACCTGCTTATTGAATGTCCAATCTTCCAGAACTACAGAAATCGGGAAAACATTGAATACAAGGATCTCTTTATGTTTATAAACAGTAAGGACTTATATTTGAAATTTTGGAAATCCTGTAAATAATCTATGATTTTCTCTCTTGGTTAAAAAAAACCGTAATTGCTAAACTATGTATTTATTTCATTGGTTGTTCCTAGGTAGGATGTGGAATCAAACATGATTTTAATGTTCTTTTCCCTTCCTTTCTTCTTTAAACTTCTACTCAAACCTTGTAATTAACCATTATGTAAAATGTCTCTGAATTTAGTGTTGTTGCTTAACGCAGGCATCCCTTGTGGAGATATCGCGTCTTATTTGATTATAATAAGTAAATAAAGAGATGATATCTCATTAATGGTAGTGGATCAGGTCAGTTTGAAACCTCTAAGAGAGGCCAGGAGCTTCGGTTTCTAACGGGAGGTTCTACTGTACATTTCGGTAATGTTACATTTTGACACCAGCTGTGCTGCTTTTTAAAACCCCCCAATATATTTAATTGTCATTAAAATGTCACCTTCCAATTGTATCAAAGAATCCCTTTGCTAATGGACTAGAGATATAATGAAGAACTATGATTGTTCCAAGAAGGTGGTAGATCATTAGATGACTCTCACAAACCAGGTTCTACAGTGCGATATCCCTAAAATGTGATTCTGTGTAACTTATCCCTGATTGTATACCTGTCCACAAGAGAAGATTAATTTACCAATCAGACCTATCAATGAAAATTTCCTATTCGCATTTCTTAGTTTGTAGGGTTAAATAATTCCAATTGCCACACTTAGATGGCGCTGTGTTAAACTTTGTGTGTTATAAAAGTTACACTTTGTAAATGTAGATATTTAATTATTCTTTATTAAATTATTTTATATTTTATTGTAAACAATATGTTATATTTCTTTTTTTGTTAGAATACCATTTGACTAAAATTGTATGCCTAAATAAGTCCAAAAGGTATCGTGATTTATGTAATTACTTCTTCATTAAAATGATAATATTGTGTTTATGATAAAATTGTGAAAAAAAAGTATTAAAATTACAAATATATTCTCACAATGAGTATCTTTTTTTATTTAAAAAACGCTAGCTTTCAAGTGTTAATCGCTCTTCAACGGGCTTACTATAATATCAACTTTATCCCACCAGAAATATTTACAAAAACAAACGCGGTGGGATAAAGTCGATATTATAGTAAGCCCGTTGAAGAGCGATTAACGCTTGAAAGCTAGCGTTTTTTAAAATAAAAAAGATACTTATTGTGAGAATATATTTGTAAATTTGATAATATTGTGTGTTTTAAAATTATTTTAAACAATATAATAAATATTTACTTCTCTTTGATTATATGCTAAAGTTCGACTTGAGATTCCCTATATTGTTATTATTTATATTTAACACACCACTGTGACTTCAGCACACCACTTTGATGGAGCGAGGAGAGCTCAATTTTGGCAGCAAACACAGACGAGAAAACAACAAATAAATAAACAACTTTAAAGGATTATTTACCTTTTAATATATTTGTTTTTATGCTTATGAAAATCCGCATTTGTGGAAATGTGTATAAAAAAAATAGGCGGAAATTGATGTGAATGACCCTTTCTTTCTCTTACTTTCACACAACGGCATGTTAAATAGGACTCTCTATCTCTCTATCCATCCTAGCGTCTGCCAAGACACGCATCTATAGGTACTTCCTCGGTGTGGAATTGAGGAGTGTTCAAGAAGACCCCCTCCTTGTCTGGAGGAGGACTCTCTCAAGGTGGGGAAGCCTTCCTTGCTGAATACATTTGTACACAACTATATATATATTCCCCTATACTTTATATGCCCTTTTACTATTATATTTTTCCACCTTTGTAAAATTTGATTAAAATAATCATTAAAATATTTTAAATTGTCAATTGTCTATCTCTCTTATATGACTTTATATGGACATTGTAATAAAGTAATTTCAATCTCAATCTCTCTCTCTCAAACCTGGTGTAACACCAATATACCTAAAGGACATGTAACAAGTGCCCTGGTGTGGAACTAACACCTACCCACATATTCTCATGCCCAGCAATGTCTGCAACCTTGCAGAAAATTGACATGTACCCAGAACAGAAGCTTTACACACCCAAGATAGAGGACATTGTGACTGCTGTGATAGAGATGTATGGAGACATCTGAGGCTCTTCATTGGACACGACAACAACAGAAAATTGACATTGACTCAGAACAGCAGCTTTACACACCCAAGATAGAGGACATTGCTGTGATAGAGATGTATGGAGGCCTCTGAGGCTCTTCATTGGACACGACAACAACAGAAAATTGACATTGACTCAGAACAGCAGCTTTACACACCCAAGATAGAGGACATTGCTGTGATAGAGATGTATGGAGACATCTGAGGCTCTTCATTGGACACGACAACAACAGAAAATTGACATGGACTCAGAACAGCAGCTTCACACACCTAAGATAGAGGAGATTACAGTGATAGAGATGTATGGAGACATCTGAGGCTCTTCATTTGACACGACAACAACAGAAAATTGACATTGACTCAGAACAGCAGCTTTGCACACCCAAGATAGAGGACATTGCTGTGATAGAGATGTATGGAGGCATCTGAGGCTCTTCATTGGACACGACAACAACAGAAAATTGACATTGACTCAGAACAGCAGCTTTACACACCCAAGATAGAGGACATTGCTGTGATAGAGATGTATGGAGACATCTGAGGCTCTTCATTGGATACGACAACAACAGAAAATTGACATGGACTCAGAAAAGCAGCTTTACACACCCAAGATATAGGAGATTGCAGTGATAGAGATGTATGGAGACATCTGAGGCTCTTCATTGGACACGACAACAACAGAAAATTGACATTGACTCAGAACAGCAGCTTTACACACCCAAGATAGAGGACATTGCTGTGATAGAGATGTATGGAGACATCTGAGGCTCTTCATTGGACACGACAACAACAGAAAATTAACATTGACTCAGAACAGCAGCTTTACACACCCAAGATAGAGGACATTGCTGTGATAGAGATGTATGGAGACATCTGAGGCTCTTCATTGGACACAACAACAACAACAATACAGTATACACACCCAAGATAGAGGACATTGCTGTGATAGAGATGTATGGAGACATCTGAGGCTCTTCATTGGACACAACAACAACAACAATACAGTATACACACCCAAGATAGAGGACATTGCTGTGATAGAGATGTATGGAGACATCTGAGGCTCTTCATTGGACACAACAGCAACAACAATACAGTATACACACCCAAGATAGAGGACATTGCTGTGATAGAGATGTATGGAGACATCTGAGGCTCTTCATTGGACACAACAACAACAACAATACAGTATACACACCCAAGATAGAGGACATTGCTGTGATAGAGATGTATGTTGGCATCTGAGGCTCTTCATTGGACACAACAACAACAACAATACAGTATACACACCCAAGATAGAGGACATTGCTGTGATAGAGATGTATGGAGACATCTGAGGCTCTTCATTGGACACAACAACAACAACAATACAGTATACACACCCAAGATAGAGGACATTGCTGTGATAGAGATGTATGGAGGCATCTGAGGCTCTTCATTGGACACAACAACAACAACAATACAGTATACACACCCAAGATAGAGGACATTGCTGTGATAGAGATGTATGGAGGCATCTGAGGCTCTTCATTGGACACAACAACAACAACAATATCCTTTATATCAGATCTCGAGTTACATGCCAAGTCATTGATTTTGATATAGATCAGATTCAGGGCGTATTTCAAATGGATATTTTCATGTCCAGCAATGGCCGAAGCCTTTCATAAAATTGACATGAACCCAGAACAGCAGCTTTACACACCCAAGATAGAGGACATTGCGACTGCTGTAAAAGAGATACAGGGGGACATCTGAGGCTCTTCATTGGACACGACAACAATACAGTATACACACCCAAGATAGAGAACATTGCGACTGCTGTGATAGAGATGCATGGAGACATCTGAGGCTATTCATTGAACACGACAACAACAATCTTATTTCTATAAAATCTCGAGTTACATGGCAATTCATTGATTTCTATATGAATAAGCTTTAGGGCTTATAAAAAATAAAAACACCTTGGGATTTGATCTCTGACATGGGAAGGCATCTATACAGTATTCCATAGTACAATACCTGAATAAGTTCAAATAATTGGAGCGTCGAATGTTTACGAATGCTATCAGTGACAAATTACAAAGAACGATCAAAAAGTAACCGAAATTAAAAAAATAAAAATATATAAAAGTTTGATCATTTTATTCATCAAAATTTCCCCTAATAGGACTCTCCACTATCTACACATTTTTTCAGCGGTCAAAAAGCTGTTTAAAGCGGTTTCAATTTTCCTGAGCTTGTTTATTTCAATCGTCGTATTTTCAATAACCTTTTTGGATGACGAAAAGCGTATTCCTTTTAACGCAAGTTTGAGCTTAGGAAAATAGAAGTAACCACAGAGGGAGAGGTCTGGGGAATAAGGAGGATGTGATAAAACAGTCACAGAGTATAGTTTTGTTATATAGGTTCTGTATGTCTTCTCCAATAGTTCGATGATGCTTCATCCAGTTTAAAACATAGTTTTATATTTAAAAAGAGCAATATAAAATTTCCCTTCTACCTTTGAATAATTAACCAGTTGAATGAAATACTTTCGCATCAAGAATCACAGCACGACAATCCCTATACAGTTAAAACTTATCTCAAATGATTTCTATTTGAAAACACAATTTCTCTCCATAGAACAAGAAGGAGCAATAAAAATTCCTTTCTATCTCTCTCTGAATTATTAACCAGTTGAATGAAATACTTTCGCATCAAGAATTGCAGCACGACAATCCCTATACAGTCAAAAATTATCTCAAATGATTTCTATTTGAAAAAAAAACAATTCCTTTCCTTCAACGAACAAGAAAGAGCAATAAAAATTCCTTTCTACCTTTTTTTTGGATAATTAATTAGTTAAATGGAATACTTTCGCATCAGGAATCACAGCACGACAATCCCTATACAGTCAAAACTTATCTCAAATGATATCAATTCGAAAACACAATTCCTCTCCTTCATAGAAGAAGAAAGAGCAATAAACATTCCTTTCTACCTTTGAATAATTAACCAGTTGAATGTGAAATACTTTCGCATCAAGAATCACAGCACACGAATCCCCATAGAGTCAAAACTTATCTCAAATGATTTCTATTTGAAAACACAATTCCTCTCCTACATAGAACAAGAAAGAGCAATAAAAATTCCTTTCAACTTTGAATAATTAACCAGTTGAAGGAAATACTTTCGCATCAAGAATCACAGCACGAGAATCCCTATATAGTTAAAACTTATCTCAAATGATTTATAAACACTTTTCTCTCCTTCATGCTGACACAGCAAGGATAGTAACACGATTGCATTAGAACGCCATCTGTTATAAAAAATTGTAACTATTTTTAACGCGTATGTTTCTTTTTAATATAAAACAATTTTATACTGCCCTTAATGAATTGCTAAAATAATGAAAGGACCTGGTTTATCCCTAGTAAACCCTCCCAGCGGTTTCGCCAGTGTAACCTTCCCATTATTTTATCATTATATTAAGGGGACAGTAGAAAATTATTTTATATTCATAGACAAAACTTAAAGAAGTGGAACGTATTTAATATCGCTCGGTCGTCTGTTATTTTGAAGGAGACAGAGGTTGTTCACACTTGGTTATCTCGTGTGTCTTCAATAAAGGTCACTGTAATATCTTTCAAAGTTATTGTCTGAATCCCGATATACATGCTGAAAAGTACATATTCCTTAAGTTTTGTCAATGAGTGTAGATTTGTGTTTTAATACTATTTAAAACCTTTTAAATCAATTTTAAATAATATAAAATATTCGCAATATTTGTGGGTTGGTGGAAAGGTGATCTAAACCGTTGATTTTCGACCACTACAACCCGGAATCGATTCTTTGGGCACTTTTTTCTAATAAAAAATGCTCCAATGACCCCCGATTCTTGCAAAGGTTCAACCCCACCAGAGAATGCAAGTAACCAAATGGGGCTTTAGCACATTTGTAAGTGCAAAGTCGAACTGCTTTTCACATGTGTAGACATGTGGTGTACTTACAGTAAAAGCAGTCGCTAACTTCTACCCACCATGATTATCATGGCCTATACCACATGTACTAGGGATAATAATAAAATATTCTTTTCTGTGGTCCATCTTATCCATGCAGTAGAGCTTAAATGATCATCTTAAACTTGACAGACTCGGTTATTGGGATAGTTAACGATGATTGGACTATTTTCATTTGGGCCGGTTTTATGAATATCATAGAGCTTATATATAGAAAAAGGGAGAACATTTTCCGGGTAATATTAATCTAAAAAGAGCACCTCTCCCGTCAAAATAGACACAAACACTATGCATCGCCATCTATTGACCATCTCTACAATCTAGAGAACTCGTGTCGGTGCCAAGCCACAAACAATCTTTAACAAATTCAAAATGGTGCTTAGATTATACGTCTATTTTGACGGGAGAGGTAGTTTTGTTTAGATAAATACCCTTGCACATATATAGTTCTCGTGTTTGAGACACTTGTTCATAGAACTTGGCGTCAAACCCAGACGTAACATGTCGTTGACCTGGTGGTCACAGACGACCTGTGCTATATCCAGCAGAATGGGACAGGCTATCTCAGCGTCAGGGTTTGATCATAAGGTAATGTATAGCTTAATGGATTCTGACATTTCAAATTTTACTTGATCATTAACACAATATCTACAAACATTTTAAAATAAAAATAAAATTACAAGACTGGCATCAAAAATTAACATTTTAAATTACTTATAACAAGTCATAATTTTGAAGAGAGGGAGCCAAAAGCTTCCCCATGTGCACTAGGTGCAAAACCGAAGAGGCCACTCCCGAACATATACTAAATTGTATTGGAAACGACAAAGGATCCCTGTACAGAGAACCAAGAAGAGTTCTTGAACTTCTTTATGAGTACGACCTCCAAGATCTTGTCTAATTTAGACTAATTAAAGGATAAGTAAAAAAAAAACAAATTTGAATTGGAAATCTTGGAACCTCCACGGGTGTTTCCACAGGTCAATATTTGTGGGACACACGAGATGACATGTCAGGACATGGTGACATCTGGAGTAAATTCTCTCCATCTAAATCACATTGGTTCCAAGCCTATTTGAAACCAATGATAACGGTCTTTATAGAGTCCCCGTTGGGTTATTGATACAGATACACAGTGAGATGGCTCTATCGGGATTCAGACAATATTTCTGAAAGATATTTGATACACAGTGACCTTTATTGAAGACACACGAGATAACCAAGTGTGAACAAAATTGCCTCTGTATATTTCAATAAAATAGACGACACGATATCAAAGACTTTCCACTTCCTTTTGTCCATGAGTGCAATGTATACAATAAGGAGCTCTCTTAGAAAAAATCCTTTTTCAGCTCTCTCGAGTACAAAAACGCATTGGTATAGGTCAGGGGTTGGCAAACTTCTGAGTCGGAAGTCAAAAATTAAAATTTACAAAATTTTAAAGTTTTTAAACAGCCACAAAATGTTTTCTTGCCAACAATAAATAGTACTCACATAAATAATATTTACATATGGAACTATATAAATAGCTTCACATCCAAAGAGTCGCATGTGGCTCACGAACCGCAGTTTTCCGACCCCTGATCTAGTGCATTCACTATCAAATTATTTGACAAAACATTGGCAGTTTTAAGTTTCTCAGCTATGTGGGAAGAATGTTGTTTATTTGTTAAGTGAACTGATCTCCCACGTCTTCTTATTGGACGAATATGGCCATGTTTGTTCATAAATTTGGTTCAAAGGTTAATGTCAGGACTCTTCCAAGATTTATTGTAAGGAGAGGCTAGAAGCATTCTCTGTGTGCTTGTCTGGTGATCTCCTCACATACCTGTGTAACACCGGTCTGTTCCCTATCATCTCTGAAATACAATATAAGTATTGGTTTTGTTATAACTAATTGTGTTTTTTTATTTACGTCCTCTTTTATTTTGTTGTACTTTTGAGTGTACATGTTTCTTTGTGTTTAGTTACTTTAGAACCTAGTACTTTGTGTGTGTAACACCTTAAAGTAACTTTTATCACAGACACATCACTCTTTCATACCTATAACTTGTCTGTTTACAAGAAATATTTATACCTTTCAATCTCTATGCACAACCTGTCAATGCAGGAAACCTATAAAAAACTAAGTGTATTTTAGAAAAGAAACCAAATTATATCATTCTTAGGGACAATAAACAGTTTTTTTATTATCCCTAGTACACGTGGTACAGGTCATGATAATCATGGTGGGTAATTAGCGACTATTTTACTGTAAGTGTACCACATGTCTATACATGTGAAAAAGCAGTTCGTCTTTGCACTAACAAATGTACCAGAGCCCCGTTTGATTACTTGCAACCGCTTGTGGGGTTGGACTTTTGCAAGAATCGGGAGCCATTGGAGTATTTTTTTATTTAGGAAAAGTGCTCAATGTGGGATTCAATACCGGGTCGTAGCGGTTGAAAACCAATGGTTTATATCACCGACCGCCTTCACAATAAACAGTTCAAAGTAGAGGATTAACTTCAGACTAAATGTCCGTACACGTGTGTTTGTTATTTGATTTCAAGTGCTATGATAGATTCAGTGATACAATATTTTCTCCTTATTGAAAATCCTATCGCAGCAGCTGGTATAGAGGCCAATACTCTCATCTCAGGATATTATTGATGTAAACTTGGCTTCACACTAAAGACAAGTTGGTTTAGCAGTTAGCTTGTCGCCCGTGTTTGCATAAATAGAGTCAGAATTAAAATCCTTTTTCTTTTCATAAAATCCCATTATCTCGAATGTTCCGTCCAGCTTGAATAACCCTATCTGAGACTGGCTTAATTAGTTTTACAGTACTTTGTAAATGCAACCTTGAACTTATTTCAACATAGAAGAAGCTCATTTTGAGTTTATAATCTTATAGTTATGGTAATCGAAAGTTGATGTCTACATGTGCAAAGATAGCTTACTTGCAGTATGTAGCTGTAATCTCAGTTCCCTAAATATCATGTCATTCTGGCATAAGCAAAGAAAGGTTTCACAAGATGAGAGCGAACAAAGCTGTAGGACAAAAGCTACGACTATTATTGAAGCAGACATCAAGGCAATCTTCCAGGAGATAAGAGAATGGGAGTAATTCTCTGGAAGTAGAGACTGCCAGGTAGACACCTACCTATGGTAGTGGTGACGGTGCCACAGAAGAATAACGCTCCGAAGAAGGACCACTGCATTTTGTCGGATTCTGTGTAGATGCCCTCCTCGTATGCCTCCAGTACTTGGGCCTCGAATTCTTTCATCCGACGGGAGGTGAGGTTGATCCATCCAGGGGCCCGCGACCTGCCCAGCTCCTCCACGATGGCTTCACGCATGCGGATGATATTGTCCTTGTGTCGGCGTTCGTGAGGACCCTCCATGAGGTGGAAACACACGGCCCCCAGTAGGGTGTAGATCACCATGATGCTGAGGAGTAACAGATGGCTGAACCACTTTTCTGAGATCTCACGGAACTTCTGGGCGCATCGAACGGCAAAAGTTCGCTTCTTCTTCCGCAGCTCGATGATGTGCATAGGACTGAGGATGATGAAGGGGCGCTCCTCGGCCCCCGGGGAGGAGGGGGGCCTGAGGAAGATGGTCGGAGGCCGCCTCCCCTCATCCCGCGGCTGATCATCCATTCCCGGGAGGACTTGGCTGCGACTGGCTCCGCCGACGGACGGCCAGATTTAGCATGCGCGACCGTCCGCCCGCCCGCCGCTGCCCCGGAATAGACAAACAAATAGGAAGGAACGATACAGAAAACGAGCGCACATTGGCCATCGGGACACTGACCACTTCCTTCATTCTCTACAACGGGCGTAGTTTAATAAAATATATTTCAAGATAGAAATTCGAATAAAAAGTTTGCAATAGGTTTTTAATAACGGTGAGTTACTTTATTTCAATTCGTCTGCACGTGGTTGAACTCGGTTGTTATCTTTAGAGCTCCTACACTCCAGGCAGCACAGAACCCAACAATAGCTGACTATGTCCAGTGTCCACAGAATCCACCGTGTCAAGGTTAGCGTATCACTGAAAGGCGAGTATGGAATCAAGTTTGTTGATATACATTTTGATATTCAGTTAGAAGTGAAATATAAGAGAAATAATAAATATATTTGAACGATGTATTAAAACATGTAAAAAATCGTGTTTTCAGTCATCCGTCAAGTTGAAAACAGACGTTCACAGAACAGTGCAACACTGAGACAACAGGGAGAGTTGGTTCATAGAGACAGACGGGGCAATGACCTTCCAGGCTTTGAACACGCGAGTTGGGATCATGTGTTACCAATTCGCTCGACATCACATTCTGGTATTTTCTAACAAGAGACCAAAGCTAACGACAATGAGCATCTTTTTATTTATTTATTTCATCACACAAATCGCGATATCCAGGCTAGGGATAATTGCGTCGATTTACATTTTTAAACAGAAGCAGTTATAAACATATGAGTATCTTTTGAAAAGATAAAAGCTTGGCGCTCTTTTGGACAATAACTTCCTTCAACAGGCTGACTGCGAATACCTAGTCGTATTACAGCCTATTTGAAGACGTTATTGTCTGAAATCTCGCCAAGCTTATACCTTTTCAATATAAAAACATTTAAAAACGTATTTAATTTCGTATTTAACCTTATATAATCTTATATAAGTTATGTATTAAAGAATTTTAAATCTCAATCTCCCACTGACAAAGTGCTCTTCCAGATTATGGGGAGTTAAAAGTAGGCGATCTTTAAAGGCGAGTTAAATTACATCAAAATTCTACATTTGCTGAAAAACTCCAGTTATGTGTAGAGTTCGGCAGCTAACCCAATTTTATAGTAAAAAAGAAACATATGGCCCCATATATACATATATATTCATGGACAAAACTTAAGAAAGTTGTACCTTTTAGCTTGTATATCAGGGTTCAGACAAAAACTCTGAAAGATATTACAGACCTTTATTGAAGACACGCGAGATGACCAAGTTTCAACAAAATTTCTTCTGTGTTCTTCAAAAGAACAGGTAACTGGCAATATAACAGTCTTTCCACTTCCTTAAATTCATGTCTATGAGTGTATATTGTAAGTAGGTTTAGGTAAGAGTCTGAGGAAAGACTCGGAATTTATTGTTGTGAAATCTTTTGATTAAAATTTCACCGATGTTTTCAATCGTACAAGCTATTAGTAAGCTACAGTAGTTATATCATGTGAACTCCAGAAGTATTTATAAAAATAAATCTTTCTGTAATTCTATTCTGACAATACACAATAAGAGATAGGTAAGATGGGGATAGACTGAAGTTATAGCACTGCAGACAGCTGTTACAGCACATTGTGTATTCAGCGGCGTCTACCAGCTATTGTGATGCCATAATGGCGTCCTCAAGGTGGACGCAGTCGTCTGGAAAGTTCCACCTATTGTTCTTTCTTTCTCTCTCACTTTACTTTCTGCGAAATTTTACTAAATTGGTGTTGGGAGACGATATATCCACAGCGAACCCCCATACGTACACTCATGAACAAACTTAAGGAAGTTGTACTTTTCAGTATTGTTGCATCAATTTTAATGCGCCTTCATTAAAAATATTCTATGATATTTAATATTTATTTGAAACAGATTATTTAGATTATCATTATTCCTTTTTATAGTTTCATTCCTTTTGTAATATTTTATTGTACATATATCTTGATTGGTTATTGGAGCGAGAGAGGACCTAGACGAAGACTGCGGATCACGACCCACGAGGAAGACAACGAATAAATAAACGTAATAACTTTAAAAGGTAATTTATTTTTATTTACTTTTATTTATTTGCTTTAAGTATGGAAACCCGCTCGGTTTTAAACAGCAAGAAGGAAGAAACCAAGGTCGACCACCCTGCAAAGCTGCAACTTGGTGCAACAGTATGTACCAGCAATTTTAAGAAAAGGAATAATTTTTGTGTTTTATTTGTTATACCTATAAAATTTTCAATTAAAAATATATATATTGGATCAAAATATCATTTATTTTACCAATATTTCAAGTGCCTGAACGCCAACCTTTATCAAGGTATTATAACATATTAATGTGTGTTATAAAAGGTATGTAAAGGAATTATAACATAAAGATATATTTATGGATTGCTGTATTTTCAAAAAAACCTATAAAAATATAACATTCAATATCTCTCGTCTGTGCTTTCTGGATAACATTAACAGAAGGATAGACATTCCGGAAATATATAATATACTATTCCCTGAACCCACCCCATTAACTCCAAATGAAGATATCACCTCTGAATAGCAAAGTCGATAAGAATGTACAATGGAGGCCCGCGTTGATTCTGTATTCAAATAACTGTAAAACATCCAAAGCATTTTATATTGTAACAAAGTATTTATTATTTTATTAGCAGAGAATATTATTTTTTATGTTTATATTTTGTTATACTCTGTACACTTCCCTCTTTTGCTTATCTTTTGTTTACCATTCATAGTTTGTTCTTGCCTGAAATAAATTGCTGTCTCATCCCGAAGTTGGTCTTCCCTAATTTTCCACGTGGCAATATGATTTTTATTCTCATTCTATTGGCTGTTCAATGTAAATATTTTCTCCTGTAGAAGGTCTTTCATGCACGAAAGCTTGAGATATTTATAAATACATTTTTAAAAAGAAACTTTCCTCTTGGAAGTCTGATGTTTTTATTTTAATATTAATTCTAGGGATTATTTTATCGAATTGAGGACCATAATAGTTTACACTCATGGACAAAACTTAAGGAAGTTGTACCTTTTAGCATGTATATCGGGATTCAGACAATAAATCTGAAAGATACACTCATGGACAAAACTTAAGGAAGTTGTACCTTTCAGCATATATATCGGGATTCAGACAATAACTCTGAAAGATACACTCATGGACAAAACTTAAGGAAGTTGTACCTTTCAGCATGTATATCGGGATTCAGACAATAACTCTGAAAGATACACTCATGGACAAAACTTAAGGAAGTTGTACCTTTCAGCATGTATATCGGGATTCAGACAATATCTCTGAAAGATACACTCATGGACAAAACTTAAGGAAGTTGTAGCTTTTAGCATGTATATCGGGATTCAGACAATAACTCTGAAAGATACACTCATGGACAAAACTTAAGGAAGTTGTACCTTTTAGCATGTATATCGGGATTCAGACAATAAATCTGAAAGATACACTCATGGACAAAACTTAAGGAAGTTGTACCTTTCAGCATGTATATCGGGATTCAGACAATAACTCTGAAAGATACACTCATGGACAAAACTTAAGGAAGTTGTACCTTTCAGCATGTATATCGGGATTCAGACAATAACTCTGAAAGATACACTCATGGACAAAACTTAAGGAAGTTGTACCTTTCAGCATGTATATCGGGATTCAGACAATAACTCTGAAAGATACACTCATGGACAAAACTTAAGGAAGTTGTACCTTTCAACATGTATATCGGGATTCAGACAATAACTCTGAAAGATACACTCATGGACAAAACTTAAGGAAGTTGTACCTTTCAGCATGTATATCGGAATTTAGACAATAACTCTGAAAGATACACTCATGGACAGAACTTAAGGAAGTTGTACCTTTTAACATGTATATCGGGATTCAGACAATAACTCTGAAAGATACACTCAGGGACAGAACTTAAGGAAGTTGTACCTTTCAGCATGTATATCGGGATTCAGACAATAACTCTGAAAGATACACTCATGGACAAAACTTAAGGAAGTTGTATCTTTTAGCATGTATATTGGGATTCAGACAATAACTCTGAAAGATATTATAGTGACCTTTATTGAAGACACACAAGATAGCCAAGTGTGAACAAAATTGCCCCTGTCTCCTAAAAACAACAACAACAAAAAACCGGACAAATGGCTCAACACAAAGACTTTCCAATTCCTCAATTTCTGTCCATGCGTGTATTTATCTGAGAAAATATATAATTTTGTTTATATTCTAATGGAACTTGAATTTGTATTTCTAGAACATTGCTTACTTTATACTCTATAACTTTAGTTCCGAAAACTGACTCCTCTAGTACATATTTATACCCAACGTACCATGACACTGGAAAGCTCTAGATTTGGTTCTTGTACTCAGAAAGAGTTTTAAACAACGGCTGTCTAGCAGCTGGGACCCGCGTCAGTCCATGGGCTATTTTAGCCGGCAGCTCGCCGACAGAAGAAATGAGGCTAAATAGGTTTGAGGGTTTAAAAGCTTTACATCTTTTTTGGAGTGCTGAAACAGAAAGATCGAAGGACGTTCCATTTTTCTCTTCGTGTGTTGAAATGTATTTTCTTTATAGACCGTTCGCCCTACTTCCTCTGTTCAGCTAGCGGCACTCTCGATTTGAACGCTGAAAGTTTTCAAACTTAAAATCCTTGCAAAATAGCATACGACGTCGCAACTCCTTTTATTTGATTGGTTAAAGAAGCTCTAAGGCAATCCTTTCTTCAGCTAGATTAATCCTTGTTACAATAATTTGCTGATTGGAAATATCTTGTCACTACATATACAGTTTCTTCGATCAGATTTTAACTCCCTCTTTTGTTGCCCATTGTTAAAACTAGTTAATTTGCATAATCATTTGTATTAAATCATCCGCAGATCACGTGACAAAGAGAACCAATCGGGTGAGACTTTGCGAAAGCAAAGTATGGTATAAAAGACACGGCGGGATGGCCGGTGCGGGGGAATATTAGAGTTAGTAGGGGATTAGTAAGATTCGTTTTGTGTATCATTTCATCATGGAAAATAAATCCCATTATATTTAAAATCACCAATCCCTGTCGCTCAATACCTTCAGAAAACCACCTGCCTACCGCTACAGTAGGAACAATAGTTAAACACAAAATTTATTTATTTAAATTTATTCATTTGCTAATTTAATAGATTCTGAATTCTTTTTTTTCTCTCATTTTCCTTATTCACATCAACCTTTGTTTTAGTAAATCAACGACATCTTACCTATTCCCTGAAATACAGACGTCACGTGAATCTTGTAACTAAAAGAAGCCGGAATTCCACAAATTATTGAAATAGAAAATATCAATCGTAAAGATAGAGGCTGCGCCTGGCCGGAATTCATATTTCTTCAAATAAAAGACACTTCAGCCAGTAAATCTTTTTATTGTCTCGACGTTTCGACAAAAATCTTTTGTCCTCGTCAGGAGCGAACAAAAATTAAAACATTTGGCAAAGCGTTAGAAATTATTCGTGAAATCGCGTGAGAACGCCCTTGCAGCCTTAGAATAATTTCTAACGCTTTGCCTAATGTTTTAATTTTTGTTCGCTCCTGACGAGGACAAAAGATTTTTGTCGAAACGTCGAGATAATAAAAAGATTTACTGGCTGAAGTGTCTTTTATTTGAAGAAAAAGAAAATATCTAATTACAATCGTCAACAACAACAAAAGTGAAGATAACTGGGCGATGCCATTCTACAAATTGCAGCTGTCTGTATGGTCGAGCCGAGGGTGGAAAGTGATGGTGAAGACATCCACGTGGTACAGTTCATGATAAACATGATAGATAGCTAGCGACTGCTCTAAATGCACCAAATGTCTACACACATGGAAAGCATTTAGACTTTTTCCTTTATAAAGTACCAGAATCCCGCACTTGTACTCACTGGTAGGATTGGATATCAGCAAAATTCTGGGTCAATTTAATTTTCTTTTTTCTTCAGAAAAATGTGCCCAATGCGGGATTTGATCTCTAGACGTTTTTAATATATTATCCCATGGGTAAGATTACATCAGGTCATGAAGGTTGAAAGCAATAATTCTTTCTACTATAGTTTTGGGGTTGTTGTATAGGTCTTAGCTCCAATACAGTCCAGGATATGTGCTGGGGTTGTTGTAAAGGTCTTAGCTCCAATACAGTCCAGGATATGTGCTGGGGTTGTTGTATAGGTCTTAGCTCCAATACAGTCCAGGATATGTGCTGGGGTTGTTGTATAGGTCTTAGCTCCAATACAGTCCAGGATATGTGCTGGAGTTGTTGTATAGGTCTTAGCTCCAATACAGTCCAGGATATGTGCTGGAGTTGTTGTATAGGTCTTAGCTCCAATACAGTCCAGGATATGTGCTGGGGTTGTTGTATAGGTCTTAGCTCCAATACAGTCCAGGATATGTGCTGGGGTTGTTGTATAGGTCTTAGCTCCAATACAGTCCAGGATATGTGCTGGAGTTGTTGTATAGGTCTTAGCTCCAATACAGTCCAGGATATGTGCTGGAGTTGTTGTATAGGTCTTAGCTCCAATACAGTCCAGGATATGTGGTGGAGTTGGAGCATTTTGAGCAGACAGCTTTTTCTCCATCAATAAACATAATGGGTCTAGTATGTCCGGTCTTTAATCTTGAAATTTTTTTATTCTAGAAAGCTGTGATGATATTGAGTCTCCAGGTCTTGTTCCTTTATACCAGTGGTGGACCATACTATTGATCCATTCTATGGATATATCTATATTCTGTTTGTATCCATCTATTTTATCTATGCTTATAGACTTAGTACATGATTGTCACTTGGTGAAACAATTCTTTCTGGTCATCTATACTTGATTTAAGCTTCTTAAGGTTCTCCTCGAGACCATTGGTCTTTTCTTCGAGATATTTATGCTATTTTGCATACCCTCCCATTTTGTTATCACCAATTTTGTTAATATTCAACCTGTCAGATAATAGGTCATTCACAATAAATGTATATTAATTTTACATGAAGGCTTTGAAAATCAAAGACATGTCTAATTAACTGGATCTTTCTTGAATTTCTTTTTTTTTTACTTATATAATACCACTTCTCATATAATGGAGAATCTGTGTTTTTTTACTTATCCCTAGTACACGTGGTACAGGCCATGATAATCATGGTGGGTAGAAGTAGGCGACTGCTTTTACTGTAAGTGCACCATATGTCTATACATGTGAAAAGCAGTTCGACTTTGCACTTACAAATGTGCCAGAGCCCCGTTTAGTTACATGCACTCGCTGGTGTGGTTGGACTTTTGCAAGAATCGGGGGCCATTGGAGCATTTTTTTTTAAACATAAAAAAGTGCCCAATGCGGGAATCGAACCCGAGTCGTAGCGGTAGAAAGCCAAATGGTTTATCCAGCCTTCCACCGATCCCTCATAGTTCCTTAAAACAAAAGAATCTTCGGTAAATAAATTGTTTTTATTTTCCCAACGTTTCAACAAAAATATTTCATCCTTGTCAAGAAGAAGAAGAATGAAAGCATTTTACAAGGCGTTCAAAATTATTCTCAACGCCTTACCAAATGCTTTAATTTTTCATGAAGCGGTACATCCTTCCACCGACCCCCGGAGAATCTGTGTGAGACCAGAGAGTCTCAATAAAGACTCTTTGTGTGTTTTATCTATGTTTCCAGAAGGCAGGATATCTGCTGATAGTCACGGCTGTCTCAAATCGAAGGTTTGTACATTCCCCCACCGATACACCCTCCAGATGGAAATAGTCAAATATCTAAAAAAGACAAAGGTTGCCTCTCCCGTCAAAATATTTTTGACGGGAAAGGCGACTTTTGTCTCTTTTAAATCAATATCCTCCCGGCAAATTTCCATCTATACTTTAGCCATAGATTTGGCCCAGCCACTTTGCCAGCTAAACACCTCTTTGGTAGATTGTCAAGATTCCATTAGATCCCGTGTGGATCTCTTGGAATAAAGTCCGCCCTAGGCTGACGAGGGCTATTAGCCCGAAACCATTGTCTCTAGGTGGGCGCTTTTCAGTTTTCCAAAGCTGGTGTTGTGGCTTTGTAACCGACCCGAGGCCGCTAGTTGCGGCGACGGTCAATAGATGGCGTCTAGTTTTGACGTCAATTTTGACGGGAAATTTCCATCTAGAGTCAAATCTGTTTTATTCACCAGTTTAAGCCATCTTGTAAACGGGGAGTATTCCGTTAACTTGGGAGTTTTTCTAATTGGACGATTAGGACGGTCATTAGAAGCCGTTGCCAGAGTGGCTCACAATAGCCTTCCTTGGGAGATTTCCAGCCTATCCGGCCGATTTTTCATCCTGTCTAATGTCTGTCTTCCCAGCGTATTTAATTTCCATTTCGTCAACCTTGACTTTCTCCCAACCCAGCTGGACAAAATTTACCCTTTTATGTTTAGATGAATAAACATGGAATACAGATTCAAAATTTATAATACAATATAATGCGGCTTATAATTGTAGAACGACATTTAAAATTTATCCAGCATGTGTTTCTTTTGAACGAAAAATCAAAATTCATTTTAAGGAGGAATAACGATTATTTCTAACCTTAGGGATGAAGTATGAAAGGATGAATTGTGAAGTGAATGATGAACGGAATAATAAAAGTGTCCAGGGATGGGATTCATCCCATTCATGGGATTTAAAATGTCATTCTACAGATTCAAAATTATCTTTGAACTTAGTTCTCTTTCTCTCTATCTGCCCGTATATACCAACAAATTCTTCCGGACGTATACATGCTATGAATATTTTGTTGTTGTTGTTAGATAAAGGGTTGATAAGACAAAGGATCGATAAGATAAAGGGTTGAGGTGCAATCGTGATAAGAAAAAGATATTTATTTACCGTCAAGTAGCTTTTATTTTCAATTAATTACTTGAGGAAATATTACACATTAGTTATTTTCACATTATATAGAATTTATAAAGTTAATCCCCTATATTAGTGATTTAAAAGGATAGATAAGCTAACTACGCATATTTACAACAAAACTATACAACAAAACTGAAAGTCTTTCTAAAAACGATGATAACAAAAGTAAAATTATCAATGAATAAAATAAAATATATATTTTTTAAAATATAGAAATATTTGCGTTTTTAGATTATATAATATACATATAGTCAAGAAAAGGATGACCATTGAGGATTTTTATCGTAGATGTAGCTGAAGTGATCTCTGTGTCATTAGGAAAGCTTCAACAACAATACATGAATATACTTTGAGTCAAAAGGCGATCCATCAAATAAGTTCATATAAAAAAGAGCGTAACTGGATCTGTAAAGAAACAAACAAACAATGTTTTCTTTCACAGATTCAGGTACGCCCTTTTTTATATAAACATAAATACTCCACGCTGACGAGCGCCAACAGCGCGAAGCGCGTTAGTGGATGGCTTTTCTTGATTTATCAAGAAATTGGGTTGGCCAAATATCAGGGAACAGGTAAAATCAATGAATAGTTGATTTCTGTTCCACCAGATTGAGCTCTGCCTTCTGTAAAGAACATGTGCTCCTAGTCAGGATATGCCTTTTTTATTTTTAATATCAACACCTGACCTTTTTATTTATTATTTTTTTCTATTGTTTTTTCATACACATAAATATGATGCACTAGCGCGCCATCTGTTATCAAAATTCGAAACTATTTTCAAGGCATAAGATTCTTTTTTGAAAATAAACAATTTCTACTTCCCTTACTGCAATGGAAAAATTAATGGGAGGGCCTGGATCATCAGTGGTGAACCCTCCCAGCGGTTTCGCCAGTTTAATCTACCATACCGCTGTTATATTGAATTTTTGAAACTTCCTTTTATAGTGATACTGTTTCTAGACTCTTGGAATGGGTATTTTAGAAGAACTATGGATATAAGCTTTGAGGACAGTAGAATTACATACAATTATAAATATATAATATGCTTCAAGCAATCGCTCTTCCGCAATATAGGTAAAATTTCGGGAGGATGATATTCATGTACCGGAAAGTTGGAATCTCTTCTTTTACAAACTACATCAACCAATTTCTATTCAGTTCCCGACGTCACAGTAACTCTTTGTCACTCTCCTTGGAGAAATGTAGCTATAACGTTTTCCCAAAAAAATTCCAACCATAAAATTCTTCTATTATAAATTCATTTAAACAATGAAATATGTTTATCACCCCCTATTTACAACGTACTGTGGTAATAAAAGAATAACTCACAACTCCAGGTTTGGTATATTCAAGGCAAAACCAATAAATCATGGTTATCATAAATCAATAACACGCCATTTATACATAGGAAATGAAAGCAATAGCAATTCAAGCAATATTCCTTTATTGAGGACCTCTCGTCCTATATAGGATTCGCCAGTTTACAGAGTAATTGAAGAGAAGAGAACTAAGAATACAGAGATATAAGTAGTAGGTATAGTATAGTATTTTCTACACTGTGACTATATACAACAGCAACAACAAGCCTTTTACTGGAATCAAAGTCATAGGAAATGAAAGCATTAAAGGAAGAATGTTTCTCTTACACATAAAACAAACTTCTACTATCCTTACTGCGATGAAAAATATTGGGAGGGCTTGGCTCATCTGTGGTGAACCCTCTCAGCGATTTTGATAAATTCATTCTACCAGACCGCTTCTTAGAGCTCTAATACTGTATTGGACGATTCTGCTTATATATGCTACACTGAAGGGTGGAATCTTTGAAAGAGGATTTAAGAAAACTATGGACATAAGCTTTTAGGACAGTAGAATTACATATAAATATTTTTTGTTCTGAAAATAGAGCAATCCATACTTAAATCGTTAGATAGTAAAAAGAAATATATTGGATTGAGAGAGAATAAAATTGGCAAATAAATCTTTTATTCAATCCAATATATGCCTTTTCACTATCTAATATAAATATTTGCATCAAGAAATGCTCTTCCGCAAACCATGGTTAATAATCATCATTGTAGGGAAGGCTTTGATATCATGATATGCTTTCTTCTTAAGGGGGAGACAAGAAAGGAATAGATGATCATTCTGGTACATACGTGGACTATGTAAAATTTGCATATATTTGTTATATATGCTATAAGCTTATGTCCATAGTCTTCTTGAACACCATTTCTGAGATTCCACCCTTCAGTGCTGCGTATATAAGCAGAATCGTCCAATACAGTATTAGAGCTCTGAGAAGCGGTCTGGTGGATTAAATTGGCGAAACCGCTGGGAGGGTTCACCACTGATGAGCCAGACCCTCCCAATATATTTTTCATCGCAGTAAGGATAGTAGAAGTTTGTATTATGTATAAAAGAAACATTCGTGCTTTTAAATCCTTTCATTTTATATGTATAGATGGCGCGTTATTGCTTTGTGTTAATATATTTGTTTATTCTCCCAATGGTGTCACTACCGAGATATGAGGAAGGTTACCCACCACCGTCGCTAAGTGACGCCCGTTTGACGCCCAGCTGGCAATGGAGGCGCCTTTGTCTGCCGCGACTTGACATCAGGGAGAAAATAACCGCAGCATGGCATTGGGCTTTTCTCGGCAGATTGTACACATGTTTTCCTTCCACAACCTAATTTTAAATCATACAGAACCATTTAACGCGAATTATCATAACTAAAATCGTAAAGATAGAGGTTGCCTGACCCGCATTCATATCTATATATAAAAAATCAATGTTTGTATGTTTGTTTGTTTGTATGTCCGGTATACACATTCGCAGTAGTTCACTAATTCAAACCTAAATTTCCATACATAGGTAAAAAATACGGGGAAGACGATAGGCTATTTTAAAAAATATATAAATCAATTATTAAAACTATATATTCAAATTATTATACTTAGCTCACGAACAGCGCCCTCTATCAAAGATTAGATTAAATTATGCTGATGCAAACAAATAGATAATTCTAATAACAAACAATAATTTAAAAAATATTATAAAAATATATATCACTCGGGTAGATATGCACACGGGTCAATCCCGGGGCGAAGCCCGGGTCACCCGTCTAGTTTACTATAAGTGCACCACATGTCTACACAGGTGAAAGGCAGATATAGAGAAGATATGCTTTATTTTTATTTACTTCTCCTGACTGAGAGAAAATATTTTTGACGAAACGTTGAGAAAAATAAAAAACTCTAACTGGCCGAAGTGTCTATTTTTCATATAATTATAACTAAAATGTTTAGAATCTATTGATTTTTCTATTACACCTATCCCCCGATTTACACGGTACTTGGTTTACACGTTTTCGCTTTTACACGGTTTTCCAAATAAGTATTTTTTTATATATGAATAAAACAAAGCATCAAGGGCTGCGTTTCTTTATTAAAACAAATATATTCAAGCTTTCGGGCACATACGCCCTTCTACAGGAATTAATAAACAATAATCCAAATAGTTTGAAATAATATTTATATTTAAATTTAACGTGCATATGCACGATACACGTGCATTTCAATTTGCAAGGTATCCCATCAGCCATGTGATATCTTATACTGTGAATGAATTATTTTTATCTTATTTTATTTAAGTCTATTGAATTATATGCTTCTGGTAAATCAATTCTGCGATTTATGCTGTTACATTGTTTGGACACTATTGCTTCAATTATTAATCTTTGAAATTTATTATTAATATTGTTATAATGTACTTTAGGTTCATTTAAGTTAAATGTGTGTCCTGTTGAATTGGAGTGCTGTACTATTAATGATAATGGGTCATTTCTGTTTATGTTTCTTCTGTGTTCAATGATTCTATTATGCAATTTTCTTCCCGTTTCTCCTACATATTTGGCATTACAATTATTACATTCTATAGAATAAATTACCTCTTTTCTGCTTGATATATATTCAGTTTGCCTGTTTTTTGTAATCGGGTTTCTTAAGATATCTGATAAGTTGGGAGAGTTGCTATAAAAGGTTTTTATTCCATATTTATCTAGTGTTCTAGAAATGTGGATGGATTTCGGGGAATATGGGATGTAACAATTCTGCCTATATATTTTAGTTTTTTGTGCTGACATGTTAGATGTGACCTGTGCCTGATAGAAATGTTTTAAAATAAATGTTTTGGGATAACCAGCTGATGTCAAATTATTGATAACGGTTTGCGTTTCTTGCGTTTTGTATTGATTTAAAGAACAATGAGTATAAATTCTTTTAGTTAATGTTTTCACTGTGTTAATTTTATGACTAATGGGGCAGACATTAGTCATAAAATTAACACAGTGAAAACATTAACTAAAAGAATTTATACTCATTGTTCTTTAAATCAATACAAAACGCAAGAAACGCAAACCGTTATCAATAATTTGACATCAGCTGGTTATCCCAAAACATTTATTTTAAAACATTTCTATCAGGCACAGGTCACATCTAACATGTCAGCACAAAAAACTAAAATATATAGGCAGAATTGTTACATCCCATATTCCCCGAAATCCATCCACATTTCTAGAACACTAGATAAATATGGAATAAAAACCTTTTATAGCAACTCTCCCAACTTATCAGATATCTTAAGAAACCCGATTACAAAAAACAGGCAAACTGAATATATATCAAGCAGAAAAGAGGTAATTTATTCTATAGAATGTAATAATTGTAATGCCAAATATGTAGGAGAAACGGGAAGAAAATTGCATAATAGAATCATTGAACACAGAAGAAACATAAACAGAAATGACCCATTATCATTAATAGTACAGCACTCCAATTCAACAGGACACACATTTAACTTAAATGAACCTAAAGTACATTATAACAATATTAATAATAAATTTCAAAGATTAATAATTGAAGCAATAGTGTCCAAACAATGTAACAGCATAAATCGCAGAATTGATTTACCAGAAGCATATAATTCAATAGACTTAAATAAAATAAGATAAAAATAATTCATTCACAGTATAAGATATCACATGGCTGATGGGATACCTTGCAAATTGAAATGCACGTGTATCGTGCATATGCACGTTAAATTTAAATATAAATATTATTTCAAACTATTTGGATTATTGTTTATTAATTCCTGTAGAAGGGCGTATGTGCCCGAAAGCTTGAATATATTTGTTTTAATAAAGAAACGCAGCCCTTGATGCTTTGTTTTATTCATATATAAATCTTACAGGGCTTTTTCAATTGATATCAAGTATTTTTTTATCGCACTATACTAAATGCTACTGTGATTGAACACATGCGCTGTGTACACATCTCACGAGGAATCCCGAGCTTATGTGCTGACTACATATTTTAACCTGTCAATGCATTTTATTTTTTTTTTCTGTGTACACCTATCCCCCGATTTACACGTTTTTCTCAGGAACGTATCTACTGTGTAAATCGGGGGATAGGTGTATTTATCCCATGTACACGTGGTAAAGGCCATGGTAATCATTGTAGGTAGTTAGCGACTGCTTTTACTGTAAGTGCACCACATGTCTACACATGTGAAAGGTATATATAGAGTAGATACAATCTATTGATTAAAGACAAATGTAGGCTGTGGAGACGGGACTTCTCTAAAATGGCAAACAACGCCGAGACAAGGAAAATCTATTTTACAAGCTATCAGCCGATGTAAGGATGGCCTTTCAGCAGAATACGTTCAAGCCTGTTGACTTTTTCAGACTACAAACATTCAGTTTAGTGGAGATGCCAACTTATGGTGATGGAGATTTGGTCTCGAGAGATAAATTATGAACATTAATTGTTGTTGTTGTTGTTTCTTATTCCCTTGTGTAAAGATTATACGAATTCCATGAGTTCATACTCCTCGAGCTGTTTTATGATAAGCAGTGGCCTCTCCCAAAGGTCCTGTTTAGTGAATCTAATGCAAGCCAAAATGTGTTCTGGAGCTGCAGGCGCCAAGCTACATTTTGGGCAAGTGGGGTAGATTTTGTTATTATTTTCTGGTTAGAATGAATTGTTGCCTCCCATGGACGACCTATAGGGCCACTTCCTTGGACAACGACCTATGTACAAGGAAATATAACTTGCCGTGACTAGATCACAATGAACACCTATCCATAGATAGACACATAGTATCCATAGTTCCAAGTTAAGTTGTACTGTACATATTTTCACCAATAGCTGTCGCATGGAAGCTATAGAACTATCTATGTTATATCAACACTGTACTGAAGCACTGGACCTATCTACTCAACTTTTCTAATAAAGAAATATAGTAGTGAAATACAAGACCAACCACCATAGCATACACCAATTACCATTATAAGTAAATCAGTTTTAATATATATATTTAATATATTTCAGATTCTAGTTAAACTTTTTCAATATGTATATACAGTTAAACCTGTCTATAGTGCCCCATCTTGGGACTCACCAAAATAGGGTGCTATAGACAGGTCACTTTTAATGTAAAATGTTTACATTTTAATGTTTAAAATCGGGCGCTATAGAGAGGAAGGCGCTATTTAGACGATGACAATTAAAATTATTTTATTGACATCTTGTCAATACATGCAAAGTACACAGTCTGCACTATTTAAATAAAAGATAATATGGATTATATACACTATGTAGGCGCTATTTAGAGGGGGGCGCTATAGACAGGTTTAACTGTATGTACATTCCTTCTATACTTCTCTCTCTCTATATATATATATTGTAGGCATTTGTGAAACAATTGGCCTGATGATGATCTAACGCTTGAAAACTTACAATTTTTAACTGAATAAAGAAACTTTTTACAATAACCTGATTGTTATATCGTGTTTAAAACTTTGCAATTAGTTTGAAATCTAAGTCAAAGAAATATTTCGTTATAGTTTTATATATATTTTTCTTAACCCTAGTTGCAACCTGCTGCTATCATTTAGTTCCATGGTTAGTAAAATGACACTGAAGCTCTTAGTATGCTCCAGTAATCAGGGTTACCTCAAGAGAGAGACTGAAACTCAAAAAATGATCAAAGAAAATTTGTAGCGCACGGACAGTATGGATATATGTATAACAATATTACGTAATTCTGCATATCACGTGTCTTCCAAATTGTCAAAAAAAAAAAATTGTGACCTCTTATGACAATAACTCAACCTTCTTTGACCTTGAAAATGACTCATCATGTTCTTTTCCTCTGACAAATCAATTTTTTTGAACGAATATTTCAAATTCTTTTTTTTTCTTCAGTCTATTCATTTCCCTTGCTGGTTCCTCAACTCCTTTGATTTTAGTATCAACAATAACAACAAAAAAGCCTTTATTAAAGACACTTGTCCCATACAGGAACCTTTAGTTGCACAATCAGGATTCATCATCGAATTTTGTAAATTTATTGTTTATATATTCTCTTATCTATTTCTGTAATCAACTTCTTGTCTATTTATTGTCTGCTTTGTGCTTATTACTCTCATACTTCTTGTATATTTATTGTCTAGTTCTTGTTTATTCGTTGCCTACATAGGGTATACCTTTTTTATATTTATAATTCTACTTTTGTGACTTGTTCTTGTCTATTTTTGCTTACTTCCTATCAATTTCTCTTGTCCAACTTTGTCTACTTGTCTATTTCTTATATGGAC
>CP092871.1:1656864-1684779 GCA_030710605.1 Cordylochernes scorpioides | reverse complement strand
GATATAAATTCAAATTGATTTAAAGTCATCAATGGATCCTTAGTAATACTGTAGCAATTACGTAATATACAAAGTCATCATTTGTATCACTAATTGTCTAAATACGTTTTGATATAAATTCAAATTTATGGTCAAAGTTCTAAATCAGCCTGATGTCTGGGTTCTCCACATCACCTTGACGCCACAATTCAATGAATTCTGCTTTTTCCAAATAGACTGACTATCTCTCAAACACGCTACCATTTTAGAATATTTGAATTTTGTAGTTTGATATATTTTATATTGCGGTATCGTGATTTATGTAATTACTTCTTAATTAAAATGATAATATTGTGTTCATGATAAAATTGTGAAAAAAGTATCAAAATTACAAATATATTCTCACAATGAGTATCTTTTTCATTTAAAAAACGCTAGCTTTCAAGCGTTAATCACGCTTACTATAATATCGACTTTATCCCACCGCGTTTGTTTTTGTAAATATTTCTGGTGGGATAAAGTCGATATTATAGTAAGCCCGTTGAAGAGCGATTAACGCTTGAAAGCTAGCGTTTTTTAAATAAAAAATATACTCATTGTGAGAATATATTTGTAATTTTGATAATATTGTGTGTTTTAAAATATTCTAAACAATAATAAATATTTACTTCTCTTTGATTATATGCTAAAGTTCGACTTGAGATTGTTATTATTGTTATTATTTATATTTAACACACCACTGTGACTTCAGCACACTACTTTGAAGGTTGAAGCGAGGAGAGCTCAATTTTGGCAGCAAACACAGACGAGAAAACAACAAATAAATAAACAAATTTAAAGGGTTTTTTACCTTTTAATATATTTGTTTTTATGCTTATGAAAATCCGCATTTGTGGAAATGTGTATAATATTTTAAAAAAAGGCGGAAATTGATGTGAATGACCCCTTCTCTCTCTCTCTCTCTCTCCCACTTTCACACAACGGCATGTTAAATAGGACTCTCTATCTCTCTATCCATCCTGGCGTCTGCCAAGACACGCATCTATAGGTACTTCCTCGGTGTGGAACTGAGGAGTGTTCAAGAAGACCCCCTCCTTGTCTGGAGGAGGACTCTCTCAAGGTGGGGAAGCCTTCCTTGCTGAAGACATTTGTACACATATATATATATTCCCCCACACTTTATATGCCCTTTTACTATTATATTTTTCCACCTTTGTAAAATTTGATTAAAAGAATCATTAAAATATTTTAAATTGTCTATTGTCTATCTCTCTTATATGACTTTATATGGACATTGTAATAAAGTAATTTTAATCTCAAACTCTCTCTCAAACCTGGTGTAACAACAATAATTTACCTATAGGACATGTAACAATTGTCCTGGTGTGGAATTAAAACCTACCCACATATTCTCATGCCCAGCATTGGCTGCAGCCTTGCAGAAAATTGACATGGACCAAGAACAGAAGCTTTACACACCCAAGATAGAGAACATTGTAACTGCTGTGATAGAGATGTATGGAGACATCTGAGGCTCTTCATTGGACACGACAACAACAGAAAATTGACATTGACTCAGAACAGCAGCTTTAAACACCCAAGATAGAGGACATTGCTGTGATAGAGATGTATGGAGGCATCTGAGGCTCTTCATTGGACACGACAACAACAGAAAATTGACATTGACTCAGAACAGCAGATTTACACACCCAAGATAGAGGACATTGCTGTGATAGAGATGTATGGAGACATCTGAGGCTTTTCATTGGACACGACAACAACAGAAAATTGACATTGACTCAGAACAGCAGATTTACACACCCAAGATAGAGGACATTGCTGTGATAGAGATGTATGGAGGCATCTGAGGCTCTTCATTGGACACGACAACAACAGAAAATTGACATTGACTCAGAACAGCAGCTTTACACACCCAAGATAGAGGACATTGCTGTGATAGAGATGTATGGAGACATCTGAGGCTCTTCATTGAACACGACAACAACAGAAAATTGACATGGACTCAGAACAGCAGCTTTACACACCCAAGATAGAGGAGATTGCAGTGATAGAGATGTATGGAGACATCTGAGGCTCTTCATTGGACACGACAACAACAGAAAATTGGCATTGACTAAGAACAGCAGCTTTACGCACCCAAGATAGAGGACATTGCTGTGATAGAGATGTATGGAGACATCTGAGGCTCTTCATTGGACACAACAACAACAACAATATCCTTTATATCAGATCTCGAGTTACATGGCAAGTCATTGATTTTGATATAGATCAGATTCAGGGCGTATTTCAAATGGATATTTTCATGTCCAGCAATGGCCGAAGCCTTTCATAAAATTGACATGGACCCAGAACAGCAGATTTACACACCTAAGATAGAGGACATTGCGACTGCTGTAAAATAGATACAGGGGGACATCTGAGGCTCTTCATTGGACACAACAACAATACAGTATATACACCCAAGATAGAGGACATTGCGACTGCTGTAATAGAGATACATGGAGACATCTGAGGCTCTTCATTGGACACGTCAACATCAATCTTATTTCTATAAAATCTCGAGTTACATGACAATTCATCAGTTTCGATATGAAAAAGCTTTAGGGCGTATTATGGAATGATATACCTTGGGATTTGAACTCTGACATGGGAAGGCACCTATACAGTATTCCATAGTATGATACCCGATTTAGTTCAAATAATTGGAGCGTCAAATATTTACGAATGCAATCAGTGCCAAATTAAAAAGAACGATCAAAAAGTAACCGAAATTTTAAAAATAAAAATATATAAAAGTTTGATCATTTTATTCATCAAAATTTCCCAAATAGGACTCTCCACTATCTACACATTTTTCCAGGGGTCAAAAAGCAGTTTAAAAGCGCTTTCATAGTCAATTTTCCTGAGCTTGTTTAATTCAATCGTCGTATTTTCAATAACCTCTTTAGATGACGTAAAGCGTCTTCCTTTTAACGCAAGCTTGAGCTTAGGAAAATAGAAGAAATCACAGGGGCAGAGGTCTGGGGAATAAGGAGGATGTGATAAAACAGTCACAGAGTATAGTTTTGTTATATAGGTTCTGTATGTCTTCTCCAATAGTTCGATGATGCTTCATCCAGTTTAAAACATAGTTTTAGAACAAGAAAAGGCATTATAAAAACTCCTTTCTACCTTTGGATTATCAACCAATTGAATGAAATACTTTCGCATCAAGAATCGCAGCACACGAATCCTTCCCTATACAGTTAAAACTTATCTCAAATGATTTCTATTTGAAAACACAATTCCTCTCCTTCAACGAACAAGAAAGATCAATAAAAATTCCTTTCTACCTTTTTGGATAATTAATTAGTTGAACGAAATACTTTCGCATCAAGAATCACAGCACGACAATCCCTATACAGTTAAAACTTATCTCAAATGATTTCTATTTGAAAACACAATTTCTCTCCTTCATAGAACAAGAAAATGCAATAAAAATTCTCTTCTACATTTGAATAATTAACCAGTTGAAAGAAATACTTTCGCATCAAGAATAACAGCACGAGAATTCCTATACAGTTAAAACTTATTTTTCTACAGGTAAACTCCGTATAATTGGTATACTTGTATAACGATTCAAAAGTTTTACGAAGGAGCATCTTTTATTATACTTGAGCTAGCTTTCGAACCTTTCGGTTCTTCAACAGGCGTGGCTAGTATGACTATACTAACGTTAGTATAGTCATACTAGCCACGCCTGTTGAAGAACCGAAAGGTTCGAAAGCTAGCTCAAGTATAATAAAAGATGCTCCTTCGTAAAACTTTTGAATCGTTATACAAGTTAAAACTTATCTCAAATGATTTTTTTTTTAAAACACTTTTCTCTCCTTCATGCTGACACAGCTGGAATAGTTACACGATTGCATTAGGGCGCCATCTGTTATAAAAAATTGTAACTATTTTAAGTTAGATTGTGAAATAATTGCAAAGGATTTAAACGATATACAGTAGACTCTCCTATAACGCGAGCTTTTACAACGCGATTTCGTACAACGCGAATTCCTATAACGCGATTTCATACAACACGGAACACATTAATCGCGTTATAAGAGAGTTTACTGTATATCAATCGGAATAATTGCAAAAGGTTTCTTTATTAAATAAAAATGACAAGTTTTCAAGTGTTAGCTCATCATCAGGTCAATTGTTTCGAGAATACCTACAATATATATATATAGAGGTGTAGGAGGTATTTTTACATATTTTCACTTGAAAAAAAGTTTAGAAAATTCTCAGAGAAATACTTAAAATATTTATATCCTAAAACTCATTTACTTATAACGGAAATAAAATTTATAAAATATGCTATGCAAAAACTATTGAAAACATGATTCTTTTTTAATTACAAATAAAATATTAAAGAAATCCTTTGATGAATGGATGACAGGTCATAACCCAACTAGGTAAAGACTATGGATTTATTTTCGAGATGCGTGTTGATTTTTGACGTGAATGTTTCTTTGTAATATAAATCAATTTTCTACTGCCCTTACTGCAATAATGGAATAATAGAGGGTCTGGTTTATCAGTGGTAAACCCTCCCAGCGTTTTTCCTAGTTAAACTCTTCAATTTTTATTATGATTCAGTTTAAATATATAAGGATTAAAAGAATTACACGAGGAGTTTCTTTTTAGATTTATTGCGAGCTTTCGAACCTTTCGGTTCTTCTACAGGCATGGATAGCATGAATATACTAACAGGATTTATACGCATTTGAGCCATTATATTCATACGCGAAGCAATATTTCAAATATAATTAAAATAGAACTAAGAATTATGACTATAAAAATATCAAACAATGCAAATAAAACTTAAACTTTTTTAAAATTTGATAAAATTCGGGAACCACATTTATGTACGCTAAAAATTCAGTGTAAGGGAAGTAGAAAATTGTTTTACATTCATATACAAAACTTAAGGAAGTAGTCTTTCATATCGACGGTCGTCTACTCTTTTGAGGCAAATTCTATTCACACTTGGTTATCTTGTGTGTCTTCAATAAACGTCACTGTAATATCTTTCAAAGTTATTGTCTGAATCTCGATATACATGCTGAAAAGTACAGATTCCTTAAGTTTTGTCCACATGAGTGTATCTTTCAGAGTTATTGTCTGAATCCCGATATACATGCTAAAAGGTACAACTTCCTTAAGTTTTGTCCACATGAGTGTATCTTTCAGAGTTATTGTCTGAATCCCGATATACATGCTAAAAGGTACAACTTCCTTAAGTTTTGTCCACATGAGTGTATCTTTCAGAGTTATTGTCTGAATCCCGATATACATGCTGAAAGGTACAACTTCCTTAAGTTTTGTCAATGAGTGTAGATTTGTGTTTTAATACTATTTAAAACCTTTTTTTGCAATTAAAATTTTTTTAAAATAATATATAAAATATTTACAATATTTGAGGGGTGGTAGAAGGATGATCTATCTAAACCGTTGGTTTTCGACCGCTACAAGCCGGGATCGAATCCCTCTTTCGGCACTTTTTTCTAATTAAAAAATTCTCCAATGACCCCCGATTCTTGCAAAAGTTCAACCCCACCAGAGAGTGCAAGTAACCAAACGGGGCTTTAGCACATTTGTAAGTGCAAAGTCGAACTGTTTTTCACATATGTAGACATGTGGTGTACTTACAGTAAAAGCAGTCACCAACTTCTACCCACCATGATTATCATGGCCTGTACCACATGTACTAGGGATAATAATAAAATATTCTTTTCTGTGGTCCATCTTATCTATGTAGTAAAGGTCAAATCATCGTCTGGGACTTGACAGACTCGGTTATTGGGATAGTTAACGATGATTGGACTATTTCCATTTAGGCCGGTTTTATGAATATCATAGAGCTTATATATAGAAAAAGGAAGAACATTTTCCGGGTAATATCAATCTAAAAATAGTACCTCTCCAGTCAAAATAGACACAAGCACTATGCACCGCCATCTATTGACCGTCTCTAGAATCTAGAGGACTCGTGTCGTTGCCAAGCCACAAACAATCTTTAACAAATCCAAAAGGGTGATTCGATTTTACGTCTATTTTGACGGGAGAGGTAGTTTTGTTTTGATAAATATCCTCACACATCAATAGTTCTCGTGTTTGAGACACTTGTTCATAGAACTTGGTGTCAAACCCAGGTGTGACATGTCGTTGACCTGGTGGTCACAGACGACCTGTGCTACATCCAGCATAATGGGACAGGCTATCTATAAATTAGGAAAAGTGCTCCATGTGGGATTCAATACCGGGTCGTAGCGGTTGAAAACCAATGGTTTAGATCACCGACCGCCTTCACAATAAACAGTTCAAAGTAGATGATTAACTTCAGACTAAATGTCCGTACACGTGTGTTTGTTATTTGATTTCAAGTGCTATGATAGATTCAGTGTTACAAATACTCTCTCCATATTGAAAATCCTATCGCAGCAGCTGCTATAGTGACCAATACATCTCATCTCATCTCAGCTTTGATCACAAAGTAATGTACGAGTATAGCTTTATGTGGATAACGACAATTCAAATTTAACTTGACCATTAACACAATTTCTTCCTTGTTCCAAAATCACTTTATTAGGTACCACTCAAAAAGAGCAACATAGTTTATGATATTTGCAACAATGAATAATATGTGAAATTCACATATTAAACAAAATGTTAACGCGGGATTCGATCCATTACCCACTCTTCCAACGTCCTAACACAATTTCTACAAGCATTTTAAAATAAAATTACAAGAATGGTATTAAAATTAATATTTTAAATTGCTTACAACAAGTCCCTTTGATTAAAATAAACTCTTCGAATTAAAATATTAAAAATAAAACGGGGATTGAAGACGAGTATCTTATACGAACTTTATTAGAAAGCTTTCGGACGTCCTTCTACAGGCTTTACGACGACTTAGTACGACTTTTAGTCGTCGTAAAGCCTGTAGAAGGACGTCCGAAAGCTTTCTAATAAAGTTCGTATAAGATACTCGTCTTCAATCCCCGTTTTATTTTTACAAGTCCCTTTTTTTACAAATTAGTATTGGTAATCTTTGAGCCCCCACGAGTATTTCCACAAGCCAATATTTGTGGGACTCACGAGATGACAAGTCAGGACATGCTCCCATCTGGAGTAAATTCTCTTTATCGAAATCTCATTGGTTCAAAGCCTCTATTTGAAACCAATGATAACGGTCTTTATAGAGTTCCCGTTGGGTTATTGATACAGAGACACAGTGAGATGGCTCTATCGAGATTCAGACAATAATTCTGAAAGATATTTGATACACAGTGACTTTTATTGAAGACACTCGAGATAACCAAGTATGAACAAAATTGCCTCTGTCTCTTTCAATAAAATAGACGACGCGTTATCAAAGACTTTCCACTTCCTTTTGTCCATGAGTGCAATGTATACAATAAGGAGCTCTCTTAGAAAAAATCCATTTTCAACTCTCTCGAGTACAAAAACGCATTGGTATAGGTCAGGTATCGGCAAATTTCGAGTAGAAAGAGTCAAAAATTACAATTTACAAAATTTTAAATTTTTAAAGAGCCACAAAATGTTTTCTTGTCAACAATAAATAGTACTCACATAAATAATATTTACGTATGGAACTATATAAATAGCTTCACATCCAAAGAGCAGCATGTGGCTCACGAACCGCAGTTTACAGACCCCTGCTCTAGTGCATTCACTGTCAAATTATTTAACAAAACATTGGAAGTTTAAAGATTCTCAGTTATGCGGGAAGAATGTTGTTTATTTGTTAAGTGAACTGATCTCCCACGTCTTCTTATTGGACGAATGTGGCCATGTTTGTTCATAAATTTGGTTCAAAGGTTAATGCCAGGACTCTTCCAAGATTTATTGTATGGAGAGGCTAGAAGCGTTCTCTGTGTTCGTGTCTGGTGATCTCCTCACATACCTATTTAACCCCAATCCGTTACCGTTATCCGTTGATAACGCTGCAATGCAAGTACTGGTTTTGTTATAACTAATTGAGTTTTGTTTTATTTACGTCCTTTTTATTTTGTTGTACTTTTGAATGTACGTGTTTCTTTGTGTTTAGTTACTTTAGGCCCTAGTACTTTTTGCGTGTAACACGTAAGTAACTTTTATCACAGACATCACTCTTTCATACCTATAACTTGTCTGTTTACAAGAAATATTTATACGTTTCAATCACTATGCACAACCTATCAATGCAGGAAACCTATAAACAACTAAGTGTATTTTAGAAAAGAAACCAAATTATATCATTCTTAGGGACAATAAACAGTTTTTAAAATTATCCCTAGTACACGTGGTACAAGCCATGATAATCATGGTGGGTAGAAGTTGGCGACTGCTTTTACTGTAAGTGCATCACATATATACACATGTGAAAAGCAGTTCGACTTTTACACTTACAAATGTGCCAGAGCTCCCGTTTGATTACTTGCACCCTCTGGTGGGGTAGGACTTTTGCAAGAATCGGGGGCCATTGGAGCATTTTTTTAATGAGGAAAAGTGCTCAATGTGGGATTCGGCCCCGGGTCGTAGCGGTTGAAAACCAAACGGTTTAGATCACCGACCGCCTTCACAATAAACAGTTCAAAGTAGATGATTAACTTCAAAGTAAATGTCCGTGACACGTGTGTTTGTTATTTGATTTCAAGTGCTAAGATAGATTCAGTGTTACAAATATTTCTCCATATTGAAAACCCTATCGCAGCAGCTGCTATAGTGACCAATACTCTCATCTCAGGATGTGATTGATGTAAACTTAGCTTCACACTAAGACAAGTTTGTCTAGCAGTTAGCTTGTCGCCCGTGTTTGCATAAATAGAGTCAGAATTAAAATCCTTTTTCTTTTCATAAAATCCCATTATCTCGAATGATCCGTGCAGCTTGAATAACCATATCTGAGACTGGCTTAATTAGTTTTGCAGTACTTTATAAATGCTACCTTGAACTTATTTCAACATAGAAGAAGCTCATTTTGAGTTTATAATCTTATAGTTATGGTAATCGAAAGTTGATGTCTACATGTGCAAAGATAGCTTACTTGAAGTATGTAGCTGTAATCTCAGTTCCCTAAATATCATGGCATTCTGGCATAAGCAAAGAAAGGTTTCACAAGATGAGAGCGAACAAAGCTGTAGGACAAAAGCTACGACTATTATTGAAGCAGACATCAAGGCAATCTTCCAGGAGATAAGAGAATGGGAGTAATTCTCTGGAAGTAGAGACTGCCAGGTAGACACCTACCTATGGTAGTGGTGACGGTCCCACAGAAGAATAACGCTCCGAAGAAAGACCACTGCATTTTGTCGGATTCTGTGTAGATGCCCTCCTCGTATGCCTCCAGTACTTGGGCCTCGAATTCTTTCATCCGGCGGGAGGTGAGGTTGATCCATCCAGGGGCCCGCGACCTGCCCAGCTCCTCCACGATGGCTTCACGCATGCGGATGATGTTGTCCTTGTGGCGGCGCTCGTGAGGCCCCTCCATGAGATGGAAACACACGGCCCCCAGCAGGGTGTAGATCACCATGATGCTGAGAAGTAGCAGATGGCTGAACCACTTTTCTGAGATCTCACGGAACTTCTGGGCGCATCGAACGGCAAAAGTTCGCTTCTTCTTCCGCAACTCGATGATGTGCATAGGGCTGAGGATGATGAAGGGGCGCTCCTCGGCCCCCGGGGAGGAGGGGGGCCTGAGGAAGATGGTCGGAGGCCGCCTCCCCTCATCCCGCGGCTGATCATCCATTCCCGGGAGGACTTGGCTGCGACTGGCTCCGCCGACGGACGGCCAGATTTAGCATGCGCGACCGTCCGCCCGCCCGCCCGCCGCTGCCCCGGAATAGACAAACAAATAGGAAGGAACGATACAGAGAACGAGCGCACATTGGCCATCGGGACACTGACCACTTCCTTGATTCTCTACAACGGGCGTAGTTTAATAAAATATAGTTCACGATAGAAATTCGAATAAAAAGTTTGCAATATAGGTTTTTAATAGTGGTGTTTTTTTTAATTTCAATTCGTCTGCACGTGGTTGAACTCGGATGTTATCTTTAGAACTCCTACACTCCAGGCAGCACAGAACCTAACAATAGCTATGTCCAGTGTCCACAGAAATCCACCGTGCATACGTCAAGGTTAGAGTATCACTGAAAGGCGAGTGTGGAATCAGGATTGTTGGTATACATTTTGATATGTAGTTAGAAGTGAAATATAAGAGAAATAATAAATATATTTGAACGATACATTAAAACATGTAAAAAATTGTGTTTTCAGTCATCCGTCAAGTTGAAAACAGACGCTCACAGAACGGTTCAACACTGAAGACAGCAGGGAGAGTTGGTTCATAAAGACAGGCGGGGCAATGACCTTCCAGGTTTTAACACGCGAGTTGGGATCCTGTGTAACCTATTCGCTCAACATCACATTCTGGGATTTTCTAACAAGAAACCAAAGCTAACGACAATGAGCATCTTCTTAATTTATTTCAACACACAAAACGCGATATCCCGGCTAAGAATAATTGCGTCGATTTACATTTTTAAACAGGAGCAGTTATAAACATATGAGTATCTTTTGAAAAGATAAAATTTTGGCAAGCTCTTTCGGACCAAAACGTCCTTCAACAGGCTGAGTGCGAATACCTAGTCGTATTAAAGCCTGTTGGAAGACGTTATTGTCTGAAATCTCGCCAAGCTTATACCTTTTCAATATAAAAACTCGGTAAAAAACGTATTTAATTTTGTATTTAACCTTATATAATCTTATATAAGTTATGTATTAAGGAATTTTAAATCTCAATCTCCCACTGACAAAGTGCTCTTCCAGATTATGGGGAGTTAAAAGAAGGCGATCTTTAAAGGCGAGTTAAATTACTATTCATCAAAATTCTACATTTTCTGAAAAACTGAAACTACGTGTCGAGTTCGGCAGCTAACCCAATTTCATAGTAAAAAAGAAACATATGGCCCCATATATACATATACACTCATGGACAAAACTTAAGAAAGTTATACCTTTTAGCATGTACTTAGTCTAGCCATAAATATTATTACAAAACCAAATCAGTGATAAAAAAATTCAATTTGACCGCATGAAGTATTCAAAATACGGTAGTTGTTATTTGAATATCTCGTGCACACGTGTTTAGAAAAAAAATCGGAATATATTTGTTTTTTGATAATGGATTGGGGTGTTAAAGAAAACCGTATAGCTGTAATAGCCTTACACAAGGTAGGCCAACGTCCTTCATCCATTTTTAAACTTTTACAAAATTTGAATATTACGCGTCAATTTGTTTATCGAACCATTGAAAGGTTCAACAAGGCTGGCACTATTGATGACCTGGAAAGATCTGGTCGACCGCGCGTGCAACGAACGGAAGCAGCAATAAAAGCCATTCGCGAAAGAATTCGTCGAAATCCACGCCGCAAACAAAAGATCTTAGCAAAGCAGATGAATTTAGCGCCAAGAACCGTTTCCAGGATAATCAACGAAGACCTTGAACTGAGAGCTTTCAAACGACGCACAGGTCATTTGATAACCCCTGCTCTTAGAGATATTAGAAAGGTTAGATCAAAAATGTTGTTGGCGCGGCATGATGGTCGGTGGCATGAGAGAATCCTTTTCACAGACGAGAAAATTTTCACTGTCTAGAAAAAGATTAATCGTCAGAATGATAGGATATATGCTCGTAGCTCTCTAGAAGCTTCTTTGACAGTCAGAAGACTTGAAAAAAGTCACCATCCTTCTTCTGTCATGGTTTGGTGGGGCGTTAGCTACCAAGGTGTAACAGATCTCCACTTCTGTGTCAAAGGGGTAAAAACTACAGCTAAAAACTATCAAGAAGATATTTTGGAACAAATAGTAAAGCCTCTGAATACAAAAATGTTTAATGGAGAACATTGGATATTTCAACAAGATTCAGCTCCTGCTCACAAAGCCAAGTCAACTCAACAATGGTTGGAGACGAATGTTCCGGAGTTCATAAAGGCCAATGAATGGCCCTCTGGAAGCCCTGATTTAAACCCCCTTGATTACAGTTTGTGGGCATATTTAGAGGAGAAGGTGTGCTATAAAAGATATCATAATTTGGATCAATTGAAATCAGCATTGGTGAGAGCAATGAAAGAAATACCCTTAGAAAAGGTGCGTGCCGCCATAGATCAGTGGCCCGAACGTTTGAGATCCTGTGTCAAAAATAAGGGAGGACATTTTGAATGATTGTATATACTTAGAATCTATGTCCTATTGGCTAATAAAATATGTATTTATATTCCATTAGTTTTTGTTCTTAATCATTTAATTTATAAAATTGTTTGTAACAGAATTTATGGCTAGACTGTGTATATCGGGATTCAGACAATATCTCTTAAATATATTACAGTTACCTTTATTGAAGACACGCGAGATAACCAAGTGTGAACAAAATTTCCTCTGTGTTCTTCAAAAGAACAGGTAACTGGCAATATAACAGCCTTTCCACTTCCTTAAATTTATGTCTATGAGTGTATATTGTAAGTATGTTTGGGTAAGAGTCTGAGGAAAGACTCGGACGCTATTTTTGTGAAATCTTTTGATTGAAAATTTTGCCGATGTTTTTAAACCTACAAGCGATTAGTAAGCTACTGAAGTTATAGCATGTGAACTCCAGAAGTATTTATAAACAAAAAACTTTCTATTCTGACAATACACAATAAGATAAGAGATAGGTAAGATGGGGATAGACTGAAGTTATAGCACTGCAGACAGCTGTTACAGCACATTGTGTATTCAGCGGCGTCTACCAGCTATTGTGATGCCATAATGGCGTCCTCAAGGTGGACGCAGCCGTCTGGAAAGTTCCACCTATTGTTCTTTTTTTCTCTCTAACTTCACTTTCTACGAATCTTCAATAATTTGGTGTTGGGAGACGACATATCCACAGCGAATCTTCATATCTACATTAATGGATAAAACTTGAGGAAGTTGTACCTTTTAGTATGTACCACCAATTTTAAGAAAAGGAATAATTCTTGTTTTATTTGTGTGTTAAACCTATAAAATTCTCAATTAAAAAGGCATATATTGAATTACCAATATTTCAGTTGGCTGAATGCCAACCTTTATCAAGGTGTTATAACATATTAATGTGTAAAACGACATTTGAAATACTATCCCGCATGTTTCAAGGAGAAATATCGATTATTTCCAACCTTTTGGATGAGGTATGAAAGGGTGAATTGTGAAGAGTAATGATAAACGGAAAAATAAAAGTGTCCAGGGATGGGAATCGAACCCACAGTGTTCCGCTTACCGGGCAGATGCCATGCCCACTAGGCTACCCTGGACATATTTTTCCGTTCGTTAATAATACATAAAGTAATTTATAATACAATATAATATAATGCGGCTTGTGATTGTAAAACGACATTTTAAATACTATCCCGCATGTGTTTATTTTCAACAAAAATTCAAATTGAAATAAATTTTGAATTTTCGTTGAAAAGAAACACATGCGGGATAGTATTTCAAATGTCGTTTTACAATCACAAGCCGCATTATATTATATTATATTAATGTGTGTTATAAAAGGTATGTAAAGGTATTATAACATATTAATATATACATTTTTAATTAAAGATTTATTTATGGATGGCTTTATTTTCAAAAAACCTATAAAAATATAACATTCAATATCTCTCGTCTGTGCTTTCTGGATAACATTAACAGAAGGATAGACATTCCGGAAATATATAATATACTATTCCCTGAACCCAGCCCATAACCTCCAAATGAAGATATCACCTCTAAATAGCAAAGTCGATAAGAATGTACAATGAAGGCCCGCGTTGATTCTGTATTTAAATAACTGTAAACATCCAAATCATTTTATATGGTAACAAAGTATTTATTATTTTATTAGCAGAGAATTATTTTTTATGTTTATATTTTGTTATACTCTGTGCACTTCCCTCTTTTGCTTATCTTTTGTTTATCATTCATAGTTTGTTCTTGCCTGAAATAAATTGTTGTCTCATCCTGAAGTTGGTCTTCCCTAATTTTCCACGTGGCAATATGATTTCAATTCTTATTCTATTTGCGATTCAATGTAAAATTATTTTCTCCTGTAGAAGGGTTTTCTTGCCTGAAAGTTAGAGATATTTATAAATACCTTTTTTTTTAAAGAAACTTTCCTCTTGGAAGTCTAATGTTTTTATTTTAATATTAATTCAAGGGAGTATTTTATCGAATTGAGGACCATAATAGTTTATACTCATGGACAAAACTTAAGGAAGTTGTACCTTTTACCATGTATATCGGGATTCAGACAATAACTCTGAAAGATACACTCATGGACAAAACTTAAGGAAGTTGTACCTTTTACCATGTATATCGGGATTCAGACAATAACTGAAAGATACACTCATGGACAAAACTTAAGGAAGTTGTACCTTTTACCATGTATATCGGGATTCAGACAATAACTCTGAAAGATACACTCATGGACAAAACTTAAGGAAGTTGTACCTCTTACCATGTATATCGGGATTCAGACAATAACTCTGAAAGATACACTCATGGACAAAACTTAAGGAAGTTGTACCTTTTACCATGTATATCGGGATTCAGACAATAACTCTGAAAGATACACTCATGAACAAAACTTAAGGAAGTTGTACCTTTTAGCATGTATATCGGGATTCAGACAATAGCTCTGAAATATATTACAGTGACCTTTATTGAAGACACACGAGATAGCCAAATGTGAACAAAATTGTCTGCCTCCTAAAAACAACAACAAAAAACCGGACAAATGGCTCAACACAAATACTTTCCACTTCCTTAAGTTCTCTCCATGAGTGTATTATCGGAGAATAAATATAATTTTGTTTATATTCTAATGGAACTTGAATTTGTAGCTCTAGAACATTGTTTACTTTATACTCACCAACTTTAGTTCCAGGAACTGACTCTGCTAGAACATATTTAGACCCAACGTACCATGACATTGGAAAGCTCTAGATTTGGTTCTTGTACTCAGAAAGATTTTAAACAACGGCTGTCTAGCAGCTGGGACCCGCGTCAGTCCATGGGCTATTTTAGCCGGCAGCTCGCCGACAGAAGAAATGAGGCTAAATAGGTTTGAGGGTTTAAAAGCTTTACATCTTTTTTGGAGTGCTGAAACAGAAAGATCGAAGGACGTTCCATTTTTCTCTTCGTGTGTTGAAATGTATTTTCTTTATAGACCGTTCGCCCTACTTCCTCTGTTCAGCTAGCGGTACTCTCGATTTGAACGCTGGGAGGAAGTTTTCAAACTTTTTAATCCTGACAAATAGCATAAAACGTCGCAACTCCTCTTATTTGATTGGTTAAAGAAGTTCCAAGACAAGCCCTTCTTCAGCTAGATTAATCCTTGTTACAATCATTTGCTGATTGGAAATATCTTGTCACTACATATACAGTTTCTTCGACTAGATTTTTACTCCCTCTTTTGTTGCCCATTGTTAAAACTAATTAATTTGCATAATCATTTGTATTAAATCATCCGCAGGTCACGTGACAAAGAGAACCAATCGGGTGAGACTTTGCGAAAGCAAAGTATGGTATAAAATGCACGGTGGGATGGCAGGTGCGGGGGAATAGTAGAGTTAGTAGGGGATTAGTAAGATTCGTTTTGTGTATTATTTCATCATGGAAAATAAAGCCCATTATATTTAAAATCACCAATCCCTGTCGCTCAATACCTTCAGAAAACCACCTGCCTATCGCTACAGTAGGTACAATAGTTAAACACAAAATTTATTTATTTAAATTAATCATTTGCTCATTTAATAGATTCTGAATTCTTTTTTTTCTCTCTCACTTTCCTTATTCACATTAATCATTGTTTTAGTGAATCACCGACATCTTACCGATTCCCTGAAATACAGACGTCACGTGAATCTTGTAACTAAAAGAAGCTGGAATTCCACAAATTATTGAAATAGAAAATATCAATCGTAAATATAGAGGCTGCCTGGCCGGCATTCATAATTCTTCAAATAAAAGATACTTCGGCCAGTAAATCTTTTTATTATCTCGACGTTTCGACAAAAATCTTTTGTCCTCGTCAGGAGCGAACAAAAATTAAAACATTAGGCAAAGCGTTAGAAATTATTCGTGAAATCGCGTGAGAACGCCCTTGCAGCCTTAGAATAATTTCTAACGCTTTGCCTAATGTTTTAATTTTTGTTCGCTCCTGACGAGGACAAAAGATTTTTGTCGAAACGTCGAGACAATAAAAAGATTTACTGACCGAAGTGTCTTTAATTTGAAGAAAAAGAAAATATCTAATTACAATCGTCAACAACAACAAAAGTGAAGACAACTGGGCGATGACATTGTACAAGTTGCAGCTGTCTGTATTGTTGAGCCTAAGGTGGAAAGTGATGGTGAAGACACATCCACGTGGTACAGGTCATGATAATCATGGTGGGTAGTTAGCGTTTGCTCTAAATGTACCAAATGTCTACACACATGGAAAGCATATCGATCTTTTCTCATTTATAAAGTACCAGAATCCTGTTTAGTTACTTGAACTCAATGGTAGGATTGGATATCAGCAAAATTCTGGGTCCATTGAATCAGGATTTGATTTCTAATCGTTTTTCCCCTCAAAATTATCCCATGGGTAAGATTACACCAGGTCATGAAGGTTGAAAGCATTAAGTTTTTCTACTATAGTTTTGTTGTATAGGTCTTAGCTCCAATACAGTCCAGGATATGTGCTGGGGCTGTTGTATAGGTCTTAGCTCCAATACAGTCCAGGATATGTGCTGGAGTTGTTGTATAGGTCTTAGCTCCAATATAGTCCAGGATATGTGCTGGGGTTGTTGTATAGGTCTTAGCTCCAATACAGTCCAGGATATGTGCTGGAGTTGTTGTATAGGTCTTAGCTCCAATACAGTCCAGGATATGTGCTGGGGCTGTTGTATAGGTCTTAGCTCCAATACAGTCCAGGATATGTGCTGGAGTTGTTGTATAGGTCTTAGCTCCAATACAGTCCAGGATATGTGCTGGGGTTGTTGTATAGGTCTTAGCTCCAATACAGTCCAGGATATGTGCTGGAGTTGTTGTATAGGTCTTAGCTCCAATACAGTCCAGGATATGTGCTGGGGCTGTTGTATAGGTCTTAGCTCCAATACAGTCCAGGATATGTGCTGGAGTTGTTGTATAGGTCTTAGCTCCAATACAGTCCAGGATATGTGCTGGAGTTGTTGTATAGGTCTTAGCTCCAATACAGTCCAGGATATGTGCTGGAGTTGTTGTATAGGTCTTAGCTCCAATACAGTCCAGGATATGTGCTGGGGCTGTTGTATAGGTCTTAGCTCCAATATAGTCCAGGATATGTGCTGGAGTTGTTGTATAGGTCTTAGCTCCAATACAGTCCAGGATATGTGCTGGAGTTGTTGTATAGGTCTTAGCTCCAATACAGTCCAGGATATGTGCTGGGGCTGTTGTATAGGTCTTAGCTCCAATACAGTCCAGGATATGTGCTGAAGTTGTTGTATAGGTCTTAGCTCCAATACAGTCCAGGATATGTGCTGGAGTTGTTGTATAGGTCTTAGCTCCAATACAGTCCAGGATATGTGCTGGAGTTGTTGTATAGGTCTTAGCTCCAATACAGTCCAGGATATGTGCTGGAGTTGTTGTATAGGTCTTAGCTCCAATACAGTCCAGGATATGTGCTGGAGTTGTTGTATAGGTCTTAGCTCCAATACAGTCCAGGATATGTGCTGGTCTTAGCTCCAATACAGTCCAGGATATGTGCTGGGGCTGTTGTATAGATCTTAGCTCCAATATAGTCCAGGATATGTGCTGGAGTTGTTGTATAGGTCTTAGCTCCAATACAGTCCAGGATATGTGCTGGAGTTGTTGTATAGATCTTAGCTCCAATATAGTCCAGGATATGTGCTGGAGTTGTTGTATAGGTCTTAGCTCCAATACAGTCCAGGATATGTGCTGGAGTTGTTGTATAGGTCTTAGCTCCAATACAGTCCAGGATATGTGCTGGGGTTGTTGTATAGGTCTTAGCTCCAATACAGTCCAGTATATGTGCTGGGGTTGTTGTATAGGTCTTAGCTCCAATACAGTCCAGGATATGTGCTGGAGTTGTTGTATAGGTCTTAGCTCCAATACAGTCCAGGATATGTGCTGGAGTTGTTGTATAGGTCTTAGCTCCAATACAGTCCAGGATATGTGCTGGGGCTGTTGTATAGGTCTTAGCTCCAATACAGTCCAGGATATGTGCTGAAGTTGTTGTATAGGTCTTAGCTCCAATACAGTCCAGGATATGTGCTGGAGTTGTTGTATAGGTCTTAGCTCCAATACAGTCCAGGATATGTGCTGGAGTTGTTGTATAGGTCTTAGCTCCAATACAGTCCAGGATATGTGCTGGAGTTGTTGTATAGGTCTTAGCTCCAATACAGTCCAGGATATGTGCTGGAGTTGTTGTATAGGTCTTAGCTCCAATACAGTCCAGGATATGTGCTGGAGTTGTTGTATAGGTCTTAGCTCCAATACAGTCCAGGATATGTGCTGGAGTTGTTGTATAGGTCTTAGCTCCAATACAGTCCAGGATATGTGCTGGAGTTGTTGTATAGGTCTTAGCTCCAATACAGTCCAGGATATGTGCTGGAGTTGTTGTATAGGTCTTAGCTCCAATACAGTCCAGGATATGTGCTGGAGTTGTTGTATAGGTCTTAGCTCCAATACAGTCCAGGATATGTGCTGGAGTTGTTGTATAGGTCTTAGCTCCAATACAGTCCAGGATACGTGCTGGAGTTGTTGTATAGGTCTTAGCTCCAATACAGTCCAGGATATGTGCTGGGGCTGTTGTATAGATCTTAGCTCCAATATAGTCCAGGATATGTGCTGGAGTTGTTGTATAGGTCTTAGCTCCAATACAGTCCAGGATATGTGCTGGAGTTGTTGTATAGGTCTTAGCTCCAATACAGTCCAGGATATGTGCTGGGGTTGTTGTATAGGTCTTAGCTCCAATACAGTCCAGTATATGTGCTGGGGTTGTTGTATAGGTCTTAGCTCCAATACAGTCCAGGATATGTGCTGGAGTTGTTGTATAGGTCTTAGCTCCAATACAGTCCAGGATACGTGCTGGAGTTGTTGTATAGGTCTTAGCTCCAATACAGTCCAGGATATGTGCTGGAGTTGTTGTATAGGTCTTAGCTCCAATACAGTCCAGGATATGTGCTGGGGTTGTTGTATAGGTCTTAGCTCCAATACAGTCCAGGATATGTGCTGAAGTTGTTGTATAGGTCTTAGCTCCAATACAGTCCAGGATATGTGCTGGAGTTGTTGTATAGGTCTTAGCTCCAATACAGTCCAGGATATGTGCTGGAGTTGTTGTATAGGTCTTAGCTCCAATACAGTCCAGGATATGTGCTGGGGTTGTTGTATAGGTCTTAGCTCCAATACAGTCCAGGATATGTGCTGGAGTTGTTGTATAGGTCTTAGCTCCAATACAGTCCAGGATATGTGCTGAAGTTGTTGTATAGGTCTTAGCTCCAATACAGTCCAGGATATGTGCTGGAGTTGTTGTATAGGTCTTAGCTCCAATACAGTCCAGGATATGTGCTGGAGTTGTTGTATAGGTCTTAGCTCCAATACAGTCCAGGATATGTGCTGGAGTTGTTGTATAGGTCTTAGCTCTAATACAGTCCAGGATATGTGCTGAAGTTGTTGTATAGGTCTTAGCTCCAATACAGTCCAGGATATGTGCTGAAGTTGTTGTATAGGTCTTAGCTCCAATACAGTCCAGGATATGTGCTGAAGTTGTTGTATAGGTCTTAGCTCCAATACAGTCCAGGATATGTGCTGGGGTTGGTGTATAGGTCTTAGCTCCAATACAGTCCAGGATATGTGCTGAAGTTGTTGTATAGGTCTTAGCTCCAATACAGTCCAGGATATGTGCTGGAGTTGTTGTATAGGTCTTTGCTCCAATACAGTCCAGGATATGTGCTGAAGTTGTTGTATAGGTCTTAGCTCCAATACAGTCCAGGATATGTGCTGGGGTTGTTGTATAGGTCTTAGCTCCAATACAGTCCAGGATATGTGCTGGAGTTGTTGTATAGATCTTAGCTCCAATACAGTCCAGGATATGTGCTGGGGTTGTTGTATAGGTCTTAGCTCCAATATAGTCCAGGATATGTGCTGCAGTGGAGTTGGAGCATTTTGAGCTGACAGGAAAAACCTTTTCTCCATCAATGAACATAATGGGACTAGTATGTCCGGTCTTTAATCTTGTAATTTTTCGTTTCTAGAAATCTGTGATGATATTGAGTCTCCAGGTCTTGTTCCTTCATACCAGTGGTGGGCCTTACTATTGATCCATTCTTTGGATATATCTCTATTCTGTTGTATACATCTATATTATCTATGTTTACAGACTTAGCAGATGATTGTCACTTGGCGAAACAATTCTTTCTGGTCATCTATACTTGATTTAAGCTTCTTAAGGTTCTCCTTGAGACCATAAGTCTTCGAGATATTTATGCTCTTTTGCATACCCTCCCATTTTGTTATCACCAATTTAACACCAAATTTGTTAATATCCAACCTGTCGGATAATAGGTTATTCGTATTAAATGTATATAAATTTTACATGAAGGCTTTGGAAATAAAAGACATGTCGAATAAACTGGATCTTTCTTGATTTCCTTTTTTCACTTATATAATACCCCTTCTCATATAATGGAGAATCTGTGTTTTTTTACTTATCCCTAGTACACGTGCTACAGGCCATGATAATCATGGTGGGTAGAAGTAGGCGACTGCTTTTACTGTAAGTGCACCATATGTCTATACATGTGAAAAGCAGTTCAACTTTGCACTTACAAATGTGCCAGAGCCCCGTTTAGTTACATGCACTCGCTGGTGTGGTTGGATTTTTGAAAGAATCGGGACCATTGGAGCATTTTTTTTAAACATAAAAAAGTGCCCAATGCGGGAATCGAACCCGAGTCGTAGCGGTAGAAAACCAAACGGTTTAACCAGCCTTCCAGCGATCCCTCATAGTTCCTTAAAACAAAAGAATCTTCGGTAAATAAATTGTTTTTATTTTCCCAACGTTTCAACAAAAATGTTTTATCCTTGTCAAGAAGAAGAAGAATGAAAGCATTTTACAAGGCGTTAAAAATTATTCTCAACGCCTTACCAAATGCTTTAATTTTTCATGAAGCGGTACATCCTTCCACCGACGCCCGGAGAATCTGTGTGAGACCAGAGAGTCTCAATAAAGACTTTGTGTGTGTGTGTATTATCTGTGTTTTCAGAAGACAGGATAGCTGCTGATAGTCATGTCTGTCTCAAATCGAAGGTTTATACATTCCTCCACCGATACACCCTCCACAGCTGGAAAGAGTCAAATATCTAAAATAGAGAAAAGTCTCCTCTCCCGACAACATTTTTTGACGGGAGAGGCGACCTTTGTCTCTTTTAAATCAATATCCTCCTAGCAAATTTCCATCTATATTTTGACCATAGATTTGGCCCAGCCACTTTGCCTGCTAAACACCTCTTTGGCAGATTGTGAAGATTCCATTAGATCCCGTGTGGATCTCATGGAATAAAGTCCACCCTAGGCTGACGAGGGCCACTAGCCCGAAACCATGGTCTCTAGGTGGACGCTTTTCAGTTTGCCAAAGCTGGTGTTGTGGCTTTGTAACCGACCCGAGGCCGCTAGTTGCGGCGACGGTCAATAGATGGCGTCAGGTTTTGACGTTTATTTTGACGGGATCAATATCCTCCCGGCAAATTTCCATCTAGAGTCAAATATGTTTTATTCACCATCTTGTAAACGGGGAGTATTCCATTAACTTGGGAGTTTTTCTAATTGGACGATTAGGGCGGTCATTAGAAGCCGTTGCCAGAGTGGCTCACAATAGCCTTCCTTGGGAGATTTCCAGCCTATCCGGCCGATTTTTCATCCTGTCTGTCTTCCCGGCGTATTTAATTTCCATCTCGTCAGCCTTGACTTTCTCCCAACCCAGCTGGACAATATTTTCCATTTTATGTTCAGATGGATAAAGTTGGAATACAGATTCAAAATTTATAATACAATATAAGGCGGCTTATAATTGTAGAACGACATTTGAAAATTATCCCGCATGTGTTTCTTTTGAACGAATAATCAAAATTCATTTTAAGGAAAAATAACGATTATTTCTAACCTTAGGGATGAAGTATGAAAGGATGAATTGTGAAGAGTAATGATAAACGGAATAATAAAAGTGTCCAGGGATGGGATGGGATTCATCACAATCATGGGATTTAAAATGTCGTTCTAAAGTTTCAAAATTATATTTTAGCTTAGTTCTCTTTCTCTCTATCTGCCCGTATATACCAACAAATTCTTCCGGACGTATACATGCTATGAATATTTTGTTGTTGTTGTTAGAGAAAGGGTTGATAAGACAAAGGATCGATAAGATAAAGGGTTGAAGGTGCAATCGTGATAAGAAAAAGATAATTATTTACCGTCAAGTAGCTTTTATTTTCAATTAATTACTTGAGGAAATATTACACATTAGTTATTTTCACATTATATAGAATTTATAAAGTCAATCCTATATTGGTTATTTAAAAGGATAGATATGTTAACTACGCATATTTACAACAAAACTGAAAGTCTTTCTAAAAACGATGATAACAAAAGTAAAATTATCAATGAATAAAATAAAATATATATTTTTTTAAATATAGAAATATTTGAGTTTTTAGATTATATAATATGATTTTCACCGTAGATGTAGCTGAAGTGATCTCTGTGTCATTAGGAAAGCTTCAACAGCAACACATAAATATACTTTGAGTCAAAACGCGATCCATCAAATAAGTTTATATAAAAAAGAGCGTAACTGGATCAGTAAAGAAACAAACCAACAATTCTTTCTTTCACAGATCCAGGTACGCCCTTTTTCATATAAACATAAATACTCCACGCTGACGAGCGCCAACAGCGTGAAACGCGTTCGTGGATGGCTTTTCTTGATTTATCAAGAAATTGGGTTGGCCAAATATCAGGGAACAGGTTGAATCAATGAATATTTGATTTCTGTTCCACCAGATGGAGCTCTGCCTTCTGAAAAGCACATGTGCTCCTAGTCAGGATATGCCTTTTTTATTTTTAATATCAACACCTGACCTTTTTATTTATTATTTTTTTCTATTATTTTTTTTTCATAAACATAAATATGATGCACTAGCGCGCCATCTGTTATCAAAATTCGAAACTATTTTAAAGGCGTAAGATTCTTTTTGAAAATAAACAATTTCTACTGCACTTACTGCAATGGAAAAATTAATGGGAGGGCCTGGCTCATCAGTGGTGAACCCTCCCAGCGGTTTCGCCAGTTTAATCTACCATACCGCTGTTATATTGCATTTTTGGAACTTTCTTTTATAGTGATACTGTTGCTAGACTCCTGTAATGGGTATTTTAGAAGAACTATGGACATAAGCTTTGAGGACAGTAGAATTACTTGCATTTATAAATACTGTATATAATATGCTTCGAGGAATTGTTCTTCCGCAATATAAGTAAAATTTCGGGAGGATGATATTCATGTACCAGAAAGTTGAAATCTCTTCTTTTACAAACTACATCAACCCATTTTTATTCAGTTTTTGACGTCACAGTAACTCTTTGTCACTCACCTTGGAGAAATGTAGCCACAACGTTTTCCAAAAAAATTTCCAACCATCAAAATCTTCTTTTATAAATTAAATAAAACAATGCACTATGTTACACCCCTATTTACAACGTACTGGGGTAATAAAAGAATAACTCACAACTCCACTTTGAAAAATTCAAGGCAAAACCAATAAATCATGGTTATCATAAAGCAATAACACGCCATTTATACATAGGAAATGAAAGCAATAGCAATGCAAGCAATATTCCTTTATTGAGGACCTCTCGTCCTATATAGGATTCGCCAGTTTACAGAGTAATTGAAGAGAAGAGAACTTAGAATACAGAGATATAAGTAGTAGGTATAGTATAGTATTTTCTACACTGTGACTATATACAACAGCAGCAACAAACCTTTTACTGGAATCAAAGTCATAGGAAATGAAAGCATTAAGGCATGAATGTTTCTCTAACACATAATACAAACTTCTACTGTCCTTACTGTGATGAAAAATATTGGGAGGGCTTGGCTTATCAGTGGTGAACCCTCTCAGCGATTTTGATAAATTTAATCCACCAGACCGCTTCTTAGAGCTCTAATACTGTATTGGATGATTCTGCTTATATATGGTACATTGAAGTGGGGAATCTTTGAAATGGTATTTAAGAAAACTATGGACCAAAGCTTTTAGGACAGTAGAATTACGGTTAAATATTTTTGTTCTGAAAATAGAACAATCCATACTTAAATCATTAGATAGTAAAAAGGCATATATTGGATTGAATAAAATTGGCAAATAAATCTTTTATTTAATCCAATATATGCCTTTTTACTATCTAATATAAATATTTGCATCGAGAAATGCTCTCCCGCAAGCCATGGTTAATAATCATCATTGTAGGGAAGGCTTTGATATCATGATATGCTTTTTTATTAAGGGGGAGACAAGAAAGGAATAGATGATCATTCTGGTACATACGTGGACTATGTAAAATTTGCATATATTTGTTATATATGCTATAAGCTTATGCCATAGTCTTCTTGAACACCATTTCTGAGATTCCAATCTTCAGTGCTACGTATAAAAGCAGAATCGTCCAATACAGTATTAGAGCTCTAAGAAGCGGTCTGGTGGATTAAATTGGTGAAACCGCTAGGAGGGTTCACCACTGATGAGCCAAGCCCTCCCAATATATTTTTTCATCGTAGTAAGGACAGTAGAAGTTTGTATTATGTATAAAAGAAACATTCGTGCTTTTAAATCCTTTCATTTTATATGTATAGATGGCTCGTTATTGCTTTGTGTTAATATATTTGTTTATTCTCCCAATGGTGTCACTACAGAGATATGAGGAAGGTCACCCACCACCGTCGCTAAGTGACGCCCGTTTGACGCCCAGCTGGCAATGGAGGCGCCTTTGTCTGCCGCGAGTTGACATCAGGGAGAAAATAACCGCAGCATGACATTGGGCTTTTCTCGGCAGATTGTACACATGTTTTCCTTCCACAACCTAATTTTAAATCATACAGAACCATTTAACGCGAATTCTCATAACTAAAATCGTAAAGATAGAGGTTGCCTGACCCGCATTCATATCTATATATATAAAAATCAATGTTTGTATGTTTGTTTGTTTGTATGTCCGGTATACAAATTCGCAGTAGTTCACTAATACAAACCAAAATTTCCATATATAGGTAAAAAAAATACGGGGAAGACGATAGGCTATTTTAAAAAATATATAAATAAATTATTAAAACTATATATTCAAATTATTCTACTTAGTTCACGAACAGCGCCCTCTATCAAAGATTAGATTAAATTATGCTGATGCAAACAAATAGATAATGCTAATAACAAACAATTATAAAAAAAATCTTATCTAAATATATATCACTCGGGTAGATATGCACACGGGTCAATCCCGGGGCGAAGCCCGGGTCACCCGTCTAGTTTACTATAAGTGCACCACATGTCTACACAGGTGAAAGGCAGATATAGAGAAGATATGCTTTATTTACTTCTCCTGACTGAGAGAAAATATTTTTGACGAAACGTTGAGAAAAATAAAAAACTCTAACTGGCCGAAGTGTTTAGTTTTCATATAAATATAGCTAAAATGTTTACAATCTATTGATTTTCTATTACACCTATCCCCCGATTTACACGGTACTTGTTTTACACGTTTTCGCTTTTACACGGTTTTCCAAATAATTTTTTTTTATCGCACTATACTAAATGCTACTGTGATTGAACACATGCGCTGTGTACACATCTCACAAGGAATCCCGAGCTTATGTGCTGACTACATATTTTAACCTGTCAATGCATTTTATTTTTTTTTCTGTGTACACCTATCCCCCGATTTACACGTTTTTCTCAGGAACGTATCTACCGTGTAAATCGGGGGATAGGTGTATTTATCCCATGTACACGTGGTAAAGGCCATGATAATCATGGTGGGTAGTTAGCGACTGCTTTTACTGTAAGTGCACCACATGTCTACACATGTATAGAGTAGATACAATCTATTGATTAAAGACAAATGTAGGATGTGAAGACGGGGCCTTCTCTAAAATAGCAAAAAACTCTGAGACAAGGAAAATCTCTTTTACAAGCTATCAGCCGATGTAAGGATGGCCTTTCAGCAGAATACGTTCAAGCCTGTTGATTTGTTCAGACTACAGACATCCAGTTTAGTGGAGCTGCCAACTTATGGTGATGGAGATTTGGTCTCGAGAGATAAATTATGAACAATACGTCACTGGTTGTTGTGTTGTTGTTTCTTATCCCCTTGTGTAAAGATTACACGAATTCCACGAGTTCATGCTCCTCAAGCTGTTTTATGATAAGCAGTGGCCTCTCCCAAAGGTCCTGTTTAGTGCATCTAATGCAAGCCAAAATGTGTTCTGGAGCTGCAGGCGCCAAGCTACATTTTGGGCAAGTGGGGTAGATTTTGTTATTATTTTCTGGTTAGAATGAATTGTTACCTCCCATGGATGACCTAAACAGCCACTTCCCTGGACTACGACCTATGTACAATGAAATATGACTTGCCGTGACTAGATCACAATGAACACCTATCCATAGATAGACAAAAAGTATCCATAGTTCTAAGGCAAGTTGTACTGTACATATTCCCCCTCATAGCCGTGGCATGGAAGCTATAGAACTATCGAAGTTATATCAACACTGTACTGAAGCATTGGACCTAGCTACTTAACTTTGTTAATAAAGAAATATAGTAGTGAAATACAAGACCATTGCATGCACCATAGGATACACCAATTACCATTTTAAGTAAATCAGTTTTAGGATATATATTTAATATTTCAGATTCTAGTTAAACTTTTTCAATATGTAAATACAGTTAAACCTGTCTATAGCGCCACCTCTTGGGACTCACCAAAATAGGGTGCTATAGAGAGGGGGTGCTATAGACAGGTCACTTTTAATGTAAAATGTTTACATTTTGATGTTTAAAATCGGGCGCTATAGAGAGGAAGGCGCTATTTAGAGGGGGTGCTATAGACAGGTTTAACTGTATATACATTCCTTCTGCACTTCTATATATATTGTAGGTATTTGTGATGATGAGCTAACGCTTGAAAACTTGCAATTTTTAACTGAATAAACTTATTGCATTTATACTGATTGCTATATCGTGTTTAAACCTTTGAAATTAGTTTAAAATCTCCGTCAAAGAAATAATTCGTTATAGTTTTCTTGTTGCTTAATCCTAGCTGTAACCTGCCGCCATGATTCAGTTCCATGACCAGTAAAATGACACTGAAGATCAATAAATGGTCAAAGCAAGTTTGTAACGCACGGACAGTATGGATATTATAAAGAAAATAAAGTCTCCAGGGCCAAGTTTCTTGCTCAAAATTATTTTTATTCCCAAGCTTTCGGACCTGTCAGTCCTTCCACAGGAGTATCACGATAACAGATTGATGGTATATATACTACATAATAATTTTTTGCATATTCCAGTATGGATATTCCAGTTTCCAGCTGGAAGGTGTATCGGTGGAGGAATGTACAAACCTTCGATTTGAGACAACCGTGACTAACAGCAGCTATCCTGAAAACACAGATAATATAGATGGACACAAACAGAATAGAGATATTTCCAAAGAATGGATCAATAATATGACCCACCACTGGTATGAAAGAACAAGACCTGGAGACTCAAATTAA
>CP092871.1:1619770-1656764 GCA_030710605.1 Cordylochernes scorpioides | reverse complement strand
ATGTAGTCAGCGGTCAATATATACATAATCACATAACAATTAAATTAATAAACAAAATAATATCTTAGAAAACTCAACACTAACCAAATACACAAACGGATGTCAAATTAGAATACAATACGTAGAGTAGGACATTTTGTATTTACACTTGGGTAGTTGGCACAGTGTGTGTGTCGGGCCAGTAACACTGGGGTGAATGTCGGCAGGTGGTGGCCTTCCTGAATGATCTCTACACGGCCTTCGACGCCATCATTGAGAACTACGACGTCTACAAAGTAGAGACCATCGGTGACGCCTACATGGTGGTGAGCGGGGTGCCCCAGCCGAACGGGGACCGCCACGCCAGCGAGATAGCCGCCATGGCACTGGAGCTACGGGAGGTGATCTACTCCTTCGACGTGGCGCTGCGCATCGGGCTGCATACAGGTGAGTGGGGAGGATTGGAAACTGATGATGGGAGTGACAAAAGTTACTTTGTACGGGTTAAACAAAATGCAATAAACTAGGGCCTACAGTAAAATTAACTTAAACACAGAAAAAACGTACACTCAAGAGTACAACACAATAAAAAAGTAAATAATAACTCACAATTTGTTAAATAAAATAAAACACACACACACACAGTACTTATCTTTATTGTTGCGTTGGTAGGGATCGGACCGGGGTCACACAGGTATGCGAGGAGATTGCCAGACACGGATAAAGCACGCAGAGAACACTTCAAGCGTCTCCACACGATAATCCACCACACTCCTCTATCGCAATACCATAGCCCCCTTATATATACAACAACAACAACAAAAAAGCCTTTATTTAGGGTCACTGACCCTATACAGGATTCACCAGAGGTATGCATAAGAACAAAGCAGTGAGACAACGGAAATAGCGATATATACAGAGTAAAAAGAGAAAGAAAAAAAAAAAACAAGAAAAGGAAAAAAAAAAAAAATAATAAGAAAGAGGGAAGCAAGAAATCAACACAAAAAGAGTAGCAGTAAGAAAGTGAGGAGTGAGTATCACTTGGCCTTCTTCTGAGATATGGACTTGTGGAAACCATAAAACGCCGTAGCAATATACTTATTCTGGGTCATATTGTCAATTATTGATGGAAGTGAAGCACAGAGTTGCCCAGTTTTGAGCATAAGGGTTCTTCTTTCTTCTTTCAGAGCAGAGCAATCAAAAATATAGTGAGTGATTTCCTTTTGTAGTTTTGAATTACAGAAGGTACAAGTCGGGTCCTCACCGCAGAGCATCTTGGTGTGGTTTTCTCTAAAAAAACTTGAAAGTATTCTAACTTGTGCGAGTAGTCTTACAACCGGGAAAGGAAAATCCCCTAAAAGGTATCCCTCCGTCATGAAAGATATGTGAATGTCTTTGTAGTGAGAGTATAGCTTAGATTTATCCATTCTTGTAAGGTCGTTTTGTATAGATTGGTCTGCCGCTGTTTTTAAGAGCCCTGTAATCGCGCTCCTCAGCGTTTCAGGGTCATTACAGGAAACAAGTGCAGGGGATCCATTATCGTTAAGCAGATTAGTGAGCTTTTTAATGAAACCGACCCCTTATATATACAAACATGGCCACATTCGTCCAATAAGAAAGCGGGAGAGATTGGTTCACTATCAAACGATAACAAACGATAAGATTTTAAAAATGCAAATATTTGTCAATATAATTTGACAGGAGCGAGTGAGGAGGTCATTGTTGTTTTACCAATAGAGACACTATGGTTTTACGGGTAACTAGCGAAAAAGTTTCTATTCATGATAAAATTATATAAAACTTTTTAAAATTATAAAATATTTTTTGACAATGAGTTTCTTTTTATTTCAAAACGCTATCTTTCAAGCGATAATCGCTCTTCAAAGGGCTTAATAAAATATCGACTATATCTTACAAGAAATAATTACAAACACATACGCGCGCAGCGTGGATATTTAAAACTGAAATTTTAAAATTGATATGTAATTTACCAATGTTATGGTTCAACTTATGAAGGTTCTACTCTATAAGAATTGAAAGAGAATTGCGTTGAAGCATGATTGTTTGTTTTACACATAAAGCAAAGTTCTACTGTCCTTACTGTGATGAAAATATATTAGGAAGGCTTGACTCTGCGCAGGTCCAGTGGTAGCCGGGATTGTTGGACTCACCATGCCCCGGTACTGTCTCTTTGGTGACACTGTCAACACAGCGTCCCGCATGGAGACCAGCGGCGAAGGTGAGGACTTCTCTGGATTTCTGGACTCCCACACTATCTGTCGATCAGTGACTGTCTAGGGGATTCCAATTTTAATTCAGGGACTTTCGTTCATTTCAGAAAAGATTTAGCCCACTGTATGAAAAAGTGAAAGTTGTATATGCTTATGATTTTGTTTTGTTATAATACAGTTATTTGTTATAATACATTGTATTTGTTATATTACATAAATAAATGAAATTGTATAGGTAAATAAATAAAATAATTAAATCCCCTTATAATTCCCCTGGCTGCCCATGTAACTGTATTATAACACTAATGTACACTTCCAATTTATACTTCCATAACCTTTCTTTAACTATCTGCTCACTACTGTATCTCTGTACATATCCGGGACTCACCTCTTGACTTACTCTCCTTACCAGACCCACCACTGAACCTTCTTCAGATGGAAAAGTCCCCAGATGGACTTGAGCGGGCGATGTAACTGTAACCCGTCCACATTTTGGGAAGGATGTTGTTGTTGTTGATTTTGCTTTGTTTTAAAAATGAATCGATGTTGGTTCCATAGGTTTGAATTGAATATTACACCTTAGTTATATATATTTTATTGCTTAAAAAGGAACACAACAAAACAAAAAAGAAACTACGATTGCAAATGATTTGATAACTAACTTTAAAAATGATGATGATAAAAAATTGAATATGTCTGCAAGAAAAATGCTTCTATGAATTAAAAAATAAGAATAATTACAAAATTAACATATAAACTTTAAAACCTGTTTGATATAAATAAAGAATAAATTGGAAAAAAAAAGTTATTAATCAAATCGTTTTAATATCGTAGGTATACTTATTGAAGAGTTGTTAGCTTGTATTGTCGTGATAGAAAAAAACTCTTCTCTAAGCAAATTTTGTCTTTTATTCATATAAGGTTGTTCCAAAAGTTGGTGTTTATCTTATTACTTGGCGAATAATATTATTACGGCGAATACATAATAAAACATAATACAATCTATATATATAAAATTGAATGTCTGTCTGTCTGTACTCTATAGATTCAAAGACCATACATCCAATCGCCGTGAAATTCTGGGATATTATTAGGTATATCACCGGGAAGGTTTTTGAAAAATAATTTCATGAATATCTTGAATATCCTTAGAGTTATTTGCAGATTTGTAGATTTAACTCGCAAGCAGCGCCCCCATTGTGACGATGATAACAAGTTTTCTTATCACTAAGTTTGTTATCTTAAATATTATTTATCAAAAGTAAGATTATCTCAGGATGACACGGCAATTTATTTGACACAAGAATAATGATACAATTCCAAGGCGAAGATACTATTCCTTTAACTTCCAATTACCGAGGGAACCAATTAATATTGATTTTATTCAACTTATCGAGTATTTTTCAAGGGACCGGGAAAAAATGTTCACTAGATAAAACTATGATTTTCTAATGTAGAAAATTAGGAAAGATAAAATTCAGGATGACACGGCACACAGGGACCGGGAAAAAATGTTCACTTTATCGAGAGATTCAAATTTACGAGTTTCAAATTATCAAAATATATATATATGTGATAAAGAGTGTTGTTGTCGACTTATCTGTGAGGAGATCCTGTCGACTTAGATGTGATAAAGTGTTGCTGTCGACTTATCTGTGATGAGATCCTGTCGACTCTCGCTATAAGCTGTGGTAACCGGTGGTCAAACTTGTAGTAGCCGAGAGGGACAGTCAGGGCGTGGAGAGTTTTCCAGTACCTCTCTGCACTTTGGAAGACTTTTAACAGTTTTCACAGAGTACAGGCAGTCGTGGTCGAGGCAGAGTGGAAAGCAAGGGAATGTCCACACACACAAAACGAAGAGACACAGCTGTAGTAGGAAAGTTCCATGAACAGATAGGAGTTGAGCTAAGCAAACTGGAGTTAGAAGGGTTCTTACTGTTTACATGACGCTGAGGTAGTCCTGGCTAAGACTGACAAGGGCTCACGCTGACGGTGGAAGGGGTGACTGCTGACTAACTGCGGACTAACTACGGACTAACTGCTGACTAACTATGCTCGGCTAAAACCGAGGTGTTTATATACCATTCCCGAGGAGGGGGGGGGAGTTGGACTTTAAACGTCTGCGGCATTCCGCACCCTTTGGACCAGATGGCAACGGGCTGCCGAATTCCTTTTCAGGGTTGTTGGATTTCTCTCTCGATTTTAGACGTTTTTGAACTTCTCAATCTTGCTTTAACTTAGCTCTTAATCTATTACATAGTTTTATTTATTTGTCTTTAATTTGTACAAAGTACATTACATATGGTGATGCAATGACACAGATTAATCATGCGCATAATTATTTATAGATGTGTGTCTATATACAACATGACAATCTTGTTATAAGTAATTATACAATATAGGGTTGTTGGTTTAAATTACCATATATATATATATTTTTTATAAGTTTTTAGAGAATTGTTTTAACAAATGTTCGTTAGACAAACCTTTACTCGGGTAAAACCTCGGGCGAAGCCGGGTACATCTGCTAGTTAATTTATACAAAGAAGACATCCTTCTTCTTCTTCTTTCTTATATTCACTCAATCATATTAGGGTATCAAGCTTGTAGAGCTTGAGACTTGACAACCATCATGACTGGGTGAAGTAGAATGCGTCTGCTTTTGTCATTAAGACTGGGAGCACTACTCAGTAGCAGGCCGACTTAGCTCCAAAAGAAATGGCTGCCTCTGACATGAGGAACAGACGCCATGTGCAGCCGCTCCTAACATGGAGTACAAAGGCTGCTCATCCTGTATCCTGGATTAGGAGTCCTTACAGGGTACTATCAGCCGGGCCAGCTGAGCCCAGGTTTTTTAGCGAGCTTGTTACTGCTACCTCTCCTCCTTTTTCATACGGGCTTGGGACCGGCAAAGACGGGGTTCAAAGAAGACATTTTACATAACGGCGAATAATATTGGTATTTCAATTTTTTCAAGTATTCACGAACTTTTGAGACAACCTTGTAACATAGAAGTGTTAGAATTATTCAAGCGGTGCCTAGAGCATCGCCCTCCTCCTGGAGCGTGGAGGGTGACGTGACTTCCTTGGAGCGTTGGTAGGTCGCTAGGTCTAATGAGTGGGACTGGAGCCGTTGTCCGGGTGGAGCCTCTTTATGGCGGATGTATGGCCCCGTCTGGCCCGGACATAAACAAGGAAACAAGAATTATTCCATCTCCAATCGAGATACTGTGAAACTAACTCGGTGTTTGTCATGTGTCCAGCCCGCAAGATCCACATCAGCGCACAGTGCAAGGAATACTTGGACAAGTGCGGAGGTTACATCATCAAGGAGAGAGGTGTCATCAAGCTCAAGGTACGGTATCCACACCAACATGTTGTGTCGGCGAGGCCTCGTGCTTTAAATTAGTCACACACAACTTTATTAAGACCACCGGTCTTATACAGATTGACCCACAGAAAGGAAGCATAGATATAGCTCCTATACTCCAAGCAGGGCAGAACCCAACAGCCTACAGGTCCGATGCATGTCCAGTGACCACACGTTCCTTCGTGTATACGTCAAGGTTAGCGTATAACTGAAAGGCTAGTTCTCTTTCCTCATTCAAATGGAACACGACATTCGGCTACTCTACGAGTATTAATCTCCTCCGAACGGTGACTGCGGCCTTGTAGAATATATATAAACCAAAGACCTTGATCAAACATCATTGTATTTATCCAATTATATATTTGTTTACTATCGGATTGAGACACGGATAAGTTGCCAATGAGTTCCCCTCTTTGTTTCTCCAAGTAACAGCAACCAAATATTGTTTGCATGATTTCGTCTTGTATTCTGATATTACATAGATCACAAGTTAAAGGATAACCAAACGTCATTGCATTCATCCAGTTATAAATTTGTTGAATATCGGATTGAGACAAGGATAAATCACACAAGAGTTTCCCTCTCTGTTTCTCCAAACAAAAGCAACCAAAAATTGTGCGCGTGATTTTCTGCTATTACATAGATCACAAGTTGAAGGACCTTCAGTCTTCCAGCGCTTTGATTAGTCTCTCACTCGGGTTTCTTGGTTATTAGAATATAGGACACTTCTGCCAGTTAATGTTTTTTATTCTCTCAACGTATCTACAAAATTCTTTTGACCTCGTCAGGAAAAAATCAAAGAATTAAATTAAACATTTACTGCCCAAAGTGTCTCTTAATTATACAAACTATGAATGCCGGCCAGGCAACCTTTATATTCTATATACAGTTACGAGCGTCATGCGTCGTCAATTCTTAATCTCTATCACCGTTTGCTTTTTATTTGGAATGGCGCTCTCCTATTGGTTGGTTGGCTACGATCACGTGGATACGATGGCGCCGCCACTACGCGATACGCGAGACACTTTGTTTTTGACTTTGCCCCCCACCCGCTCTTTGGTTTTTGTAACTATTGTGTTGGAGCGGGTCGCTCCTTAAATAAATGCATATATTAGTTAATAACTAAATGGAATCCTCTCTTTCTTTTTCCCAGTAAGAGACGCCTACGGAAGCCAACAGTACATAGACAGATAAAGCACATAGGCTATAGTTATTAACTAATATATGCATACATTTAAGGCGCCAATTTATAATTGTAACAAATAGTATTTGAAACAAAACATTCAATCGGGTAAAACACGGGCGTTGCCCGGGTCATTCGGCTAGTATTATATATCTCCGGGTTTTTTAGTTAAAAAAAAAGACAAACAGTCAAGTCTACGGTCTAGAATAATTGAAGGGAGAGGTACCTCTTTTAATACATGAATATCATCCTCCCACAACTTTGCATACATACATATATTAAAAAATAAAAAGGCATATCCTGGCTAGGAGCACATGTGCTTTTTATGATATACATATATTTATTTAACTGAAAAGTCATATATATTGGATCAAAATATCATTTATTTTACCAATATTTCAGTTGGCTGAACGCCAATCTTTATCAAGGTACTATAACAAATTAATGTGTGCCTTGATAAAGGTTGGCGTTCAGCCAACTGAAATATTGGTAAAATAAATGATATTTTGATCCAATATATATCTTTATAAGATTTATTTATGGATTGCTCTATTTTCAAAGCATATATGTATATCAAACTTATGAAGGGCCTATTCGAAAGTTTCGTCTGATTCCTTTAACTAGAAATTTTGACATTTTACCTTGTTACAATATAATGAAATGTCACCTCTTGATCGTGTAACCCAATATTTCTGATGGCTTGCTGCTATCTATCGGACAAAATGATCAAATATCTGTTGTTTTTTTAATTTTCCAGAAGAGAAAACCCGTAGTTGGTGGTTTGAGCTGTTGGTCCTATCGGGGTAGAGCAGGTTGTACTTTGAAGGCAAACCTCGAGCTTCGCCGCTTCTTTTTAATTCTTGATAATAACATTTTGAGTTAAAAGTGTTTGTACACGTGAATATTGCCACGTGGAAAATTAGGGAAGACAAAAACTTCAGGAGAAGAAAACAATTTATTTCAGGGAAGGACAAATTATGAATGGTAAACAAAAGATAAGCCACGAGGGAAATGTACAGAGTAGCAAAATATAAACATAAAAATGACCACTCTGTTGATAAAATATATTAAAACTAATAAATACTTTTCTACAATATATTAAGAAAAAGGCATCTCCTGATTGTCCAACAAAGTGTTACTGATGTCTTGGGACATCTCTTTGAATAAATTTTAACTAATTGTTGATCTTTAATTATTCCAGAATGGCCAAATGATTAATCAAGAATGGGTATTTGGCTAATTCTGTCATAATTAAAAATTAACAATTGGTTTTATTTTATTCCATTAGATGGTGAAGCCATCAATTTTTAGTTATACAAGCAGGAGATGGTCTTTTCTTAATTTAGCTACCTTTTACCAGTACAATTTAACTTTTGTACCATTTTTACGTAGTTATATGTTTTAAAAGCTTATCTCCTATATGTATGTATTAGCTCTAGAATTACCACAGTTATCCAAGTAAATGTGTACGATCTAAGGAACCATAACTGATTTAATGAGCCATTCGCGGTTTCGCCTTGCTAGGGCGTGTACTTAGACATGCATGGCTTAATCTTTGAGCTTATCTCCTATAGATAGCAGTGGTGAATCAGCAACTTTCAGTTGCACGATCGAAGATGTTCTTGTATTCTATCACTCTGATCTTCTCTACTTATTGTTTTGTCATTGTCTGGACGTGAGTGTGGCCAAGGGGAACACAGTTGTGTGTTCAGGGCAAAGGCGAGGTCCGTACTTATTGGCTGGACGGCACCAACAGCCTCTACTTCACCAAGAAGAAGAGCTGCGAGGAGTCCATCCCCCCGCAGGAACTCGCCAAGTTCCCCAACACCTTCGCCCCCCACCGAGTCCTCAACTCGGACTTCCACAACTCCAAGAAAGTCCTGTTCGACCACAACCACGTGGGCACGGACTGGGGATCCTACGAGGAGATGACACCTCTGAAGGAACCCAAGAAGAAAAGTTTTCTTAAGTTCTTCAAAAACAGATTTTACTCTGGTACATTGAAGAATTCCCATTCCTTGAAGTCAGGATTCCGGGAAGAAAGTGGCGTCTAGGTCCATGTTGTAAATATTCATTATACAAATCATCTTAGTTCTATCATTGTACCCCCCTAGTAATTTATTGCTATCTAAGACATGTTATAAATAAAGCACATAAACTTTGTAATGGCATTTACCATGCTAACAAAACCCACATAAACTTTGTAATGGCATTTACCATGCTAACAAAACCCACATAAACTTTGTAATGGCGTTTACCATGCTAACAAAACCCACATAAACTTTGTAATGGCGTTTACCATGCTAACAAAACCCACATAAACTTTGTAATGGCGTTTACCATGCTAACAAAACCCACATAAACTTTGTAATGGCGTTTACCATGCTAACAAAACCCACATAAACTTTGTAATGGCGTTTACCATGCTAACAAAACCCACATAAACTTTGTAATGGCGTTTACCATGCTAACAAAACCCACATAAACTTTGTAATGGCGTTTACCATGCTAACAAAACCCACATAAACTTTGTAATGGCGTTTACCATGCTAACAAAACCCACATAAACTTTGTAAAAGCGTTTATCATGCTAACAAAACCCACATAAACTTTGTAATGGCGTTTACCATGCTAACAAAACCCACATAAACTTTGTAATGGCGTTTACCATGCTAACAAAACCCACATAAACTTTGTAAAAGCGTTTATCATGCTAACAAAACCCACATAAACTTTGTAATGGCGTTTATCATGCTAACAAAACCCACATAAACTTTGTAATGGCATTTACCATGCTAACAAAACCCACATAAACTTTGTAATGACGTTTATCATGCTAAAAAAAACACAAAACTTTGCTATAACGTTTACAATGCTAACAAAACCATATGCTTTATAAAAGCATTTACAATGCTAACAAAACTACATAAACTTTGTAAAAGCGTTTACCATGCTAACAAAACCTACATATACTTTGTAAAAGCGTATACCGTGATAACCAAACCCACAAACTTTGTGCAAGCGTTTACAATGCCAGTCAAACCCAAACACACTCTGTAATAGAGTTCACCATGCTAGCAAAACACAAAAGTACATTTTAAAAAGGCAGAAGTGGCAATAACTAACCGATATGGAGGCGAACAACCTAAAACTTTTTTGAATCTCTTACACTGGGCAATAGATGGTGCGGGAGAAGGCTATACAGGTATAAACCATGTCGATCAACAAACAGCACAAAGAGATACATCCTATTATTTGTGAGAAAAAATCCATCCACACAACACAGGGAAGAGAGTATCTTGCAAAAAATATTTTCGTGGAGATAAATAAAGCAAGGGCAAATTTGGGAATAATTAATTTATTATAAAGGTGGGTATTTACCTTTTAGTTCTCCAATAAAATTATATACAAGAGGTATTTATAGGGAGAGAGAGTCAGATGACAAAACAACTTATCCCCAGGTAAAGATAATAACAAGAGTGGTCAGCCACCGAGCGGTCCCGTTTTCCTTATTTGCAGATAAGATTCCGAGAACCTCTCATACCTGTGGTTCCCCCGGGGTCCAGGGATGATTGACAGGTGTCCCATGGAGCTTCTTTTGACCGGATTTGTAGAGCTACTTGACAATATAATTCAATTAACTAGACCTCGGACCAGATTTGAACCAGCGACCTAAGGATCACCATTGATACATCTACAGTCCTCCGCTCTACCAACTGAGCTATCGAGGGATTTTAACTAGAACTTACTATAACTATAGCAATTAACTGGAGCTTTCGTGTCGGAGAGCTAGACCTTCTGCAGGAGTATGGTAATTTATAACGTCGCCCTCTCCTTTCGCTCAAATGATATAAGCGAGATTATTTTCAAAATTAAAAGCCTAAGCTATATGATTAATATATCACCGACCGAACGTCATTTGTGTTTCGTCCATAGGAAATCCATAGAATGAATTTTTTTTATCTTAAATTATAGTACAGTAGAACCTCCATGAAAGGAAACTCACTTTAGAGGACACCTCTCTATAAAGGACAGTTTTCATTTGTCAAAATTATCATTTTTACTATTTAGCAACTCCAGTAAGAAGTCATTTCTCCCACTTCTCCCACCTCTCTCTGTAATTAGGTGGTTTTTTTTTTAGGTTGGTAAGCCTTTATTGCTATCCTCTGAACAACAGGTGGACAGAACAATTTACAGCTTGAGCTTGGTGCGCCTCCAGTGACGCCTCTTGGGGTTGAACCTGATCTTGTTGTCGGTCCTCATACGGATCCACTGGGGAATGTTCTGCCGGGCCTTCTTGGCCTGCTTCCTATGCTGAAGGTCTTGTGAGACGACATCTCAAATGTTTGAGATTAAAAAGGATTTTATTCTAGGTAGAAAAAAACCCAATTCACAAACAGCCAAAGTTGAAAGGTAATTAGGTGTTGTCTTTTACAGGGAGGTAGTTCTACTGTATATATATCGATTGATTTTAATCTCCTGGATATTAATCAAGAAATTTCTACACGGGTTCTTGAAATGAGTTTCTGTATCTTTATTAAACGTAATCTCGGGTATCTCTGCCCTTCTACAATAGTAACATTTTTCATATATCTTTCCATGTGCTGCTGTCGAAGGACATAGATGCCTGAAAGCTTGAGATTACTTTTAATAAAGATGAAGAAGCTCATCTCCAGAAACCTGTAGAATTTGCTCGATATTATACGTATGTATATATAAAAAGATATTGTTATATCTTATGCGCCAGGTTCGCCTCAGGATAAGCTGTCCCAAATCTTAAACCAAAGAAGTCTTTACCGAAACAAGCTTCCAAAAACTGAATCCACGATTTGAATCCCATTTAGTTTTAAAATCTTCTGACCATACTAACGACCCTAGAGAAATTCTGAGGGAATTTCGGAAAATCGAGCCATCATTCCACATAATCGACATGGTATCTTCAATAAAAGGAAAATGGAAGCTTGTTCTTCACACTGCAGAAGGAGCTATAACTTTGACATCGGAGCTACAACAAAACAAACAATTATTATTATTTATTTAAGTAACCCAGGTTCCTGGAGCGTACAGAAGTCGCCAACTACCCGGGATGTCCTTCTGACCTAGGTTTTCTTGGATTTATATACAATGCCGGTGGAAGTCCAATTAATGAGGTGTCGCCAGGCAGATTTCTTTCTTGGGAAATTTTCTAGGGATGCTGGACATATGTTGGTGATACCTAGGAGAGTGGCTGTCTGGAATCTTTGGTATTGGAAGGTTGGGCAAGTGAAGAGGAGGTGGTCTACGGTTTGGTCTTCATCTTGGCAGTGGGAGCAAGTTGGATCTTCTTTCGATACCGTTGCAAGGTCTGCCTGAATGTAACCATGGCCGGTCAAGATTGTTGTGGAGGTAGATCCATGCTTGATGTTTCGAAGCATTTGGAGGAGTAGTTTCGGGGTAGCAAAAACAAACAAGTCCAGCCAACTTCTGTAGCAAATGGCCTAGAACACGCGCTGAGTCTCTCGAGAAGATCAGGCAGCAGCCGCCTTGAATGAGAGGATGCTAACTTTAAATGCAGAGATTTAGGTTGCAAGTACAATACAGAGTTTGGTGTTCTCGTGAACATATCCTAGGTATATTGCTGAGTTACTGATTGGGGACAGCATTGGAGGTATCTGCGCGACACAGTGAGTTAATGATTGGATGAAAACTTGGCTCTTCGTTCTCTTTGGTCGGAGGCCGCTGGGCTCCACCATTGAAGAACTGAAACACCCAACACACAGCCTCCTCCCTCTCTAGCTATACCTTCTTACTCGGTAGTCTGGGCTCCACCATTGAAGAACTGAAACACCCAACCCACAGCCTCCTCCCTCTCTAGCTATACCTTCTTACTCGGTAGTCTGGGCTCCACCATTGAAGAACTGAAACACCCAACACACAGCCTCCTCCCTCTCTAGCTATACCTTCTTACTCGGTAGTCTGGGCTCCACCATTGAAGAACTGAAACACCCAACACACAGCCTCCTCCCTCTCTAGCTATACCTTCTTACTCTCTGGGCTCCACGATTGAAGAACTGAAACACCCAACACACAGCCTCCTCCCTCTCTAGCTATACATACTTACTAGGTAGTCTGGGCTCCACCATTGAAGAACTGAAACACCCAACACACAGCCTCCTCCCTCTCTAGCTATACCTTCTTACTCGGTAGTCTGGGCTCAACCATTGAAGAACTGAAACACCCAACACACAGCCTCCTCCCTCTCTAGCTATACTTTCTTACTCGGTAGTCTGGGCTCTACCATTGAAGAACTGAAACATCCAACACACAGCCTCCACCCTCTCTAGCTATACCTTCTTACTCTCTGAGCTCCACCATTGAAGAACTGAAACACCCAACACACAGCCTCCTCCCTCTCTAGCTATACATTCTTACTTAGGTAGTCTGGGCTCCACCATTGAAGAACTGAAACACCCAACACACAGCCTCCTCCCTCTCTAGCTATACATTCTTACTTAGGTAGTCTGGGCTCCACCATTGAAGAACTGAAACACCCAACATACAGCCTCCTCCCTCTCTAGCTATACATTCTTACTTAGGTAGTCTGGGCTCCACCATTGAAGAACTGAAACACCCAACACACAGCCTCCTCCCTCTCTAGCTATACATTCTTACTTAGGTAGTCTGGGCTCCACCATTGAAGAACTGAAACACCCAACACACAGCCTCCTCCCTCTCTAGCTATACATACTTACTAGGTAGTCTGGGCTCCACCATTGAAGAACTGAAACACCCAACACACAGCCTCCTCCCTCTCTAGCTATACCTTCCTACTCGGTAGTCTGGGCTCCACCATTGAAGAACTGAAACACCCAACACACAGCCTCCTCCCTCTCTATCTATACATTTTTACTCTCTGGGCTCCACCATTGAAGAACTGAAACACCCAACACACAGCCTCCTCCCTCTCTAGCTATACCTTCTTACTCGGTAGTCTGGGCTCCACCATTGAAGAACTGAAACACCCAACACACAGCCTCCTCCCTCTCTAGCTATACCTTCTTACTCGGTAGTCCGGGCTCCACCATTGAAGAACCGAAACACCCAACACACAGCCTCCTCCCTCTCTAGCTATACCTTCTTACTCGGTAGTCTGGGCTTCACCATTGAAGAACTAAAACACTCAACACACAGCCTCCTCTCTCTCTAGTTATACTTTCTTACTCGGTAGTCTGGGCTCCACCATTGAAGAACTAAAACACTCAACACACAGCCTCCTCTCTCTCTAGCTATACCTTCTTACTCGGTAGTCTGGGCTTCACCATTGAAGAACTAAAACACTCAACACACAGCCTCCTCTCTCTCTCTAGTTATACTTTCTTACTCGGTAGTCTGGGCTCCACCATTGAAGAACTAAAACACCCAACACACAGCCTCCTCCCTCTCTAGCTATACCTTCTTACTCGGTAGTCTGGGCTCCACCATTGAAGAACTAAAACACTCAACACACAGCCTCCTCTCTCTCTAGTTATACTTTCTTACTCGGTAGTCTGGGCTCCACCATTGAAGAACTGAAACACCCAACACACAGCCTCCTCTCTCTCTAGCTATACCTTCTTACTCGGTAGTCTGGGCTCCACCATTTAAGAACTGGAACCTTCAACACACAGCCTCCTCCCTCTCTAGCTATACATACTTACTAGGTAGTCTGGGCTCCACCATTGAAGAACTGAAACACCCAACACACAGCCTCCTCCCTCTCTAGCTATACCTTCTTACTCGGTAGTCTGGGCTCCACCATTGAAGAACTGAAACACCCAACACACAGCCTCCTCCCTCTCTAGCTATACCTTCTTACTCGGTAGTCCGGGCTCCACCATTGAAGAACTGAAACACCCAACACACAGCCTCCTCCCTTTCTATCTATACATTTTTACTCTCTGGGCTCCACCATTGAAGAACTGAAACACCCAACACACAGCCTCCTCCCTCTCTAGCTATACCTTCTTACTCGGTAGTCTGGGCTCCACCATTGAAGAACTGAAACACCCAACACACAGCCTCCTCCCTCTCTAGCTATACCTTCTTACTCGGTAGTCCGGGCTCCACCATTGAAGAACTGAAACACCCAACACACAGCCTCCTCCCTCTCTAGCTATACCTTCTTACTCGGTAGTCTGGGCTTCACCATTGAAGAACTAAAACACTCAACACACAGCCTCCTCTCTCTCTAGTTATACTTTCTTACTCGGTAGTCTGGGCTCCACCATTGAAGAACTAAAACACTCAACACACAGCCTCCTCTCTCTCTAGCTATACCTTCTTACTCGGTAGTCTGGGCTTCACCATTGAAGAACTAAAACACTCAACACACAGCCTCCTCTCTCTCTAGTTATACTTTCTTACTCGGTAGTCTGGGCTCCACCATTGAAGAACTAAAACACCCAACACACAGCCTCCTCCCTCTCTAGCTATACCTTCTTACTCGGTAGTCTGGGCTCCACCATTGAAGAACTAAAACACTCAACACACAGCCTCCTCTCTCTCTAGTTATACTTTCTTACTCGGTAGTCTGGGCTCCACCATTGAAGAACTGAAACACCCAACACACAGCCTCCTCTCTCTCTAGCTATACCTTCTTACTCGGTAGTCTGGGCTCCACCATTTAAGAACTGGAACCTTCAACACACAGCCTCCTCCCTCTCTAGCTATACATACTTACTAGGTAGTCTGGGCTCCACCATTGAAGAACTGAAACACCCAACACACAGCCTCCTCCCTCTCTAGCTATACCTTCTTACTCGGTAGTCTGGGCTCAACCATTGAAGAACTGAAACACCCAACACACAGCCTCCTCCCTCTCTAGCTATACCTTCTTACTCGGTAGTCTGGGCTCTACCATTGAAGAACTGAAACATCCAACACACAGCCTCCACCCTCTCTAGCTATTCCTTCTTACTCTCTGAGCTCCACCATTGAAGAACTGAAACACCCAACACACAGCCTCCTCCCTCTCTAGCTATACATTCTTACTTAGGTAGTCTGGGCTCCACCATTGAAGAACTGAAACACCCAACACACAGCCTCCTCCCTCTCTAGCTATACATTCTTACTTAGGTAGTCTGGGCTCCACCATTGAAGAACTGAAACACCCAACATACAGCCTCCTCCCTCTCTAGCTATACATTCTTACTCGGTAGTCTGGGCTCCACCATTGAAGAACTGAAACACACAACACACAGCCTCCTCCCTCTCTAGCTATACCTTCTTACTCTCTGGGCTCCACCATTGAAGAACTGAAACACCCAACACACAGCCTCCTCCCTCTCTATCTATACATTTTTACTCTCTGGGCTCCACCATTGAAGAACTGAAACACCCAACACACAGCCTCCTCCCTCTCTAGCTATACATACTTACTAGGTAGTCTGGGCTCCACCATTGAAGAACTGAAACACCCAACACACAGCCTCCTCCCTCTCTAGCTATACCTTCCTACTCGGTAGTCTGGGCTCCACCATTGAAGAACTGAAACACCCAACACACAGCCTCCTCCCTCTCTATCTATACATTTTTACTCTCTGGGCTCCACCATTGAAGAACTGAAACACCCAACACACAGCCTCCTCCCTCTCTAGCTATACCTTCTTACTCGGTAGTCTGGGCTCCACCATTGAAGAACTGAAACACCCAACACACAGCCTCCTCCCTCTCTAGCTATACCTTCTTACTCGGTAGTCTGGGCTCCACCATTGAAGAACTGAAACACCCAACACACAGCCTCCTCCCTCTCTAGCTATACCTTCTTACTCGGTAGTCTGGGCTTCACCATTGAAGAACTAAAACACTCAACACACAGCCTCCTCTCTCTCTAGTTATACTTTCTTACTCGGTAGTCTGGGCTCCACCATTGAAGAACTAAAACACTCAACACACAGCCTCCTCTCTCTCTAGCTATACCTTCTTACTCGGTAGTCTGGGCTTCACCATTGAAGAACTAAAACACTCAACACACAGCCTCCTCTCTCTCTAGTTATACTTTCTTACTCGGTAGTCTGGGCTCCACCATTGAAGAACTAAAACACCCAACACACAGCCTCCTCCCTCTCTAGCTATTCCTTCTTACTCGGTAGTCTGGGTTTCACCATTGAAGAACTAAAACACTCAACACACAGCCTCCTCTCTCTCTAGTTATACTTTCTTACTCGGTAGTCTGGGCTCCACCATTGAAGAACTGAAACACCCAACACACAGCCTCCTCTCTCTCTAGCTATACCTTCTTACTCGGTAGTCTGGGCTCCACCATTTAAGAACTGGAACCTTCAACACACAGCCTCCTCCCTCTCTAGCTATACCTTCTTACTCGGTAGTCTGGGCTCCACCATTGAAGAACTGAAACACCCAACACACAGCCTCCTCCCTCTCTAGCTATACATACTTACTAGGTAGTCTGGGCTCCACCATTGAAGAACTGAAACACTCAACACACAGCCTCCTTCCTCTCTAGCTATACCTTCCTACTCTCTGGGCTCCACCATTGAAGAACTGAAACACCCAACACACAGCTTCCTCCCTCTCTAGCTATACCTTCTTACTCTCTGGGCTCCACCATTGAAGAACTGAAACACCCAACACACAGCTTCTTCCCTCTCTAGCTATACCTTCTTACTCTCTGGGCTTCACCATTGAAGAACTAAAACACCCAACACACAGCCTCCTCCCTCTCTAGCTATACCTTCTTACTCGGTAGTCTGGGCTCCACCATTGAAGAACTGAAACACCCAACACACAGCCTCCTCCCTCTCTAGCTATACCTTCTTACTCGGTAGTCTGGGCTCCACCATTGAAGAACTGAAACACCCAACACACAGCCTCCTCCCTCTCTAGCTATACCTTCTTACTCGGTAGTCCGGGCTCCACCATTGAAGAACTGAAACACCCAACACACAGCCTCCTCCCTCTCTAGCTATACCTTCTTACTCGGTAGTCTGGGCTTCACCATTGAAGAACTAAAACACTCAACACACAGCCTCCTCTCTCTCTAGTTATACTTTCTTACTCGGTAGTCTGGGCTCCACCATTGAAGAACTAAAACACTCAACACACAGCCTCCTCTCTCTCTAGCTATACCTTCTTACTCGGTAGTCTGGGCTTCACCATTGAAGAACTAAAACACTCAACACACAGCCTCCTCTCTCTCTAGTTATACTTTCTTACTCGGTAGTCTGGGCTCCACCATTGAAGAACTAAAACACCCAACACACAGCCTCCTCCCTCTCTAGCTATACCTTCTTACTCGGTAGTCTGGGCTCCACCATTGAAGAACTAAAACACTCAACACACAGCCTCCTCTCTCTCTAGTTATACTTTCTTACTCGGTAGTCTGGGCTCCACCATTGAAGAACTGAAACACCCAACACACAGCCTCCTCTCTCTCTAGCTATACCTTCTTACTCGGTAGTCTGGGCTCCACCATTTAAGAACTGGAACCTTCAACACACATCCTCCTCCCTCTCTAGCTATACATACTTACTAGGTAGTCTGGGCTCCACCATTGAAGAACTGAAACACCCAACACACAGCCTCCTCCCTCTCTAGCTATACCTTCTTACTCGGTAGTCTGGGCTCAACCATTGAAGAACTGAAACACCCAACACACAGCCTCCTCCCTCTCTAGCTATACCTTCTTACTCGGTAGTCTGGGCTCTACCATTGAAGAACTGAAACATCCAACACACAGCCTCCACCCTCTCTAGCTATTCCTTCTTACTCTCTGAGCTCCACCATTGAAGAACTGAAACACCCAACACACAGCCTCCTCCCTCTCTAGCTATACATTCTTACTTAGGTAGTCTGGGCTCCACCATTGAAGAACTGAAACACCCAACACACAGCCTCCTCCCTCTCTAGCTATACATTCTTACTTAGGTAGTCTGGGCTCCACCATTGAAGAACTGAAACACCCAACATACAGCCTCCTCCCTCTCTAGCTATACATTCTTACTCGGTAGTCTGGGCTCCACCATTGAAGAACTGAAACACACAACACACAGCCTCCTCCCTCTCTAGCTATACCTTCTTACTCTCTGGGCTCCACCATTGAAGAACTGAAACACCCAACACACAGCCTCCTCCCTCTCTATCTATACATTTTTACTCTCTGGGCTCCACCATTGAAGAACTGAAACACCCAACACACAGCCTCCTCCCTCTCTAGCTATACATACTTACTAGGTAGTCTGGGCTCCACCATTGAAGAACTGAAACACCCAACACACAGCCTCCTCCCTCTCTAGCTATACCTTCCTACTCGGTAGTCTGGGCTCCACCATTGAAGAACTGAAACACCCAACACACAGCCTCCTCCCTCTCTATCTATACATTTTTACTCTCTGGGCTCCACCATTGAAGAACTGAAACACCCAACACACAGCCTCCTCCCTCTCTAGCTATACCTTCTTACTCGGTAGTCTGGGCTCCACCATTGAAGAACTGAAACACCCAACACACAGCCTCCTCCCTCTCTAGCTATACCTTCTTACTCGGTAGTCTGGGCTCCACCATTGAAGAACTGAAACACCCAACACACAGCCTCCTCCCTCTCTAGCTATACCTTCTTACTCGGTAGTCTGGGCTTCACCATTGAAGAACTAAAACACTCAACACACAGCCTCCTCTCTCTCTAGTTATACTTTCTTACTCGGTAGTCTGGGCTCCACCATTGAAGAACTAAAACACTCAACACACAGCCTCCTCTCTCTCTAGCTATACCTTCTTACTCGGTAGTCTGGGCTTCACCATTGAAGAACTAAAACACTCAACACACAGCCTCCTCTCTCTCTAGTTATACTTTCTTACTCGGTAGTCTGGGCTCCACCATTGAAGAACTAAAACACCCAACACACAGCCTCCTCCCTCTCTAGCTATTCCTTCTTACTCGGTAGTCTGGGTTTCACCATTGAAGAACTAAAACACTCAACACACAGCCTCCTCTCTCTCTAGTTATACTTTCTTACTCGGTAGTCTGGGCTCCACCATTGAAGAACTGAAACACCCAACACACAGCCTCCTCTCTCTCTAGCTATACCTTCTTACTCGGTAGTCTGGGCTCCACCATTTAAGAACTGGAACCTTCAACACACAGCCTCCTCCCTCTCTAGCTATACCTTCTTACTCGGTAGTCTGGGCTCCACCATTGAAGAACTGAAACACCCAACACACAGCCTCCTCCCTCTCTAGCTATACATACTTACTAGGTAGTCTGGGCTCCACCATTGAAGAACTGAAACACTCAACACACAGCCTCCTTCCTCTCTAGCTATACCTTCCTACTCTCTGGGCTCCACCATTGAAGAACTGAAACACCCAACACACAGCTTCCTCCCTCTCTAGCTATACCTTCTTACTCTCTGGGCTCCACCATTGAAGAACTGAAACACCCAACACACAGCTTCTTCCCTCTCTAGCTATACCTTCTTACTCTCTGGGCTTCACCATTGAAGAACTAAAACACCCAACACACAGCCTCCTCCCTCTCTAGCTATACCTTCTTACTCGGTAGTCTGGGCTCCACCATTGAAGAACTGAAACACCCAACACACAGCCTCCTCCCTCTCTAGCTATACCTTCTTACTCTCTGGGCTCCACGATTGAAGAACTGAAACACCCAACACACAGCCTCCTCCCTCTCTAGCTATACATACTTACTAGGTAGTCTGGGCTCCACCATTGAAGAACTGAAACACCCAACACACAGCCTCCTCCCTCTCTAGCTATACCTTCTTACTCTCTGGGCTCCACCATTAAAGAACTGAAACACCCAACACACAGCCTCCTCCCTCTCTAGCTATACCTTCTTACTCTCTGGGCTCCACCATTGAAGAACTGAAACACCCAACACACAGCCTCCTCCCTCTCTAGCTATACCTTCTTACTCGGTAGTCTGGGCTCCACCATTGAAGAACTGAAACATCCAACACACAGCCTCCTCCCTCTCTAGCTATACATTCTTACTTAGGTAGTCTGGGCTCCACTATTAAAGAACTGAAACACCCAACACACAGCCTCCTCCCTCTCTAGCTATACCTTCTTACTCTCTGAGCTCCACCATTGAAGAACGGAAACACCCAACACACAGCCTCCTCCCTCTCTAGCTATACATTCTTACTTAGGTAGTCTGGGCTCCACTATTGAAGAACTGAAACACCCAACACACAGCCTCCTCCCTCTCTAGCTATACCTTCTTACTCTCTGGGCTCCACCATTGAAGAACTGAAACACCCAACACACAGCCTCCTCCCTCTCTATCTATACATTTTTACTCTCTGGGCTCCACCATTGAAGAACTGAAACACCCAACACACAGCCTCCTCCCTCTCTAGCTATACATACTTACTAGGTAGTCTGGGCTCCACCATTGAAGAACTGAAACACCCAACACACAGCCTCCTCCCTCTCTAGCTATACCTTCCTACTCGGTAGTCTGGGCTCCACCATTGAAGAACTGAAACACCCAACACACAGCCTCCTCCCTCTCTATCTATACATTTTTACTCTCTGGTTTCCACCATTGAAGAACTGAAACACCCAACACACAGCCTCCTCCCTCTCTAGCTATACCTTCTTACTCTCTGGGCTCCACCATTGAAGAACTGAAACACCCAACACACAGCCTCCTCCCTCTCTAGCTATACCTTCTTACTCGGTAGTCTGGGCTCCACCATTGAAGAACTGAAACACCCAACACACAGCCTCCTCCCTCTCTAGCTATACCTTCTTACTCGGTAGTCTGGGCTCCACCATTGAAGAACTGAAACACCCAACACACAGCCTCCTCCCTCTCTAGCTATACCTTCTTACTCGGTAGTCTGGGCTCCACCATTGAAGAACTGAAACACCCAACACACAGCCTCCTCCCTCTCTAGCTATACATACTTACTAGGTAGTCTGGGCTCCACCATTGAAGAACTGAAACACCCAACACACAGCCTCCTTCCTCTCTAGCTATACCTTCCTACTCTCTGGGCTCCACCATTGAAGAACTGAAACACCCAACACACAGCTTCCTCCCTCTCTAGCTATACCTTCTTACTCTCTGGGCTCCACCATTGAAGAACTGAAACACCCAACACACAGCTTCTTCCCTCTCTAGCTATACCTTTTTACTCTCTGGGCTTCACCATTGAAGAACTGAAACACCCAACACACAGCCTCCTCCCTCTCTAGCTATACCTTCTTACTCGGTAGTCTGGGCTCCACCATTGAAGAACTGAAACACCCAACACACAGCCTCCTCCCTCTCTAGCTATACCTTCTTACTCTCTGGGCTCCATCATTGAAGAACTGGAACACTCAACACACAGCCTCCTCCCTCTCTAGCTATACCTACTTACTCTCTGGGCTCCACCATTGAAGAACTGAAAGACCCAACACACAGCCTCCTCATTCTCTAGCTATACCTTCTTACTCGGTAGTCTGGGCTCCACCATTGAAGAACTGAAACACCCAACACACAGCCTCCTCCCTCTCTAGCTATACCTTCTTACTCGGTAGTCTGGGCTCCACCATTGAAGAACTGAAACACCCAACACACAGCCTTCTCCCTCTCTAGCTATACCTTCTTACTCGGTAGTCTGGGCTCCACCATTGAAGAACTGAAACACCCAACACACAGCCTCCTCCCTCTCTAGCTATACCTTCTTACTCGGTAGTCTGGGCTCCACCATTGAAGAACTGAAACACCCAACACACAGCCTCCTCCCTCTCTAGCTATACCTTCTTACTCTTAGTCTGGGCTCCACCATTGAAGAACTGAAACACCCAACTTCCTTTATATTAATATCATTCTTTCATACAATACATAGAAAATGAAATGGCTTATGAGTTCATTCATAAAGTCTGAGTAAGAAATCATAAATTATGTTTTTTCCAGGTGTGTGTGTGTGTGTGTGTGTGTGTGACAATTGACAATTGAAAATAGTTTATTGTCTTCTAGACAATGTTCCATCTCAACCAGGAGGGTGAAAAAGAAATATTTACATTGACAGTTGTCAGGAATCAAGGCATCGCCGCCTAAGACTGGCCAAATCGGAGCTAACATCGGGATGGTTGCCCCGAGCCGGTTCTATGGCCGCGCTGAGGAACTCAGCGAGGACTCCCCTCATCGCAGGTGTCAGTCTCGCCATGAGGGACTCTCTTTCATCGATGAAGAGAATGGCATCCTTGAGGTCATTCGGTTGGATCCCTGATTGATATAAGGGCCTTAGGCAGGTTAAGTGCTTCAGTTTCTTGAGGATTTCAATAACCATGCACTCCTCCCTCATGATCGGCGTCATCTCCTCCTCGTCGGGAGCAGGTGGTATCGGCCCGGCAGGCTGAGGCGCGGGCAGTGGGGGTGTTGGAGGCACTGCGGCTGGCGAGGTCTTGAGCGCCGCCCTAAATGTCGATGTCTCCTCGATGGACATCTCAACGTCCAGTGTAGGGACTGCAGGCCCGTGACTCCCAGGAGCTCGCAGGGACGGAGCAGGGGCGACAGGTGGAGGGGCAGGAGGCGCCATCTCCGTAGGTATGGCCGGGGCCACTGGTGGTGATTGCCGGGGTGCTGCAGGTGGAAGCGCAGCTCGGCTTGTGGAGGGCACTTCGGAGACCTCCATGGCTGGACTGGGGGACGCCGGTGGTGGAGGCTGGGCGGATGGCTGCTGAGGCAGGCCAGGCGCAGACGCTGAAGGGACGCTGGTGGGAGATGTAGGTGTGGCCGGTCCAGGAGCGTTGGTTCGCCCTGCAAGCAGGGGGCAGTTGGCCCGGCGATGTCCTTGGCCTCGGCACCTGGAGCATCTAATCCCGGAGGATAGATATGCGGGCCAGGCCTCGCCTTTGATGGTGATGTTGAGACGGGTGGGCAGTCCCTCGATGGTCATTCCTTCGCGGAGGATGATGAACGCCTCTCGGCGGCCGTCGTTATATGTGTATGGGCCCGCTTTCATCAGCTTGGGGGCGATGGATGTAACTCGCCCAAGAGGTGTAAGGGCGCTGATGACGGCTGCATCCCCCACGAAGAAGGGGAGGTTGCCCACCGTTATTCGCTCCGCCCTCTTGCGGAACGGGAAGACCCTGTGGAGTGTCCCCTCCACCTCGAGGCCTTCGTTGACGAGGCGCTCGGCCATGCCTCTGCCAGTCCCACCAGGAAGTGGCCGTTCATCTTGGTCACTTGGAAAACCTCCCTGGTGCTCCCAAACATTCGATCCATGGCCCTCATGTAATGGTAGGGCTCCAGTTCAGGGCTGCGCTCTACGTAGACGCAGTGGTCTTCTGTTGAGGACGCCTGCCGCGCCCTGGCCTCCACGATGTGCGCTCGGGTAGTCCTGACTTCCTGGGCGCGCGGCGCCCATCCTGCCGAAGATTGCGGACGGCGGTTAGTTCTGGCACCTCCTAAATTGGAAGAAGGTGCGGCCGCTGGAGACGAATTCGCCGAGCCGCTACGTCTCTTTCTTTTCTGGACAATGGTGAAGTTGCCCTCATATTCGGAGTTGCTATCCTCCGTTAATTCTGCCCAGTTTCTATGGGCTTGGGCAGCAGCCTCAGAGGAAGAAGCAGCGGCAAAGTCGGTCGGCGCGGCCGGATTTGCATCCTTGCCGCCGGTAACCGGATTTGCATATCTTTGATTCTTCGTCGATTTCATTGAAGAATTGAACTTCAAAGCGTTTCTCGCTGGTAACTCCGCACTGGGCTGTGCTTTTGAGCCGAGCCTTGCAGGCTTTTCCTCGGCTTTTGAAGGGCTTTCAGCCCGTGCCAAACTCGGCGTATTGCCGGAACTCATACATCCGCCAGAGGCAAAAATACGCGGAGCTCGCGCGACGCGTGGCCGCACGGCCGAGTGTGTGTGTGTGTGTGTGTGACAATTGACAATTGAAAATAGTTTATTGTCTGCTAGACAATGTTACATCTCAACCAGGAGGGTGAAAAAGAAATATTTACATTTGACAGCAGTTGTCAGGAATCAAGGCATCGCCGCCTAAGACTGGCCAAATCGGAGCTAACATCGGGATGGTTGCCCCGAGCCGGTTCTATGGCCGCGCTGAGGAACTCAGCGAGGACTCCCCTCATCGCAGGTGTCAGTCTCGCCATGAGGGACTCTCTTTCATCGATGAAGAGAATGGCATCCTTGATGTCATTCGGTTGGATCCCTGATTGATATAAGGGCCTTAGGCAGGTTAAGTGCTTCAGTTTCTTGAGGATTTCAATAACCATACACTCCTCCCTCATGATCGGCGTCATCTCCTCCTCGTCGGGAGCAGGTGGTATCGGCCCGGCAGGCTGAGGCGCGGGCAGTGGGGGTGTTGGAGGCACTGCGGCTGGCGAGGTCTTGAGCGCCGCCCTAAATGTCGATGTCTCCTCGATTGACATCTCAACGTCCAGTGTAGGGACTGCAGGCCCGTGACTCCCAGGAGCCCGCAGGTACGGAGCAGGGGCGATAGGTGGAGGGGCAGGAGGCGCCATCTCCATAGGTACGGCCGAGGCCACTGGTGTAGATGGCCGAGGTGCTGCAGATGGGGTCACAGCTCGGGCCGCGTGAGAAGCGCCGGGGATCTCCATGGCTGTACTGGAGGGCGCCGGTGCAGGAGGCTGGGCCGCTGACCGCTGAGGTGGGGCAGAGGTGGTCGTTGATGGGACGCCAGCAGAAGAGGTTGGTGGGGCCAATCTGTAGTTGTTGGCTCGCCCTGCAAGCAGGGGGCAGTTTGGCTCTGCGATGTTCTTGGCCGTGGCACCTGGAGCACTTGATGCCCGAGGATAAATATGCGGGCCAGGCCTCGCCTTTAATAGGGATCTCAAGGCGGGTGGGGAGCCTCTCAGTTGTCATTCCCTCGCGGAGGACAATAAATGCCTCGCGGCGGCCGTCGTTGTAGGTGTATGGGCCGGCCTTCATCAGTTTGGGCGCAATTGATGTTACGCGCCCATAAGGTTTTAGGGCGCTGATGATGGCGGAGTCCTCCACGAAGAAGGGGAGGTTGCCGACTGTAATCCTCTCCGCTCTTTTGCGGAAAGGAAAGGCCCTGAGGAGTGTGCCCTCAACCTCGAGGCCCTCATTTATGAGGCGCTCGGCCAGGCCTCTGTTCGCCAGTCCCAGGAGTTGGTGGCCGTTCACCTTGGAGACCTGGATGACTCCGGCGGTTCCTCCGAGCATCCTGTCCAGCGCCCTCAGGTAGTGGAAGGGCTGTAGCTCGGGGCCGTGCTCCAGGTACACACAGTGGTCCTCAGAAGAGGATGCCTGCCGCGCCCGGGCCTCTGTGATGTGGGCCCTGGTTGTTCTTACTTCCTGTGCCCGGGGCACAGATCCTGCCGAAGATTGCGGTCGGCGACTGGTTCTTGCACCTCCGATGTTGGAGGAAGGTGCAGCCGCTGTAGGCGAGTTCGCAGATTCGCGGCGCCTCTTTTTGGTCCTCACGACGGTAAAGTCGTCGTCCGCTCCAGGGCCTTGATCTTCAGGGCAGTCCGCCCAGTTTCTCAGGGCACGGGCAGCGCCATTGGATGACGTACCGGCCGGCAAGTCGAGCGTGACGTCACGCGCGGCGGCCAGATTTACATCTTTAACGCCTGCCGGCGGATTTGCATGAATACGATTTTCAGAGTTTTCTCTTAAGATTATTTTCTGAATTTCGTTTTTGTTTGATTTCTTCACACCAGTAGGAGATGGGATGCTGGGCCTTTCAGGCTCTTGTCCAGCAGATCCCGAGGTCCCTGGCGATGCCAAACTCGGCATGCTTAAAAATTCTTTTAGTTAATGTTTTCACTGTGTTAATTTTATGACTAATGGGGCAAAATGAATAAAATTTTATATAATTGGGGGTGAATGAATATAAAGTTGATATGCACGTGTATCGTGGATATGCACGTTAAATTATATATAAATCTTATTTCAAACTAGTTGGATTATTGTTTCATTAATTCCTGTAGAAGGGCGTATGTGCCCGAAAGCTCGTATATATTTGTTCAAATAAAGATAGGCAGCCCTTGATGCTTTGTTTTATTCATTTATAAATCGTAAAGGGCTTTTTCAATTGACATTAAACTATTATGATACATTAGCGCGCCATCTGTTATGTAAATTCAAAACTATTATAGACGCGTATGATTATTTTAAAAACAAACAATTTCTACTATCCTTACTGCAATGGAAAAATTAATAGGAAGGCCTGGCTCATCAGTGGTGAACCCTCCCAGCGGTTTCGCCATTTTAATCTACCATACCGCTGTTATATTGCATTTTTCTATCTTCCTTTTATAGTGATACCGATGCTAGACTCTCGGGAATGGCGAAACCGCTGAGAGGGTTCACTACTGATGAGCCAGGCCTTCCTATTAATTTTTCCATTGCAGGAAGGGCAGTAGAAATTGTTTTATTTTTAAAGGAATCATACGTGTCTATAATAGTTTCGAATTTGCATTAAACTATTGCCTAGAGGGACCTATCAGAAACATAGAACACAAATAAAAATTTGACTACCATAAAATCGTTATGTCTATATTTCTTCTAGTTGGAACCTGGCAATATGTTATTGAAAATTATATGAGGAAAGCGAAGACTAGAACGCGGCTGATTCCACACTAGCCTGTTCAGTGATACGCTAACCTTGATGTATACACGAAGGAACGTGTTGCCACTAGACATGTGTCGGACCTGAAGACTGTTGTTGAGTGCTGCGCTGCCTGGTGTACAGGAGATCCATCTATGATTCCTTTCTTCCTTTGGTGAATCTGTATAAGACCGGTTGTCTTAATGAAGCTGTGTATGTTATTGAAAATTATTGGACTTGGAAACTTTTGATTTTTCATATTGAAACGGTAACTCTAAGTTTCTGTTGATGCCGTTGTATCGTTTGTAGTCCAATGTATCAAAGATAAGCCTTTGTAACTTGTTTTACTTTATGGCTAGTTGATTATATCCCATGTATCCACATTGTCATGGAGACTCTATACATGGATTAATTTTATCATGAGAAGTCTCCATGATGGGTTTAGCTACCTGATGGCCTCGATTGGAAAAAAATGGCTGAAGTTTATTCTCAACGGTTTTTTAAACATAAGACGCCCCATTTAGAAATAAGAAATGAAATAATAATTCATGAATGCTTTTTAAAAACAAAACCAAACAAACTTTCTACTATTTTTTTATGTCTACTTTTGATTGAATTTAAACTTTCTACTGTCCTTACTGCGATAAAAAAAAAATATTTGAAATCAGTGGGGAACACACTCCAAACGGTTTCATCTACTCAATAGAATCAAGAATCAAAGAGTCAAAGATCGCTTTAGAGCTCTAATACCGAATTGGACGATTCTGCTCATATATGTGGCAGTGAAGGGTGGAATCTAATACATGGCGTTTAAGCAAACTATGGACATAGCCTTTAGGATAAAATTATAAATCTCTTCTTCTTCTTTCTTATCTCCACTCAATCATATTAGGATATCAAGCTTGTAAAGCTTGAGATCATGACTGGGTGAAGTAGAATGCATCTGCCTTTGTCAATAAGGCTGGGAACACTACTCAGTGGCAGGCCGACTTAGCTCCAAAAGAAATGGCCGCCTCTGACATGAGGTACAGACGCCATGTGCAGCAGCTCCTAACATGGAGCACAGACTCATCCTGTATCCCTGGATTAGGAGTCCTTACAGGGTACTATCAGCTGGGCCAGCTGATCCCAGGTTTTTTAGTGAGCTTGTTACTGCTCCCACTCTCCTCCTTTTACATCCGGGCTTGGGACCGGCAAAGGCGGAGTTTAAAATTATAAATTAATATCTTATTTTTATTCAAACTTTTAATTAATTATATTCGCACACACAACACAATCCTATTTTTTATTAATCCAACGTTTACCTACGATACACATTTAAACTTGGATAATTCAAAGCCCAAGGAACCAAAAAATATTCGAAGTGAAACAGGCTTAAAACAATAAAACCTCGCATTTTCGATCAATTCCTTTAATCAATCTCTTAGTTGCTGCAAATTTACATTTTTACCTATATTTAGATTATGTGCATTAATTGTATGTACAGTTAAACCTGTCTATAGCGCCCCCTCTAAATAGCGCCTTCCTCACTATAACGCCCGATTTTAAATACGTAGTACGATGCGATTTACATTAAAAGTGACCTGTCTATAGCACCCTATTATGGTGAGTTCCAAGAGGGGACGCTATAGACAGGTTTAACTGTATGTATATTATATAATCTAAGATGCAAATATTTTATTTTTTAAAAACATTTTTTTTTTTCATCATTGACTATTCTTTTATTTTTGACCATAGATTTAGAATACTTTGAATATTGTAAATATGTATAGTTGACCTACCTATTTTTTTAATTCACGAATATAGAATTCATTTTATAAATTCTATATTACTCTGAAAAATAATTTTCTGTGTAATTTGCTTCAAGCAATTCAAAATAAAACTACTTGATATGTAAATAATTATCTTTCCTATTTTCACGACTGCACCTTCAATTCTCTAACTTTTTCAACAACAAAACAAAATAATCATAACATGTATATACGTATATTACGATGCACTAGCGCGCCATCTGTTATGAAAATTGGAAATTAGATTAAACTGGCGAAACCGCTGGGAGGGTGTACCACTAATGAGCCAGGCCCTCCAATTAATTTTTCCATTGCAGTAAGGGCAGTTGAAATTGTTTAATTACAAAAAGAATCTTACGCGTCTATAATAATTTCTCATTTTCATGTATATAAAAATCTTCAGTTTTGATTCTCTCCTCAGACGCGTCTTGCATCTTTCCAGAACGTGTCATTCTACAAGGTTAAACCAGTCAATAATAAGACAACTATATATTTAGGTAGCACCTAGAATCTCTCTTTATTTATCACATCAAAGTTTAAAGCAGGTGAGGTATTTAGTGTATCAAAATACAAATGTTTTATAGTACATAATATATTTTATAGTAATAATCTGTTTTATAAAAATAAATAAATATATAATTTAAATTTTAAATATATTAAAAAATAATATTATAAATAATTTTTAAAATACGCGCATTAATCATGATGCAACAATATATAATATACACAATTTGAAAACTGAATTATTAATGTACATTAACCACAATTTTTTTAACGTTATTTTATAGGAAATTCTAGGGACCAAGATAAATATTGGAATTGAAGACGTTATGATTATCCAAGTTCTACTGTGATATATATATTCTGTTCTCTAGGGAGTTGCCCATGACCCAACTGGCCATGTTCGGAGTGTTATCCTTGGAGCTGCTGCCAAAAGTCCAGCGTAGGTGTCCCGGGACCTGGACCTCACGTTATATCAGTCCAGGACATACAACGACCACGTATTCTTCTTATTCTTATTTCTTATCTCCACTCAATCATATCAGGGTATCAAGCTTGTAGAGCTTGAGACTGGGTGAAGTAGAATGCGTCTGCCTTCATCATTAAAACTGAGAGTACTACTCAGTGGCAGGCCGACTTAGCTCCAAAAGAAATGGCCGCCTCTGACATGAGGAACAGACACCATGTGTAGCTGTTCCTAACATGTAGTACAAATGCTGCTCATCCTGTATCCCTGGATTAGGAGCCCTTACAGGGTACTATCAGCCGGGCCAGCTGAGCGCAAGTTTTTTAGTGAGCTTGTTACTGCTCCCCCTCCTCCTATTTCATCCGGGCTTGGGACGATCACGTATTAAAAGATCTGAATTGATATTTATAAGCGGAGATAAATGAATATCAGCATTCTAGTTTATTTTCAAATGTTTTGGTATTCTTCTTTATAATTAGTCTCATTGCTTAGTCGTGTTTTATCTCATTTTAAACTTATCCTTTTTCTCTTAGAAAAATACCAAAAAACCTTACGTAATAAGTTTGTATAAAAATGGCATACCTGGATCTGTAAAGAAAAAACAAACAATTTTTCTCGACATATTTCGAGAGATCGCTCCCTCTTTATCAATTTATTGCAGAGTAAACTTAATTTACAAATTCTTGTAGATCACATGGAAACAACTTTGTCCATGTGATCTACAAGAATTTGTAGATGGCGTCAGTTTTTGACGTTTATTTTGACGGGAGAGGCGCCCTGTGCTTCTATGGATTAATTTCCTCCCAGCAAATTTTCCATCTATATTCTAGCCATAGATTTGGCCTGGCCACCTTGCCAGCAAAACACCTCTTTGGTAGATTTTGAAGATTCCATTAGATCCTGTGTGGATCTCATGGAATAAAGTCCGCCCTAGACTGACGAGGGCCATTAGCCCGAAACCATGGTCTCTAGGTGGACGCTTTTCAGTTTGCCAAAGCTGGTGTTGTGGCTTTGTCACCGACCCGAGGCCGCTAGTTGCGGCGACGGTCAATAGATGGCGTCAGTTTTTGACGTTTATTTTGACGGGAGAGGCGCCCTATGCTTCTATGGAAGAATTTGTAAATTAAGTTCACTGTGCAATAAATTGATAAAGAGGGAGCAATCTCTCGAAATATTTTGAGAAAAAATTGTTGTTTTTTTTCTTTTACAGATCCAGAGTACGCCATTTTTATATAAACTTATTTAATGGATCGCCTTTTGACTCAAACTTACGCAATAAGGTTCTTTAATAGTTTCTTTGTCTCTTTACTCTATTTTCAAAACGATATTTACATATATGTACAAATTTATTTAGTTAAATTATTTTTATAAAAACACTGAGGGTGAGTCAAAATTATTTCAAAAGTTTCTTGAAGAGATAGGTTTTATGTAAATAAATGAAGTTATATACGGTTAAACCTGTCTATAGCGCCCCCTCTTGGGACTCACCAAAATAGGGTGCTATAGACAGGTCACTTTTAATGTAAATCGCATCGTACTACGTATTTAAAATCGGGCGCTATAGAGAGGAAGGCGCTATTTAGAAGGGGCGCTATAGACAGGTTTAACTGTATTTATAATGCAAGCATGTTTAGATAAAAGTCTGAGAAAGAACTTGCAGCTTAAAAGTCAGCCATATTTAAATAAGTAAAACGTGGCGTTTTGTAGAATATTTTGATTGAAACTTATCCCGGTGATTTTGATACGAGGAGCAGAACAATTTGCCAAATTGAGGAAATGATCAAGACGTAAATGGGCAGTCCAGACCGGCTGATGCCAGTTGAGCAATGAATAGCACAAGTAACCTGAGAGGTTACTCATGATCCGCAAATTTAAAATGTTACAGTCAAAACGAGCTGACATTGGTTCACTTGGACAATAGGTGTGAGAGCAAACACTTCCGTGATGAGACGCTGCGCTGATCTAAATGGGACGAGGCGGGCGCCGCTCTCCTGGAATAGCAGGCTGCGACGTCAGTGGGATGGCAGCCGCCTCGACACCGCTGGTCTACCAGGCCCCCGCAGCCTGGGGGCCCGGGGAACCCCACATCTACATCCTCAACGCGCCCCCTAGTCCCCCGCCATCACGCCGAAAATGGAGGAACGAGCAGGCCAAGTCCTGCGCTGTGAGGTTCGTGAGGAGCCTGAAGAATGCCTCCCAGCGCTGGTTTACCCACATCCTGCTACTCATCATTGTGATGCTCTATGGCATGCTGGGCGCGGCCATCTTCAACGCGGTGGAAGGGCCGCACGAGGACGACGCGGAGGCCATCCACCTTCCGCCAGTACGTCGCGCCATGGTCCGGGGGACTGCTGCTGGATCGCAGGACGGCCAGAACGGACTTCGAGCAGTGGAGCGAACTGGCGACCGCCCGACTGAAGGAGTACGAGCAGCTTCTCTACGACTATTACGGCCAGGATCCAGAGAGCAAGGCTCAGTGGTCCTTCTGGGGGTCCATGTTCTTCTGCGGGACCGTCTACACCACAATAGGTAGGTCCCTAGGTCACTTTGACACCTTTGTCTATCGCCGGACGGTTCAAACTTACTGTTTTTGACACAGACATTTGACTAATCATGAACAATAGCATCATCTATAAGAGCTGAGACTATTTTGCACGTTTGAGCTTGTTACCGATAAAACAAACCTTCTCTCCTTCTGTACTTACCGCGATATGATAATTGTGCTAAAACCTGTCTCCTCAGTGGCAACCACTGGGAGGGTTCACCACTGATTAGCCAGGCCACACCAATATATTTTCATCGCAGTAAGGACATTAGGAAGTTTGTTTTATTTTATAAAAGAGAAAAATTCGTGCTCTCCAAATAGTTTCAATTCTCAGAAATTTTATTCACAGTAAATTATAGATAATATTATAAAGGGATTTTGGAGTTATTTTGACAAAATGAATTAATTTGGATATATAACTTTCTCATAAACGCTCTAAATATACCACATCATGCGCCTCTGTTTGATTCCTATGATGTAGGAGTATATACAGTTTTCTTAACTATTTATAATAATAACTTTAGCTTCAAAAAGGTTACAAGTTTTTATCTGAAAAGTGTAAAGAATGGTCAGTCTATTTACAATTTTTTATTCACAACTTCAATAAATAATAACTGTAAAAGTAAACAAAGATATTTGCTATCTTGACTCCTGGTTAGTGCTGTGACCCTCGTAGATAAGGTCTCCTGATGTCCTGCAGCTCTCCAGCAGTCTTTCTATGGCCTCTCCTGGTAGTTCCTCGATAACATGGTCCCCTGGCCTTGATCCATTCTTGTCTGTCAGGTCTCGAGTCATCTGCTCTAGGTCGTTCTCCTGGATCTATGTAATAATAATAAAGTGTAGGAGTATGAACCAGCATGGAACAATATAACGACAAATTTCATTAATAATAAAGTGAGAAAAATTAGAGTATGAACAAGAATACGGAAAAATAACGAAACATTTTTATAAAATAATAATAAATAAGAGAAAATGAAGAGTATGATAAACACGGAAAAGACCTGGAAACAAATTAGTTGTGAGAGAAAATCTGTGGACCAAAATAAAACGTCGAGGTTTGCCTCTCCGACAAAACTAATGAACCAATCATCAGAAGATTCCATATGAATTTAACTGAATATATAGTTATTGAGAAATTGATGTAGTAAAATATTATTCAATCGAGACAGACAAATTTTCATAGTTCTGATTTTAGCCATAAGGGGCAGAACTGGTAGAGTAAACAAATAAATTTAATTGGTTGATATTTTTGCACCGTTTTCTTTTTTTTTAAATTAAAATCATTTAACTGATAAGGCGCCTTAACAAATGGTGCTTAAAATGTACTTGAGTGGTACCAGTGTACAACCACAGGGTTTATTGGGGTAGTTGTCTTCTAAATAATACTTAATGCTTCTCTCCAAAAGATGATGCAAACTTGAATCTGCCAAGGCTCTTTAAGAATATCGGTTTCCAACAGCCATGAACCGGGTTCGAATCCTGTATTGCACACTTTTTTCTATGAAGAACCTGTTCATATTTTTCATTGTAAATAACATAAGCTAGTTTGCTCTTTTGAGTGATACCTAATAAAGTTATTTTGAAACAGGAACAAATACTTCCATTAAAAATGTGAAGAAGAATAAAAAAATTACCACATGTGTTGGTGATGGTGGTGTCTTGTCCATGAAGCAGATCAGATAGGTCCGTGTATCCTGATCACAATACCGGCCAACTGAGGTGGTGTCTTGTCCATGGAGCAGATCAGATAGGTCCGTGTATCCTGATCACAATACCGGCCAACTGAGGTGGTGTCTTGTCCATGGAGCAGATCAGATAGGTCCGTGTATCCTGATCACAATACCGGCCAACTGAGGTGGTGTCTTGTCCATGGAGCAGATCAGATAGGTCCGTGTATCCTGATCACAATACCGGCCAACTGAGGTGGTGTCTTGTCCATGAAGCAGATCAGATAGGTCCGTGTATCCTGATCACAATACCGGCCAACTGAGGTGGTGTCTTGTCCATGAAGCAGATCAGATAGGTCCGTGTATCCTGATCACAATACCGGCCAACTGAGGTGGTGTCTTGTCCATGGAGCAGATCAGATCGGTCCATGCACCCTGATCACAATACCAGTCAACTGAGGTGGTGTCTTGTCCATGAAGCAGATCAGATAGGTCCGTGTATCCTGATCACAATACCGGCCAACTGAGGTGGTGTCTTGTCCATGGAGCAGATCAGATCGGTCCATGCACCCTGATCACAATACCAGTCAACTGAGGTGGTGTCTTGTCCATGGAGCAGATCAGATCGGTCCATGCACCCTGATCACAATACCAGTCAACTGAGGTGGTGTCTTGTCCATGGAGCAGATCAGATCGGTCCATGTATCCTGATCACAATACCGGCCAACTGAAGTGGTGGTGTCTTGTTCATGGAGCAGATCAGATCGGTCCGTGCACCCTGATCACAATACCAGTCAACTGAGGTGGTGTCTTGTCCATGGAGCAGATCAGATCGGTCCATGTATCCTAATCACAATACCGGCCAACTGAAGTAGTGGTGTCTTGTTCATGGAGCAGATCAGATCGGTCCGTGCACCCTGATCACAATGAAAAATATGAACAGGTTATTCATAAAAAAAAAAAAAAACAAGTGTACAATGCGGGGTTCGATCCCGCTTCATGGCTGTCGGAAACCGAGGGCTTATACCGCCGGCTACCCACTGTTATGGATGTAGTTGAATGTTTTGATATCGCCGTTGACAAATAACAATACTACTATAATGATACTTACTATAATACCTATAACAGAATCAACTGCAAGGATCATATTGCTTAACTACTGCCCTTTCCTCAAGTTCATTCTTGGAAAACAATTTACTTCAATCCTGCCAAACCTATGTGTTGGTGGTGTCTTGTCCATGGAGCAGATCAGATCAGTCCGTGCACCCTGATCACAATACCGGCCAACTGAGGTGGTGGTGGTGTCTTGTCCATGGAGCAGATTATATCGGTCCGTGTACCCTGATCACAATACCGGCCAACTGAGGTGGTGGTGGTGTCTTGTCAATGGAGCAGATCAGATCGGTCCGTGTATCCTGATCACAATATCGGTCAACTGAGGTGGTGGTGGTGGTGGTGTCTTGTCCATGGAGCAGATCAGATCGGTCCGTGCACCCTGATCACAATACCGGCCAACTGAGGTGGTGGTGGTGTCTTGTCAATGGAGCAGATCAGATCAGTCCGTGCACCCTGATCACAATACCGGCCAACTGAGGTGGTGGTGTCTTGTCCATGGAGCAGATCAGATCGGTCCGTGTATCCTGATCACAATACCGGCTAACTGAGGTGGTGGTGGTGTCTTGTCCATGGAGCAGATCAGATCGGTCCGTGTATCCTGATCACAATACCGGCCAACTGAGGTGGTGGTGGTATCTTGTCCATGGAGCAGATCAGATCGGTCCGTGTATCCTGATCACAATACCGGCCAACTGAGGTGGTGGTGGTGTCTTGTCCATGGAGCAGATCAGATCGGTCCGTGTATCCTGATCACAATACCGGCCAACTGAGGTGGTGGTGGTGTCTTGTCCATGGAGCAGATCAGATCGGTCCGTGTATCCTGATCACAATACCGGCCAACTGAGGTGGTGGTGTCTTGTCCATGGAGCAGATCAGATCGGTCCATGCACCCTGATCACAATACCGGCCAACTGAGGTGGTGGTGTCTTGTCCATGGAGCAGATCAGATCGGTCCGTGTATCCTGATCACAATACCGGCCAACTGAAGTGGTGGTGTCTTGTCCATGGAGCAGATCAGATCGGTCCGTGTATCCTGATCACAATACCGGCCAACTGAAGTGGTGGTGTCTTGTCCATGGAGCAGATCAGATCGGTCCGTGTATCCTGATCACAATACCGGCCAACTGAAGTGGTGGTGTCTTGTCCATGGAGCAGATCAGATCGGTCCGTGTATCCTGATCACAATACCGTCCAAAAAAGGTGCCTTGTCCGTATTGATGTCCTATTTTTGATTGATGTCTGCCATATAGAGGACTGCAAGGATAGCCGGGTATATATGGTCCGGAGTGAGTTGGGTGTTGTAACAGTTATTGCAGTTCCTGTAGGATCTAGTCATGTCTGGGTCCATCTTCATTCCTTTAAAATGTCCTGTTCTGATTATTGAAATTGTTGTTCTTGATTCTCTGTTAATGTTGAGGTTGCATATAGGCTGGGGTATTTTGGTTTTTGTAATGAGTTTTGCTATTGTATTTGCGTCTTTCAATATTATTGAACTGGTTTCCAGTGCCTGTTTTCGTCCTTCCTTCGCTAAGCCATCAGGCTGTTCATAAGCTTTTAGGATCATGAAATGTTCTCAATAAATAGAGAAAAAACGTATATAA
>CP092871.1:1591160-1619670 GCA_030710605.1 Cordylochernes scorpioides | reverse complement strand
TCACAGCTTTCTAAAAACGAAAAATTACAAGATTAAAGACCGGACATACTAGTCCCATTATGTTCATTGATAGAGAAAAAGTGTTTCCTGTCTGCTCAATATAACAGAATTACGTAATTCTACACATCAAGTGTCTTTCAAATTGTCAAATTCATACAAAAAAAATAGTGTGTTTAACCTCTTATGACAATAACTCAATCTTCTTTGACCTCTTCTTTCTTATCGGGAAAATGATTCATCGTGTTCTTTCCTTCTGACAAATCATTTTTTTTTTTTTAATATTTCAAATTCTTTTTTTTTTTCTTCAGTCTGTTCATTTCACTTGATGGTTCCTCAATTCCTTTGATTTTAGTATAAACAATGACAACAAAAAGCCTTTATTAAGGATACTCGTCCCATACAGGAACCTTTAGTTGCATAATCAGGATTCATCATCTAATTTTTTTATATTTATTGTTTATTTATTCTCTTATCTATTTCTGTAATCAACTTCTTGTCGATCTTTTGTCTACTTTATGCTTATTCCTCTCACACTTCTTGTCTACTTTCTTGTATATTTATTGTTTGTAAAACGACATTTGAAAATTATCCCGCATGTGTTTCTTTTCAAAGAAAAAAAAATCTAAATTTATTTTAAGGAGAAATAACGATTATTTCTAACTTTATGGATGAGGTATGAAAGGATGAATTGTGAAAAGCAATGACAAACGGAAAAATAAAAGTGTCCAGGGATGGGAAACGAACCCACAGTGTTCCGCTTACCGGGCAGATGCCATGTCCACTAGGCATTGTTTATTTATTCTCTTATCTATTTCTGTAATCAATTTCTTGTCTATCTTTTGTCTACTTTATGTTTATTCCTCTCATACTTCTTGTCTATTTTCCTGTATATATTTATTTGGTATTGTCTAGTTCTTGTTCATTCCTTGCCTACATAGGGTATACTTTTTTGTATATTGATAATTCTACTTTTGTGACTTGTTCTTGTCTATTTTTGTTTTGTTCCTATCTATTTCTCTTGTCCAACTTTGTCTACTTGTCTATTTCTTATATACGTTTTTTCTCTATTTATTGAGAACATTTCATGATCCTAAATCAAGCTGAATCTTCTTGATTCTTTACCCATTCTGACACATAGGTTATGAACAGGCTGATAGCCTAGCGAAGGAAAAACGAAAACAGGCACTGGAAGCCAGTTCAATAACATTGAAAGACGCAAATACAAAAGCAAAACTCATTACAAAAGCCAAAATACCCCAACCTATATGCAACCTCAACATTAACAGAGAATTAACAACAGCAATTTCAAGAATCAGAACAGGACATTTTAAAGGAATGAAGATAAACCCAGACATGAATAGATCCTACAGAAACTGTAATAACTGTTACAACACCCAACTCACTCCGGGCCATATATACCCGGCCATCCTTGCAGCCCTCTATATGGCAGACATCAATCCAGAAGAGAACATCCATACGGACAAGGCACCTTGGTTGGCCGGTATTGTGATTAAGGTACACGGACCGATCTGATCTAAACCTGTCTATAGCGCCCCCTCTAAATAGCGCCTTCCTCTCTATAGCGCCCGATTTTAGACATTAAAATGTAAACATTTTACATTAAAAGTGACCTGTCTATAGCACCCCCTCTCTATAGCATCCTATTTTGGTGAGTCACAAGAGGGGGCGCTATAGACAGGTTTAACTGTATTTGTTTGCCCTACCAGTTCTGCCCCTTGTGGGTAGATCAGAACTACAGAAAAATGATTCGCTATAAGGAGATACCGCGTGCCATCTATATATAAAAATTGGAACTATTAAAGCACGAATGTTTCTTTTCAAATATAAAACAAACTTCTACTGTCCTTACTGTGATGAAGAAATAATATTGGGAGGACTTGGCTAATCAGTGGTGAAACCTCTCAGCGGTATCACCAATTTTTAATCTACCAGACCGCTTCTTTAGAGCTCCAATACTGTATTGGATCATTCTGCTTATATATGTTACACAAAAAGGTGGAATCTTATAGAAATGGTATTCAAGTAAACTATGGACATAAGCTTTTAGGATAATAGAATATTATATTTTTCACCGCAGTAAGGACAGTTGAAGTTTGTTTTATATTTTAAAAGAAATTTGATTGTCGATTGAATGATATCTTACTACATGAATATCTCAATAGCGTCTCTTCAGTTAAATTCAGGTGAATTCTCCTGATAATTGGTTCAGTAGTTTTGTCGGAGTACAAAACATCGACATTTTATTTTGGTATACAGATTTTCTCTCACAACTAATGTGCGTCAAGTTTTACCCGTGTTTGTCCATACTCTTTATTTTCTATCTCTCACTTTATTTTTATTATTATTAATATCAATAAAATTTGTTGCTATATATTTTCTCGTTTTTGTCCATACTTTAAAAAAATCTCACTTTATCATTATTATTAAACAATGCGTCGTTATTATTCTGTTCTTGTTCATACTCTAACAACAAAACAACAAAAAGGCTTTTATTAGGGCCCATTGCCCTGTAAGGATTCGACATTGTTCATATTCTTAGTTTTCTTAATTTATTATTATTATTTTTTTATTATTAATTTGTCGTTGTGTTTTTCTCTGCTTGTCCATTCTCTTATAATTTTCTCATTTTATTATTAATATTAATAACATTTTTCGTTATATTTTTCTGTGCTTGTCCATGCTCTTAGTTTTCTCACCCACACTTTTTATTATTATTATCAATTTTAAAAAAGTTGTATACTTTCACATCTTCCTATGAATCAAATAGAGATGCATGATGTGGTATATTTAGAGCGTTTATTAGAAATTTCAAGATTTTTTTCAATGACTCCAAATCCAATTAAAATAGGAACTAAAATTTACTTGGAATAAAATTTCTATGAATGGAGACTATAAATAACGCAATTATGTTATTTATCAAATAAAAAAAGTTTCCTACTGTTTTCACTGCGATGAAAATATATTGGTGTGGCCTGGCTCATCAGTGGTGAACCCTCCCAGCGGTTGCCACTGAGGAGACAGACCCTAGCAGTATTTTTCATCACAGTAAGGACAGAAGAAATTTTGTTTTATTTGATAAAAATCACAAACATACAAAATAGTCTCAAATCTTATAGATGATGCTAATGTTCATGATGAGTCAAATGTCTGTGTCAAAAACTAAGTTTGAGCCGTCCAGGTGACAAAGTGGCCCAGGGACCTACCTATTGTGGTGTAGACGGTCCCACAGAAGAACATGGACCCCCAAAAGGACCACTGAGCCTTGCTCTCTGGATCCTGGCCGTAATAGTCGTAGAGAAGCTGCTCGTACTCCTTCAGTCGGGCGGTCGCCAGTTCGCTCCACTGCTCGAAGTCCGTTCTGGCCGTCCTGCGATCCAGTAGTAGTCCCCGGACCATGGCGCGACGTACTGGCGGAAGGTGGATGGCCTCCGCGTCGTCCTCGTGCGGTCCTTCCACCGCGTTGAAGATGGCCGCGCCCAGCATGCCATAGAGCATCACAATGATGAGCAGCAGGATGTGGGTGAACCAGCGCTGGGAGGCATTCTTCAGGCTCCTCACGAACCTCACAGCGCAGGACTTGGCCTGCTCGTTCCTCCATTTGCGGCGTGATGGCGGGGGACTAGGGGGCGCGTTGAGGATGTAGATGTGGGGTTCCCCGGGCCCCCAGGCTGCGGGGGCCTGGTAGACCAGCGGTGTCGAGGCGGCTGCCATCCCACTGACGTCGCAGCCTGCTATTCCAGGAGAGCGGCGCCCGCCTCGTCCCATTTAGATCAGCGCAGCGTCTCATCACGGAAGTGTTTGCTCTCACACCTATTGTCCAAGTGAACCAATGTCGGCTCGTTTTGACTGTGACATTTTAAATTTGCGGATCATGAGTAGCCTCGCAGGTTACTTGTGCTATTCATTGCTCAACTGGCATCAGCCGGTCTGGACTGCCCATTTACGTCTTGATCATTTCCTCAATTTGGCAAATTGTTCTGCTCCTTGTATCAAAATCACCGGGATAAGTTTCAATCAAAATATTCTACAAAACGCCACGTTTTACTTATTGAAATATGGCTGATTTTTAAGCTTCAAATTCTTCCTCAGGTTCTTTTCTAAACATGCTTGCAATATAAATACAGTTAAACCTGTCTATAGCGCCCCCTCTAAACAGCGCCTTCCTCTCTATAACGCCCTATTTTAAACATTAAAATGTAACATTTTACATTAAAAGTGACCTCTCTATATAGCACCCTATTTTGGTGAGCCCCAAGAGGGGGCGCTATAGACAGGTTTAATTACATATAACTTCATTTATTTACATAAAGCCTCTCTCTTCTAGAAACTTCTAAAATAATTTTGACTACTCTCAGTTTTTTATAAAAATAATTTAACTAAATAAATTTATATAATATGAATATAGTTTTGAAAATAGAGCAAAGAATAAAGAGGCAAAGAAACTATTGAAGAAACTTATTGTCTAAGTTTGAGTCAAAAGACAATCCATAAAATAAGTTGGTATATAAAAGGGCATATCTGGATCTGTAAAAGAAAAAAAAAAACATTTTTTTCTCAAATATTTCAAGAGATTTCTCCCTCTTTATCAATTTATTGCACAGTAAACTTAATTTACAAATTATTGTAGATCATATCACATGACAGTTGTTTTCATTTGATCTACAAGAATTTGTAAATTAAGTTTACTCTGCAATAAATTGATAAAGAGGGAACAATATCTTGAAATATTTTGAGAAAAAAATGTTTTTTTTTTCCTTAATAGATCCAGGTATGCCATTTTTATATACAAACTTATTGCGTTAGGTTTTTTGGTATTTTTCTAAGAGACAAAGGATAAGTTTAAAATGAGATAAAACACGACTAAGCAATGAGACTAGCTATAAAGAAGAATACCCAAAACATCCGAAAATATACTAGAACGATGATATTCATTTATCTGCGCTTATAAATCTCAATTAAGATCTTTTAATACGTGATCGTCCCAAGCCCGGATGAAAAAGGAGGAGGGGGAACAGTAACAAGCTCACTAACAAACCTGGGCTCAGTTGGCCCGGCTGATAGTACCCTGTAAGGACTCCTAATCCAGGGATACAGGATGAGCAGCGTTTGTACTCCATGTTAGGAGCGGCTGCACATGGTGTCTGTTCCTCATGTCAGAGGCGGCCATTTATTTTGGAGCTAAGTCGGCCTGCCACTGAGTAGTGCTCCCAGTTCTAATGACGAAGGCAGACGCATTCTACTTCACCCAGTCCTAAGCTCTACAATCTTGATACCCTGATATGATTGAGTGGAGATAAAAAAAGAAGAAGAATACGTGATCGTTGTATGTTCTGGACTGATGTAACGTGAGGTCCAGGTCCCGGACACCCACGCTGGACTTTTGGCAGCATCTCCAAAGATAACACTCCGAACATGGCCAGTTGGGTCATGGGCAACTTCCTAGACAATAGCATATATATATACAGTAGAACTTGAATATTTCAAACATCTTCAATTCCATTATTTATCTTGGTCCCTGGAATTTCCCATAAAATAACGTTAAAATTTGTGGTTAATGTACATTAATAATTCAGTTTTGAAATTTTTATATTATATATTGTTGCATCATGATTAATGCGCGTATTTTAAAAATTATTTATAATATTATTTTTAATATATTTAAAATTTAAATTATACATTTATTTATTTTTATAAAACAGATTATTACTATAAAATATTATGTACTATAAAACATTTGTATTTTGATACACTAAATACCTCACCTGCTTTAAACTTTGATGTGATAAATAAAGAGAGATTCTAGGTGCTACCTAAATAAATAGTTGTCTTATTATTGACTGGTTTAACCTTGTAGGATGGTTGAGACACGTTCTGGAAAGATGTAAGACGTGTCTGAGGAGAGAATCAAGACTGAAGAATCTGTCAAACAGCAGCCTGGTGCAACAATATATACATGAAAATTAGAAACTATTTCAAAGGCGTAAGATTATTTTTGAAATTAAACAATTTCTACTGCTCATACTGCAATGGAAAATTTAATGGGAGGGCCTGGCTCATCAGTGGTGAACCCTCCCAGCTGTTTCGCCAGTTTAATCTAATTTCTAATTTTCATAATAGATGGCGCGCTAGTGCATCGTAATATAAATACATGTTATGATTATTTTGTTTTGTCGTTGAAAAAGATAGAGAATTGAAGGTGCAGTCGTAAAAATAGGAAAGATAATTATTTACTCACCAAGTAGTTTTTATTTTGAATTACTTGAAGCAAATTAAACATAAAATTATTTTTCACTGTAATATAGAATTTATAAAATGAATTCTATATTTGTGAATTAAAAAAATAGGTAGTTCAACTATACATATTCACAACAATATTCAAAGCATTCTAAATCTATGGTCAAAAATAAAAGAATAGTCAATGATGAAAATAAAATACATGTTTTTGAAAAATAAAATATTTGCATTTTAGATTATATAATATATATACAGTTAAACCTGTCTATAGCGCCTCCTCTTGGGACTCACCATAATAGGGTGCTATAGACAGGTCACTTTTAATGTAAATCGCATCGTACTACGTATTTAAAATCGGGCGCTATAGAGAGGAAGGCGCTATTTAGAGGGGGCGCTATAGACAGGTTTAACTATACATACAATTATTGCACATAATCTAAATATTTTCGGTAAAAATATAAATCAACAGCAACTAATGTTATTCTTAATAAAGGAATTGATCGAAAATGCGAAGTTTTATTGTTTTAAGTCTTTTATTCAAAACGTTTTTACTTCAAATTTATTTTTTTTGTCCCTTGGGCTTCGAATTATCCAATTTTGACTTATATCGTAGGTAAACGTTGAATTAATAAAAGTAGGATTGTGTTGTGTGTGTGTGAATAAAAATAATTCAAAGTTTGAATAAGAAATTAATTTATAATTTTAAACTCCGCCTTCGCCGGTCCCAAGCCCGAATGAAAAAAGAGGAGGGGGAGCAGTAACAAGCTCACTATAAAACCTGGGCTCAGCTGGCCCGGCTGATAGTACCCTGTAAGGGCTCATAATCCAGGAATACAGGATGAGCAGCGTTTGTACTCCATGTTAGGTGCGGCTGTACATAGCGTCTGTTCCTCATGTCAGAGGCGGCCATTTTTTTGGAGCTAAGTCGGCCTGCCACTGAGTAGTGCTCCCAGTCTTAATGACAAAGGCAGATGCATTCTACTTCACCCAATCATGATCTCAAGCTTTACAAGCTTGATACCCTAATGTGATTGGGTGGAGATGAGAAAGAAGAATAAGATATTTATAATTTTATCCTAAAGGCTATGTCCATAAAATTTTACACAAATAAATTTACTGGCTACTAAAATTCCACCCTTCACTGCTACATATATAAACAGAATCGTCCAATTCAGTATTAGAGCTCTAAAAGCGGGTCTTTGACTCTCTAATTCTTGATTCTATTGAATAGATGAAACCGTTTGGAGTGTGTTCCCCACTGATTTCAAATATTTTTTATCGCGGTCAGGACAGTAGAAAGTTTGCTTGATTTGGTTTTTTAAAAAGCATTCATTAATTATGATTTAATTTCGTATTTCTTGTGTTTAAAAACTCGTTGATAAACTTCAGCCATATTTTTTCCTATCAACCAGTATCTAAACCCATCATGGAGACTCCTCATAATGATATTACTCCATGTGTATAGAGTATCCATGACAATGGGGATACATGGGATATAATCAACTAGCCATAAGGTAAAACAAGTTACAACGGTTATCCTTGATGCATTGGTCTACAAACGACACAAAAACATCAACAGAAACTTGGAATTACCGATTCAATATGAAAAATCAAAATTTTTCAAATCCAATAATTTTGAATAACACACACAGCTTCATTAAGACCACCGGTCTTATACAGATTCACCACATAAAGATAGGAAGCATAGATGGAGCTCCTATACTCCAGATAGCGCAGCACCCAACAACAGCCTCCAGGTCCGACGCATGTCCAGTGGCCACACGTTCTTTCGTGCATACGTCATGGTTATCGTATCACTGAAAAGGCGAGTGTGGAATCAGCCGCGTTCTGGTCTTCACTTTCCTCATATAATTTTCAATAACATATTGCCAGGTTCCAACTAGAAGAAATTGAGACTCAACGATTTTATGATAGTCAAATTTTTATTTATTTTATTTGTGTTCTATGCTTCTAATAGGCCCCTCTAGGCAATAGTTTAATGTAAATTCGAAACTATTATAGACGCGTATGATTCCTTTAAAAATAAAACAATTTCTACTGTCCTTACTGCAATGGAAAAATTAATGGGAGGGCCTGGCTCATCAGTGGTGAACCCTCTCAGCGGTTTCGCCTTTCCAAGAGTCTAACATCAGTATCACTATAAAGGGAAGATCGAAAAATGTAATATAACAGCGGTATGGTAGATTAAACTGGCGAAACCGCTGGGAGAGTTCGCCACTGATGAGCCAGGCCTTCCCATTAATTTTTCCATTGCAGTAAGGACAGTAGAAATTGTTTATTTGTAAAAGAATCATACGTGTCTATAATAGTTTCGAATTTAGATAACAGATGGCGCGCTAATGTATCATAATAGTTTAATGTATTTTCATTCAGTGATTTGAACAAATTAAGACCTTGTGATGTGAGATTGATGGTAAATGGGATTTTACCTCTCAAAACTAAGATTTCCCAGAGTTTCTCCATTCAAGATCTCCCAGCAGTCTCGCTCAGCGCGAGCCGACGTTGCCTGCAACAGCTCGCAGCTCCCAAGCCTACTCCGCCCCTGCGCTGGAATCCTGCGTTCTTTCCTCAAGCCCCGAACTGCCAGGGTGAGCACATTCCAAACTTCCTCAATTTAATTATTACCTAACTTAGCTACGTCTTGTAGATCTGTTAAATCATGTCTAACTTCATGTTCGTTTGTCTTTATTCTCTCGAATAAATTCAGATAGACGCTCTATCATATTCAACATATTTTTAAATTTATAAAAAGGTATAGCAGCTAAATCGACTATTTACGGCCAAAAACAAAAATTCTCGAATAGAATTACCTGACTTTGATAGAATTTCCTTTGTGTGAATTGAGTCATGTAAATGTTAGACTTCCCACCGCTAAAAAATTCACCTTTTAACCAATAAATCTAACCAGAGATTTATTAAAAAAGAATGATTTCTTGATTCCAATCCTCACCTCCTTTCTTATATTTTGAGCTTAAATGTTCTCATTGAGATTATTTATATTAAATATTTTTTAATTAACATATCCTGGTACCTAAGGCTGTCCCACTATGTCCAGCTAACATTCCTACCTACATCAGATGTTCCATCAACAGGAAACGCATCTAAATACTCCAAAGAATTCTGCACCACCACTATTTCATCATAAAAAGAACAATTAGAACCAATTAGACATCTTTTTGTTATGATAAAAAAGTGTTAAACGAATTTCTTACCCTTATATATTTTGAAGCATTAAACAATTCAACCAAGTAACCATTGATACAACTTTTTACCATTGATTATTAAACTTACAATCCAACGATGATTAATTGATTACTATTGAGTGTATCGAAAATTCTCGATAAGTATTTAAAAAGTATCTCCTTTAATTAAAAATTACTTTGGAATTGATCCTTATCAGTTACTACCCACGAAAGAACTTCATCAAATCGGATATATCCTCGCAACAACATTTATAGAATTATAAGAATTGAAGCTACTTTAGCTCCATTTTGATTTTATGATTTAAATTTCCTATTCTTCCTCACTGCGATGAAAAATACTTGGAAAAACCTGAATAATCAATGATCAATCTTTTCCCAAGAAGACCGATAAGTCGAAACCGACATCCTTCTGGTTGCCAGGAGATTTTTATTATCGTCTTGTAACCATCCCAGAGGGCTGGAGGAATAGTTGATGGAAAAACCACCCCCTCACACACATCACCAAACTCGCTGAGTGCAGAAAGAAAGAAAAAAACAAAACAATTCCAATCATTCACACGAGAGCTACGTACCTTTCTGTGCGCGAACACACCTTACTTATACCGCTGAAAGTGAAATCCTCGTCAAAAGTGAGCCTGAAGGTGTACATCGATGGCATGTCGTCATTGCAAAAGTGAGCAGAATTAATTTCATATGGTCATGAGGAGATACAGGACAAAAAGCATTCACCGGTATACTCCATCCTCACCAGCCATCCTTGCAGCCTTACAGCCCTTATCCCCAGTTCATCTGTTCCATAACTCCTAGTCTTACCAACATTCAGCCTAATCTACTTAGATCGTCCTTTTTCTTTCATTCGCATTGACGGGAAGTTAAGGTAGGGCTCATCCGCCACGTCGTGAGATCTCGCTAATAACTTTCTGTGAGAATTCAAGATCTTGGTAGCTCTTTTCATTATCCTACCCTCTTCAGCTCCACAAGAATCCTTCGGGAAATCCGCTATAAAGTGTGAACCTGTGGGTTTCCAAGTGCATCATCCCCATTCTCTTTGAATCTAGATAACTCACTGGGCCATGTTCCGCCACAATTGAATTTAGCAGATATAAATTTATTTGGAACCTTCACTCAATAAAAGGCATAAGGTACAGCTCCCACCTCTCCATCCTGGATTTATCTTTATGCGCTTATAAACCTCATTCCTGGGGATTGGAGATTCCACGACCAGCGCATCCTTCATTCGCCAGTCCATCAGTCAATTCAATGCCCTCTATGAGAGAGTGATCCAATATAGCGACTGTACATTCCCCTCAGCAGCTCCACAATTTCATCTCACCATTCTCCAGGCCAATGGATATCAGTGCAGACATTCAATCCGAGTAGAGAGCTCTGGGAAAAACATACTCTCTCATGCACCAGATGAGAGCATCCCTTAAAGCAACCAGTTCTAATGTAAACACCAGCTCACCATCCGTCCTTCCATCCCGTTTCTAACTATGGCGCTACCAGCTTCCTATTTACTGTCTGAGAACACTTCAGTCCCAACCAGCGACTTCCTTAACGGGATCCTTCATCCAACCAAGATCACCAGCAACGATCGTCATCTATATAATTCCAGATAATTTGTCCTAGCCTCTCTTCCTCAAGCTTTAGAGAGACCAGACCTGTAGGTACAGGCGGCGAGCACGCGCCGCGAAGGATTGAAGGCCAGGGTACTTCGAAGAACAGGTAGATGGGCAAGGCCGCGAGGTAGCTGGATGTAGCTAGAGCGGCAGGTTGGCAAAGTACTGCTTGAGCCAGTTAGTGGCCACAGATCACGGTATCTGCTGTTGTCTAGCTCGATCTGCTTATAGAGTTGCCACATCGGTTGATTCTGATTGATTCGATGTTTAATTCTTGGTAAAGTCAGTCAGTCATTCTGTCAACATAGACAGGATTCTGAAATATAATTGAAAATACTCATTTCAAACATCGCACTTACACGCCACACTATAAATATTTGGCGTTATATGAAGATACATTGCACGCAAAATATCTATAAGTAGAAATTGAAAATACGTTGAACTCTTACATTATTGTAATAACTATTTTCATTTAAACATTTTTCTCCACAGAAATTTTAGATCTTGGGGGGAAAGGCATGGCTCATCAGTGGTGAAATCATCAGTTTAGTCAATCTCCAGACTGTTGTATTGGCTTGACCGGCTGGTACAGCAGCTGCAGGTGTTAGAAGTGGGATTCTGTGTGAAAGTGTCTCTGAAGATTTTATAGACCTTAAGTGTTCTTTTACTTGGAAAACATAATTTATGATTTCTTACTCGGACTTTATAAATGGAACTCAAGAGATATTCAATTTTATATGTATTGTATATAAAATAATGTGCTATTAATATAAAGGAATTTGTGTGTTTCAGTTCTTCAATGGTGGAGCCCAGACTACCTAGTAATAAGGTATAGCTAGAGAGGGAGGGGGCTGTGTGTAACTTGTTGTGTACTTCCAGGTTGGTGTCAGCTGTTTGTTGAAACTAATGACCACTTACGTTTGCAGGAGACGCTGAAGCCGCTGGAATCTGCCAGCTAACCCGTGTTCAGGTAGTAGCCGTTTCTGACTTGCTGCGTGCAGTTACTCTAACCTATCTTATAGTTTAGGGAGATACTTCCTGAGTTCCAACCATTAGTAGAATGACCCCTCAGCCCTGAGGAACGAGACGCAGCTTTACCATGTACGCAAGACTGTGGTGTCGAGACTCTCTTCGGATGAATCTGGCCACAGTCGAGTACGAGCAAGCTTATGCGTCTCAAGTACGATAAGGGAGATCAGAGTGGGTGTCAAACATTCGAAATGGGTTCGCGTTCAATGAGGGAAGTCTCCATGTGTCTAACCCTGTGTGTGTTTCAGGCGGTCCCATGTTCTCTACCTTCTCGTGGTGGGGTTGTTAAGGGGGCTGCTGCTCGCCATGTAATACTATAGTACCCATCTTGTGTACCTATGTTTAGTGTACACGCCATGTGTACGTACGACACTATACTATATAAAAGAGCAGCGGCCTCCGACCAAAGAGAACGAAGATCCAAGTATTCCTTCAATCACTAACTCACTGTGTCGCGCAGATGCCTCCAATACTGTCCTCAATTATTTATGAAACCTAGGATATGTTCACGAGAACACAAACCTCTGTATTGTGTTTGCATCCTAAATAAATCTCTGCATTTAAAGTTAGTATCCTCTCATTCAAGACGGCTGCTGCCTGATCTTCTCGAGACTCGGCGCGTGTTCTAGGCATGGGCGTTTTTATGTCTATGAGCTATTGGCTACAGGAGCGGTTGGCTGGACTTGTTTGTTTTGTTGTAGCTCCGATGTCAAAGTTGTAGCTCCTTCTGCAGTGTGAAGAACAAGCTTCCATTTTCCTTTTATTGAAAATACCATGTCGATTATGTGGAATGATGGCTCTATTTTCCGAAGTTCTTTCAGAATTTCTCTAGGGTCGTTAGTATGGTCAGAAGATTTTAAAACTAAATGGGATTCAAATCGTGGATTCAGTTTTTGGGAGCTTGTTTCGCTGAAGACTTCGTTGGTTTTAGATTTGGGGCAGCTGATCTTGAGGCGAACCTGGCACATAAGATATAACAATATCTTTTATAGATTCATATAATATCAAACAAATTCTACAGGTTTCTGGAGATGAGCTTCTTCATCTTTATTAAAAGTAATCTCAAGCTTTCAGGCATCTATGTCCTTCGACAGCAGTACATGGAAAGATATGTGAAAAATGATACTATTGTAGAAGGGCAGAGATACCCGAGATTACGTTTAATAAAGATACAGAAACTCATCTCAAGAACCCGTGTAGAAATTTCTTGATTAATATCCAGGAGATTAAAATCAATCGATATATATATATACAGTAGAACTACCTCCCTGTAAAAGACAACACCTAATTACCTTTCAACTTTGGCTGTTTGAGATGTCGTCTCACAAGACCTTCAGGATAAAGATTAAGCTGGCCAAGATGGCCCGGCAGAACAGGCCCCAGTGGATCCGTATGAGGACCGACAACAAGATCAGGTTCAACGCCAAGAGGCGTCACTGGAGGCGCACCAAGCTCAAGCTGTAAATTGTTCTACCCACCTGTTGTTCAGAGGATAGCAATAAAGGCTTACCAACCTAAAAAAAAACTAATTTCAGAGAGAGGTGGGAGAAGTGGGAGAAATGACCTCTTACTGGAGTTACTAAATAGTAAAAATGATAATTTTGACAATGAAAACTGTCCTTTATAGAGAGGTGTCCTCTAAAGTGAGTTTCCTTTCATGGAGGATCTAATGTACTATCATTTAAGGGAAAAATTTCATCCTATGAATTTTCTATGGACAAGACACAAATAACGTTCTGTCGGTGATATATTCACCATCTAGCTTAGGCGCTTCAATTATAAAAATAATCTCGCTTATATCATTTGAGTGAAAGGAGAGGGCGACGTTATAAATTACCATGCTCCTGTAGAAGGTCTAGCTCTCCGACACGAAAGCTCCAGTTAATGCTATAGTTCTAGTGGACAGATGGGCTCCTAGAATCAAGAAGGTCGATCCTAGAAGAGTATGCAACATCTCAGGGAAGGATTTAACTGAAGAGCAGCTGAGGCTTCTTGATAAAGGGTCAAACTATAGACCTATGCCTCTCAAAACTGATTACATTAGATTAATTTCTAACATTGAAAATGGTATTAGGAATTTGAATGAAAATGATAGAATTAATATTAGAAACAAAATTTCAAATGTTATATCAAGGACAACAAAAAACCAAAATAAATTTGAGTTAGAGAAGACAAAACGCTCCGAATGGGAGGCTATAAAGAAATTAAAAAATGATGACGACATAGTTATAACTAGAGCAGATAAAGGAGGCAAGACAGTCGTGATGAAGAGAGAAGATTACAATGATAAGATAAAGAGCCTTCTCAACGATAATAATACATATGAAGAAATTCGCGAAGACCCTACTAAAAAGATAAAACTCAAAATATCAAAATTCATCAAAAACATGAAGTCTAAGGACATTGATAAAAGAAAAATGAAGCTAGAAGATGTTGCCGCACCTCTCTTTAAAGGACTACCAAAGATCCATAAAGAAGGAGTTCCCCTACGGCCCATTGTGTCAGGATTCAAGGCCCCCACCAGACGTTTAGCGGACTGGCTTAAAAAACAGGTACCGAGTACAAGTAAAATTTCCGGGTTAGAGATTAGAAATAGGAAAGAGCTTTTAGATATCGCTAAAAATTTGAAGTTAAATGACCATGAAATAATGGTTTCCTTTGATGTCAAATCACTTTTCACCAATATCAATAGAACTCTAGCTCTAAAAGAAATAAGGGAATATTTTGAGGTGAAGAGACAATATTGCGAAAACAAGGGATTAGAAATCAACGAAATGATAGAAGGCTTTAGGTTATGTTTAGATAATATTTACTTCAGATATGGGAATAAATTTTACAAGCAAAAAGACGGCACTGCTATGGGTTGCCCTACAAGCATGATCATTGCTGACATCGTAATGGCATCAGTAGATAAAAAGGCAATCATGTTTGAGGGAATAAGAATCTGGGGCCGATATATAGATGATGTTTTTGCAGTGATCAGCAAAGAAAATCTTAATGAAATCATGGTCATGTTGAGTAATTTAGAAAGAGGAATAGAATTCACGGTTGAAACAGAAAAGGAGGGATTTTTATCATTCTTAGATGTAGGACTAACTCGCAAAGAAGATGGTTCAATTTTAACCAGCGTTTTCAGAAAGCCAACAGACTGTGGTATACATCTAAATTTTAATTCCAATAATCCTATGATACATAAAAGACAGGTGATAAAATCTCTTGTACAAAGAGCCAAACAAGTATGCACAGACCGAGATATTTATAAAAAAGAGATAATGAAAATTCGAGCAGAACTAGAACAATCTGATTATCCAGTTGGTTTCACAAACAAATGGATTAGAAGATATGAAATAGATAGGCCAAATTCAAATAGGAATAAAGATGATTGCAATAATATAAATATTCCATATTTGAGAGATATAGATAACGAAATATCTAGAATTTTGAGAAAATTTAAATATAATATTTGGTATAGTACGGGGACAAAAGGGAATTTTTAACTAGAAATAGAATAATGAAGGATAACATAGGCACATTAAAACCAAGTAATGTAATTTATGGAATTAAATGCACACAATGTGACAAAATTTACGTAGGAGAAACAGGCCGTAATTTAGAGACTAGATTAAAGAACACCAACAGGGTTTAATGGGGAGAAGGGCGTTAAGCAAAATTGGGGAACATGCATTATATTCAGGACATAGGCCAGATTGGAATGATATTGAGATATTTCATAGGAATATAAAATTTAAAAAAGAAAGATTATTTTTAGAGGGGTGGGTATCACGGGAAATGGGGAAAAGAACTTTAAATGTATATGAAGATATTCCGCTACAATACAATTTATTTTTAAATTTAAAAAAGTAGTTAGGGGTGAGTATAAATTGTACATAATAGATATCGATTAATATATACTATTGTGAAATCTTTTAAATGTTATTATTATTTTTATAATTATTTTTGTTCATAATTTCTTAATATATATAAATATGTATATCATAATTTTATTTCAAAGATCGTAGTCTTTGTGAGTTAAATATTTATTTTTTGACTCGTGCTTTGGATGTTGTACAAAATTTCAAATATCGCGTGAGAACGCCCTTAGAGCCTCAGAATCATTTTTAGCGCCTTGCTATATGTTTTAATTTTTATTTGCTCCTGACGAGGACAAAAGCTTTTTGTCGAAACGTCGATGTAATAAAAAGATTTATACTGGCCGAAGTATCTCTTTTTTCAAGAAATAGTTCTAGTAAGTTCTAGTTAAAATCCCTCGATAGCTCAGTTGGTAGAGCGGAAGACTGTAGATGTATCAATGGTGATCCTTAGGTGGCTGGTTCAAATCCGATTCGAGGTCTAGTTAATTGAATTATATTGTCAAGTAGCTCTACAACTCCGGTCAAAAGAAGCTCCATGGGACACCTGTCAATCATCCCTGGGCTCCGGGGGGACCACAGGTATGAGGGGTTCTCGGAATCATCGGGAAATAAGGAAAACGGGACGGTGGCTGACGACGCTCATTATTATTATCTTTACCTTGGGATAAGTTGTTCTATTATCTTACTCTCTCTCTCCCTATAAATACCTCTTGTATATAATTTTATTGGAGAACTAAAAGGTAAATACCCACCTTTATAATAAATAAATTATTCCCAAATTTGCCCTTGCTTTATTTATCTCCACGAAAATATTTTTTACAAGACACTCTTGTATATAATTTTATTGGAGAACTAAAAGGTAAATATTCTTTATAATAAATAAATTATTCCCAAATTTGCCCTTGCTTTATTTATCTCCACGAAAATATTTTTTACAAGACACTCTCTTCCCTGTGTTGTGTGGATGGATTTTTTCTCACGAATAATAGGATGTATCTCTTTGTGCTGTTTGTTACTCGACATGGTTGATTCCTGTATAGCCTTCTCCCGCACCTTCTATTGCCCAGTGTAAGAGATACACAAAAGTTTTAGGTTGTTGGCTTCTATATCGGTTAGTTATTGCCACTTCTGCCCTTTTAAAAATGTACTTTTGTGTTTTTATAGTATGGTAAACGATATTTCAGAGTGTGTTTGGGTTTGACTGGTATTGAAAACGCTTGCACAAAGTTTGTGGGTTCGGTTATCATGGTAAACGCCATTACAAAGTTTATGTGGGTTTTGTTAGCATGGTAAACGCTTTTACAAAGTTTAAGTGGGTTTTTCTTGAAATAAAAGACACTTCGGCCAGTGAATCTTTTTATTGTCTCGACGTTTCGACAAAAATCTTTTGTCCTCGTCAGGAGCGAACAAAAATTAAAATTTTAATTTTTGTTCGCTCCTGACGAGGACAAAAGATTTTTGTCGAAACGTCGAGACAATAAAAAGATTCACTGGCCGAAGTGTCTTTTATTTCAAGAAATATGAATGCCGGCCAGGCAGCCTCTATCTTTACGATAAGTGGGTTTTGTTAGCAAGATAAACGCCATTACAAAGTTTATGTGGGTTTTGTTAGCATGGTAAACGCCATTACAAAGTTTATGTGGTTTTTAGAATGATAAACGCCATTACAAAGTTTATGTGGTTTTTAGAATGATAAACGCCATTACAAAGTTTATGTGGGTTTTGTTAGCATGGTAAACGCTTTTACAAAGTTTATGTGCTTTATTTATAACATGTCTCAGATAACAATAAATTACTAGGGGGGTACAATGATAGAACTAAGATGATTTGTATAATGAATATTTACAACATGGACCTAGACGCCACTTTCTTCCCGGAATCCTGACTTCAAGGAATGGGAATTCTTCAAAGTACCAGAGTAAAATCTGTTTTTGAAGAACTTAAGAAAACTTTTCTTCTTGGGTTCTTTCAGAGGTGTCATCTCTTCGTAGGATCCCCAGTCCGTGCCCACGTGGTTGTGGTCGAACAGGACTTTCTTGGAGTTGTGGAAGTCCGAGTTGAGGACTCGGTGGGGGGCGAAGGTGTTGGGGAACTTGGCGAGTTCCTGCGGGGGGATGGACTCCTCGCAGCTCTTCTTCTTGGTGAAGTAGAGGCTGTTGGTGCCGTCCAGCCAATAGGTGCGGACCTCGCCCTTGCCCTGAACACACAACTGTGTTCCCCTTGGCCACACTCACGTCCAGACAATGACAAAACAATAAGTAGATATCAGGATGATAGAATACAAGAACATCTTCTGATGGTGTAACTGAAAGTTGATGATTCCCACTGCCATCTATAGGAGATAAGCTCAAAGATTAAGCCATGCATGTCTAAGTACACGCCCTAGCAAGGCGAAACCACGAATGGCTCATTAAATCAGTTCCTTAGATCGTACACATTTACTTGGATAACTGTGGTAATTCTAGAGCTAATACATACATATAGGAGATAAACTTTTAAAAACATATAACTACGTAAAAAATGGTACAAAAGTTAAATTGTACTGGTAAAAGGTAGCTAAATTAAGAAAAAGCCAGCTTCTGATTGTGTAACTAAAAGTTGATGGCTTCACCATCTATTGGAATAAAATCAAACCAATTGTTTATTTTTAATTATTCCAGAATTGGCCAAATACCCATTCTTGATTAATCATTTGTCCAATTCTGGAATAATTAAAGATCAACAATTAGTTGAAATTTATTCATACAGATGTCCCAAGACATCAGTAACACCTAGTTGGACAATCAGGAGATGTCTTTTTATTTATTTATTGTAACAAAGTATTTATTAATTTTAATATTTTTATTAACAGAATATCATTTTTATGTTTATATTTTGCTACTCTGTACATTTCCCTCGTGGCTTATCTTTTGTTTACCATTCATAGTTTGTCCTTGCCTGAAATAAATTGTTGTCTCCTCCTGAAGTTTTTGTCGTCCCTAATTTTCCACGTGGCAATATATAACGTGTACAAACACTTTTAACTCAAATGTCATTATCAAGAATTAAAAAGAAGCGGCGAAGCTCGAGGTTTGCTTCCAAAGTACAACCTGCTCAACCCCGATAGGACCAACAGCTCAAACCACCAACTACGTGATTGGGTTTTTTCTCTTCTGGAAAAAATCAACAGAAATATTATATATTTGTCCGATAGATGGCAGCAAGCCATCAGAAATATTGGGTTACACGATCAAGAGGTGACATTTCATTATATTATAACAGGGTAAAATGTCGCAATTTCTAGTTAAAGGAATCAGATGAAACTTTCGAATAGACCCTTCATAAGTTTGATATACATATATGCTTTGAAAATAGAGCAATCCATAAATATATCTTTAAAAGATATATATTGGATCAAAATATCATTTATTTTACCAATATTTCAGTTGGCTGAACGCCCACCTTTATCAAGGCACACAAATTAATTTGTTATAATACCTTGATAAAGGTTGGCGTTCAGCCAACTGAAATATTAGTAAAATAAATGATATTTTGATCCAATATATATATATGCCTTTTCAATTAAATAAATATATGTATATCATAAAAAGCACATGTGCTCCTAGTCAGGATATGGCTTTTTAATTTTTAATATATGTATGTATGTATGCAAAGTTGTGGGAGGATGATATTCATGTATTAAAAGAGGTACCTCTCCCTTCAATTATTCCAGACCGTAGAATTGGCTGTTTGTCTTTTTTTTAACTAAAAAACCCGGAGATTTATAATACTAGCCGAATGACCCGGGCAACGCCCGTGTTTTACCCGATTGAATGTTTTGTTTCAAATACTATTTGTTACAATTATAAATTGGCGCCTTAAATGTATGCATATATTAGTTAATAACTATAGCCTATGTGCTTTATCTGTCTATGTACTGTTGGCTTCCGTAGGCGTCTCTTACTGGGAAAAAGAAAGAGAGGATTCCATTTAGTTATTAACTAATATATGCATTTATTTAAGGAGCGACCCGCTCCAACACAATAGTTACAACAACCAAAGAGCGAGTGGGGGGGGGGGGGGGGGGGGGGCAAAGTCAAAAAACAAAGTGTCTCGCGTAGTGGCGGCGCCATCGTAGCCACGTGATCGTAGCCAACCAATAGGAGAGCGCCATTCCAAATAAAAAGCAAACGGTGACAGAGATGAAGAATTGACGACGCATGACGCTCGTAACTGTATATAGAATATAGAGGTTGCCTGGCCGGCATTCATAGTTTGTATAATTAAGATACACTTTCGCCAGTAAATGTTTAATTTAATGCTTTGATTTTTTCCTGACGAGGTCAAAAGAATTTTGTAGATACGTCGAGAGATTAAAAAACATTAACTGGCAGAAGTATCCTATATTCTAAAAACCAAGAAACCCGAGTGAGAGAGAGAGAGAGAGAGACTAATCAAAGCGCTGGAAGACTGCCTGTCCTTCAACTTGTGATCTATGTAATAGCAGAAAATTATGCGCACAATTTTTCGTTGCTTTTGTTTGAAGAAACAGAGAGGGAAACTCTTGTGTGATTTATCCTTGTCTCAATCCGATATTCAACAAATTTATAACTGGATGAATGCAATGACGTTTGATTATCCTTTAACTTGTGATATATGTAATATCAGAACACAAAATGAAATCATGCAAACAATATTTGGTTGCTGTTACTTGGAGAAACAAAGAGGGGAACTCATTGGCGACTTATCCTTGTCTCAATCCGATAGTAAACAAATATATAATTGGATGAATACAATGATGTTTGATCAAGGTCATTGGTTTATATAAATTCTACAAGGCCGCAGTCACCGTTCGGAGGAGATTAATAGAATCGCCGAATGTCGTGGTCCATTTGAATGAGGAAAGCGAAGACTAGAACGCGGCTGATTCCATACTAGCTTTTCAGTTATACGCTAACCTTGACGTATGCACGAAGGAACGTGTGGTCACTAGACATGCGTCGGACCTGGAGGCTATTGGGTTATGCGCTGCTTGAAGTATAGGAGCTATATCTATGCTTCCTTTCTTTGGTGAATCTGTATAAGACCGGTGGTCTTAATAAAGCTGTGTGTGACTAATTTAAAGCACGAGGCCTCGCATACACAACAGGTTGGTGTGGAGTCAGTACCTTGAGCTTGATGACTCCTCTCTCCTTGATGATGTAACCTCCACACTTGTCCAAGTATTCCTTGCACTGTGCGCTGATGTGGATCTTGCGGGCTGGACACATGACAAACATCGAGTTAGTTTCACAGTATCTCGATTGGACAATTCTTGTTTCCTTGTTTATGTCCGGGCCAGATGGGGCCACACACCCGCCCTAAAGAGGTCCACCCGGACAACGGCTCCAGTCCCCCTCATTAGACCTAGCGACCTACCAACGCTCCAAGGAAGTCACGTCCCCCTCTACGCTCCAGGAGGAGGGCGATGCTCTAAGCACCGCTTTAATAATTCGAACACTTCTATGTTCCAAGGTTGTCTCAAAAGTTCGTAAATACTTGCAAAAAAAATTTAAACACCAATATTATTTGCCGTTATGTAAAATGTCTTCTTTGAACTCCGCCTTTGCCGGTCCCAAGCCCGGATGAAAAAAGGAGGAGGGGGAGCAGTAACAAGCTCGCTAAAAAACCTGGGTTCAGCTGGCCCGGCTGATAGTACCCTGTAAGGGCTCCTAATCCAGGGATACAGGATGATCTGTACTCCATGTTAGGAGCGGCTGCACATGGCGTCTGTTCCTCATGTCAGAGGCGGCCATTTATTTTGGAGCTAAGTCGGCCTGCCACTGAGTAGTGCTCCCAGTCTTAACGACAAAGGCATTACACAAGCTTGATACCCTAATATGATTGAGTGGAGATAAGAAAGAAGAAGAAGAAAGATGTCTTCTTTGTATAAATTAGTTGTATTATATATTATCATATATTCGCCGTAATATTATTATTAGCCAAGTAATAAGATAAACACCAACTTTTGGGACAACCTTATATAACTAAAAGACAATTCGCTTAGAGAAGAGTTTATTTCTATCACGACAATATAAGCTTAGGACGTAACCACTCTTCAACAAGTATACCTACGATATTAAAACGATTTGATTAAGAACATTCAATTTAGATACCATCGCATATGTCAATTTCTCTCTTCAGCTCTGGATGATGAATTACTGATTAAAACAGGAAGTAGGTGAATAGCGTGGTAAGTTTCTTTATTCCGCACAACAAGCTTTCGGGCATCAGCTGCCCTTCATCAGGTACAATGCGTGATTAGAAAGAGTGAACCAATATTTATATGCAGTGAATTGGCATAAAAGAAAACTAACTAAGATCTACTTAAAAATTAAGAAATTTACATATGGAACTAAAGATGAAAGTACGAAATTTCTGAAAAATAAACTAAAAATCTGTATAAGACGAATTAAAGGTAAAACACGGGAAAGACGAGAAAACGTAAGTATCTAGGCATAATAAAGGAAAGGATCAAAATAGGATATCAGTGGCCAAGCTTAGAAAAAACAGTATATTGAGGGGGGAGATCTATTTTTCTTTTAAAACTAGGGATAGAGATGGACACAAGAGCCTCAAGGACCAAACGTTGATATTTGTTCTTAACATCACTATATACCGGGATCGTGTTGCGTAAATTAAAAGAATGGTTAAATTCGTGGCTATGTTGATATAGTAGTGACTTACGATCATGAGAACGGATGTTACGGTCGTGTTCTAGGACACGAGTGGCAATGGTTCGGCCAGTTTCTCCGACGTAGGATTGTGGGCAGTCATCACACGGGATTCTGTAGATGGCATTGGAGAAAGATTGGGGGCTGGGTTTAATGGAGCTTTTTGTGAGGGGATGGCGTAAAGATGTGCCCAGGGAAGGTGATTTTTTATAAAACGTACGGATGCCAAATTTACGTAGATAGAAACCAATGTCGGAATTCGTAATAGAAAACGGAAGAACGCAAACATCTTTAAACGGGGGAGGAATGGAACTGTCGTGATTTGATGAATAAAAATGTCGATCAATAAAGTTGCGTGGGTAACCCGCGGATAAAAGGTGTAGGTAAACGGTCCGTTTCTCGATTCTACTAAATAAAGGAAGGGAGCAATGAGTAAAAAACGCGCTTAGAAAGAGTTTTAACGGTGGTAATTTTATGGGAGACGGGAGCAATTACTGATTGTTAGATACTTTAAGTTCTGCACAGAAGCTGGGCGCATGAGAAAGAATGCAGGGCAAAGGATACAGGAGGATGACCTATCTGTAAATAGGTAACTGAATGTGAGACAAACTTTATTTTTCTGTAAATGTTTCCTCTTCCCTCTCCTCTTGTTGATGTGTAAATACGGCGAATCCTTTATTGGGCGGAATGCCCTAAATAAAGGCTTTTGTTGTTGTTGTTGTTGTTGTTGATTAAGAACTTTTTTCTTTTCAATTAATATATTCTTTATTTATATCAAACAGGTTTTGAAAGGTGGGTGTTTGAAGTTTATATGTTAATTTTGTAATTATTCTTATTTTTTTTTTAATTCATAGAAGAATTTTTCTGGAAGACATATTCAATTTTTTTTATCATCATCATTTTTAATTTTGCTTTTTTTAGTTAGTTATCTAATCATTTGCAATATCGTAGTTTCTTTTTTGTTTTGTTGTGTTCCTTTTTAAGCAATAAAATATATGTAGAACTAAGGTGTCTTATTCAATTTAAGCATATGGAACCAACATCGATTCATTTTTTAAACTAAGCAAAATCAACATCCGCCCAAAATGTGGACGGGTTACAGTTACATCGCCCGCTCAAGTCCATCTGGGAACTTGTCCATCTTAAGAAGGTTCAGTGGTGGGTCTGGTAAGGAGAGCAAGTCAAGAGGTGACTCCCGGATATGTACAGATATGTTATATATACTGTAGTGAGCAGATAGTTAAAGAAAGGTTATGAAAGTATAAATTGGAAGGGTACATTAGAGTTTTAATACAGTTACAAGTTCATTGGCAGCCAGGGGAATGATGTGGGGTTTAATTATTTTGTTTATTTACTTATAAATTTTTATTTATTTATGTAATATAACAAATAACTGTTATAACAAAGCAAAATCATAAGCTTATACAACTTTCACTTTTTCATACAGTGGGCTAAATCTGTTCTGAAATAAACGAGAGTCCCTGAATTAAATGGGAATCCCCTAGACAGTCACTGGTCGACAGATAGTGTGAGGGTCCAGAAGTCCAGAGAAGAAGTCCTCACCTTCGCCGCTGGTCTCCATGCGGGACGCTGTGTTGACAGTGTCACCAAAGAGACAGTACCGGGGCATGGTGAGTCCAACAATCCCGGCTACCACTGGACCTGCGCAGAGTCAAGCCTTCCTAATATATTTTCATCACAGTAAGGACAGTAGAACTTTGCTTTATGTGTAAAATAAACAATCATGCTTTAATGCTCGCTCTCTCTTTCAATTCTTATAGAGTAGAACCTTCATAAGTTGAACCATAACATTGTCAAATTACCTATCAATTTTAAAATTTCAGTTGTAAATATCCACGCTGCGCGCCTATGTGCTTGTAAATATTTCTTGTAGGAAATAGTTGATTTTTTTTTATTAATCTCGTTTAAGAGCGATTATCACTTGAAAGCTAGCTTTTGTAATAAAAATAAATTCATTGTGAGAAAATATTTTTTTTTTAATTTTGAAACGTTTTTCATAATTTATCATGAATAGAAACTTTGGCTAGTAACCCATAAAACCATAGTGTCTCTACTAGTAAAACAACAATGGTTCCTCAATCGCTCCTGTCAAATTATATTGACAAATATTTGCATTCTTAAAATCTTATCTCAGATTTTAGTGGGAAGGATTTTGTTATCGTTTGATAGTGAACCAATCTCTCCCGCCTTCTCATTTGACGAATGTGGCCATGTTTGTATATATAAGGGGGCTATGGTATTGCGAGAGGAGTGTGGTGGTGGATTATCGTGTGGAGACGCTTAAAGTGTTCTCTGCGTGATTTATCCGTGTCTGGTGATCTCCTCGCATACCTGTGTAACCCCGGTCCGATCCCTACCTAAGCAACAATAAAGATAAGTACTGTTTTTTAATTTTATTTAACAAATTGTGAGTTATTATTTACTTTTTTTTGTGTGTTGTACTCTTGAGTGTACGTTTTTTCTGTGTTTAAGTTAATCTTACTGTAGGCCCTAGTTTATTGCATTTTGTGTTAATCCGTACAAAGTAACTTTTGTCACTTCCATCATCAGTTTCCAATCCTCCCCACCCACCTGTATGCAGCCCGATGCGCAGCGCCACGTCGAAGGAGTAGATCACCTCCCGTAGCTCCAGCGCCATGGCGGCTATCTCGCTGGCGTGGCGGTCCCCGTTCGGCTGGGGCACCCCGCTCACTACCATGTAGGCGTCACCGATGGTCTCTACTTTGTAGACGTCGTAGTTCTCAATGATGGCGTCGAAGGCCGTGTAGAGATCATTCAGGAAGGCCACCACCTGCCGACATTCACCCCAGTGTTACTGGCCCGACACACACACTGTGTCAAACTACCCAAGTGTAAGTACAAAATGTCCTACTCAACGTAGTGTATTCTAATTTGACATCCGTTTGTGTATTTGGTTAGAAGAATTCCAAAAGATAGTGTCGACAGAGACATTCTATTTAGCCTCCCCAGGTTAACATTTCTATCTTTGTGAAAAAATAGTACAAATGTAATATTGTACTCGGATAAGGTTCATAAATTAAGAAAAAGGCATCTTTTTATCGTGCAACTGAAAGTTGCTGATGGCTTGCGCCATCTATCGGAATAAATATAAACTATTCTCGTTGATTTTAATTATTCCAAAATTGGCCCTCATCAGCGTGGTGCAAGCTGTACCTCAACGACCAAAAAATTGGTCATTAAGGCATCCTGAAAAATCATGAAACCGGTAGTTTCGCTGATGAGGGCCAACAGCCCGAAACGCGTCCGTGGTTAGCTTTTCTTGATTAAACAAGAATGGGTATTTGGCCAATTCTGGAATAATTAAAAATCAACGAGAATAGTTGATATTTATTCCGATAGATGGCGCAAGCCATCAGCAACTTTCAGTTGCACGAAGGGGAGATGCCTTTTTCTTAATTTCTATCTTTGTTTTCTGACAGGGCCTCTCGGGCACATGAGTCGAGACCCGCGTCCAAACTCGCCGAAAAAAAGAAGAACTCTGAGAAGTTGTACGAACGGCTAGACAAGACGTCACTCGGGGCCGTGGGCAGTGACCATATGGCCGGTTGGTCCTCTCCCGCTCCACGGTTATAATGCTCGGTCTTTGACAATCCTACTTATCCACTCCATACTATCAACTATTAAAGTATCACAAACTTTAAATTTAGTTACGAGGTTCCCCCGTCTCACACCCGCAATGGCAAAGGACATGTGAAGATGCTGCGTGACTCAGAAATCCTCCACTCACCGCCATGGGTGTCTTCTTGGCGCACATCTCGGTGAAGCCCACGATGTCGCTGAAGTAGATGGTCGCGGCATCGTAGGCCTCAGGGATGACGGCGTCCCCTCGCATCATTTTGGCGGCCACAGACCTGGCACACACATTGAATCTCTGCAACGATGGTGGTGCATGTGTAAAATGTCATTCCGTACCAGAAGACAGCGGACAGACAATACAAGCAGGCAGGTACCTGAAGTCAATAGACAAACAAAACGAACAAGTAGGTACCAGGAGACAAACAAAACGAACAAGTAGGTACCAGGAGACAGACAAAACGAGCAAGTAGGTACCAGGAGACAAACAAAACGTGCAAGTAGGTACCAGGAGACAAACAAAACGAGCAAGTAGGTACCAGAAGACAAACAAAACGAGCAAGTAGGTACCAGGAGACAAACAAAACGAGCAAGTAGGTACCAGGAGACAGACAAAGCGAGAAAGTAGGTACCAGGAGACAAACAAAACGAGAAAGTAGGTACCAGGAGACAAACAAAACGAGCAAGTAGGTACCAGGAGACAAACAAAACGAGAAAGTAGGTACCAGGAGACAAACAAAACGAGCAAGTAGGTACCAGAAGACAAACAAAACGAGCAAGTAGGTACCAGGAGACAGACAAAACGAGCAAGTGGGTACCAGGAGACAAACAAAATGAGCAAGTAGGTACCTGAAGACAAACAAAACGAGCAAGTAGGTACCAGGAGATAATAGACAAACAAAACGAGCAAGTAGGTACCAGGAGACAGACAAAACGAGCAAGTAGGTACCAGGAGATAATTGACAAACAAAACGAGCAAGTAGGTACCAGGAGACAGACAAAACGAGCAAGTAGGTACTATAGAGACGGTGGAGAGAGGCAGGTACCTGGGCAACATCTGCCGCAGCAAGGTCTCAGTCTTCTTCTGTTCCTCAATGAGAAGCGCCGTTCTCTCCTCCACCAGCTCCTCCAGGTTGTCCGTGTACCGCTCCATGCGGTCGATGATGTTGTCCATGATGTTGGACTTCCTGCCAGCACCTCATTTGGCTTCAAACATACCTATACATTGTAGAATGACATTTGGAAATTATCCCGCATGTGTTTCTTTTGAACGAAAAATCAAAATTTGTTTTAAGGAGAAATAACGATTATTTCTAACCTTAGGTATGAAGTATGAAAGGATGAATTGTGAAGGGTATTGATAAACGGAAAAATAAAGTGTCCAGGGATGGGAATCGAACCCACAGTATTCCGCTTACCGGGCAGATGCCATGTCCACTAGGCTATCCTGGACATATTTTTCCGTTCGTTAAAAAAAATGTCCAAGGTAGCCTAGTAGACACGACATCTGTCCGGTAAGCGGAACACTGTGGGTTCGATTCCCATCACTAGACACTTTATTTTTCCGTTCATCATTGCTCTTCACAATTCATCCTTTCATACTTCATCCCTAAGGTTAGAAATAATCGTTATTTCTCCTTAAAATAAATCTAGATTTTTCCTTCAAAAGAAACACATGAGGGATAAAATACCTATACATCTTTAACCCTCTTTATTCCTAATATAGTTCACATGTTACACACATATTCTTTAAAATTATACATTCATGAACAAAACTTAAGGATGTTTTAACTTGTATATCGGGATTCAGACAATTACACTGAAAGATATTTTCTAATCAGTATATAAGTGGACCTGTAAGACAACCACTACTATGTGCAATGAGGTGTCTTTATTACCAAAGAAAGAAAGATAAACGATATGAAAACAATTAATTACACTGAGCAAAACATATTTCGATGCATTAGCGCGCCATCTGTTATCAAAATTCGAAACTATTATAGACGCGTATGATTCTTTCTAAAAATAAACAATTTCTACTACCCTTACTGCAATGTAAAAATTAAGGACAGTAGAAATTGTTTTTTTTTTTTTTAAGAATCATACGCGTCTATAATAGTTTCGAATTTTGTAAACATATTTTATTAGCAACATATCTTTTTCTGATTTTATACTTGCTTTTTCACGATTGTGATGTACATATT
>CP092871.1:1523151-1591060 GCA_030710605.1 Cordylochernes scorpioides | reverse complement strand
AGGCCGTAGCATTCCTTGCCACTTCTATGGAACATGTTGACTCCATGTTTGATACTCCATATATTGTGCTTAAAAATTGATTTCAAATTTTTATGGCTGAAATGTTAATTGGCTGGAAGTTTCTTGTAGAAAAAATAGTGTCACAGCAACCAATGAAAACTTATTGGTGACTCACTGCCAGTATTAGCCATGCCCTTGATAAGGGTGGAAGTGAGTTGGTGAAACTTCAGGGCAGCGATGACTTGAAATATGGTTAGATTTCCTAGTCTGCCTCTACTAGAACCTGTTTTAGTGGTTCAACTACATGGTGGTTTAGTAAGATTGTTTGCTACACTCATGGACAAAACTTAAGGAAGTTGTACCTTTTAGCATGTATATCAGGATTCAGACAATAACTCTGAAAGATACACTCATGGACAAAACTTAAGGAAGTTGTACCTTTTAGCATGTATATCAGGATTCAGACAATAACTCTGAAAGATACACTCATGGACAAAACTTAAGGAAGTTGTACCTTTTAGCATGTATATCAGGATTCAGACAATAACTCTGAAATATACACTCATGGACAAAACTTAAGGAAGTTGTACCTTTTAGCATGTATATCAGGATTCAGACAATAACTCTGAAATATACACTCATGGACAAAACTTAAGGAAGTTGTACCTTTTAGCATGTATATCGGGATTCAGACAATAACTCTGAAAGATACACTCATGGACAAAACTTAAGGAAGTTGTACCTTTTAGCATGTATATCAGGATTCAGACAATAACTCTGAAATATACACTCATGGACAAAACTTAAGGAAGTTGTACCTTTTAGCATGTATATCGGGATTCAGACAATAACTCTGAAAGATACACTCACGAACAAACTTGAGAAAGTTGTACCTTTTAGCATGTATATCGGGGGATTCAGACAATAACTGAAAGATATTACCGAGACCTTTAATGAAGATACAAGAGATAACCAAATGTGAACAAAATTGTCTCTGTCTCCTTCAACAGAGACATCAAAAACTTTACACTTCCACAAGTTTTGATAAAGCACAATTTGGATTATAGATTATAGCTACAAGAAAATAAGACCTAATCCAAATAAATTAATGTGACATTATAGTGTGTGACATTTCGGTAACAGCGTTGTTACGGAAACGTCACACACTATAAATTTATTTGAATTAGGTCTTATTTTCTAGTAGCTTTCCTCAAGTTTAGTCTGTGAGTGTTGCAAGAAAGCAGCAGAACTCTGCCTTTGCCGGTCCCAAGCCCGGTTGAAAAAGGAGGAGGGGGAGCAGTAACAAGCTCGTTTAAAAACCTGGGCTCAGCTGGCCCAGCAGATAGTACCCTGTAAGGGCTCCTAATCGAGGGATACAGGATGAGCAGCGTTTGTACTCCATGTTAAGAGCGGCTGCACATGGCGTCTGTTCCTCATATCAGAGGCGGCCTGCCACCGAGTAGTGCTCCCAGTCTTAATGACAAAGGCAGACTACTTCACCCAGTCATGATGGTTGTCAAACAGACACCATCAAGGGTCACAACTAGATACCCTAATATGATTGAGTGGAGATAAGAAAGAAGTGAAGCAGTACCTGGTCTTGAAGTCTGTGGAGCCGCAGGCAATCAGCACGTTGTTGGGATGCCAGTCCAGCCTGCGGAACACCCAGGTTATCTACCAGTCCGACACCACACAGGGCTGAACTCCTCACGTGGTGACTGTGGAACGGAGCGGCTTCTTGATGTGTTTGCTGACCCACCAGTCATTGTCCTCCGCAAAGTAGCAGACAGAGATTAGCCTGGCCCCGCTGCCCACTGCAAACTTGTTCTCTGCACACACATACACATGGTTGGCTGGGGGAGAAACAACTGTCAGAGCTACTACACATTGGCTGGGAGTGAAGAGTAAAATTGTACAAATAAAACCCTGGCCATAAAAATTATAAAGTGAATGGTTCCTGTTACTGTTAGTATGGTATATATATGGACCTTTGGGAGAGGCCGCTGCTCATCATAAAACAGCTCGAAGAGCATGAACTCATGGAATTTGTGTAATCTTTACACAAGGGGATAAGAAACAACAATGGAATATATACATAAGGAAACAGCTATTCAAGGAAACCTGGTTATTACAGTCTCTTTTACAACAGCATTATGATGTTAATAACTTTATTTTTAAGTCCCAATTGTTTCAACCAACAACAATGGTGGTCCAAGTACCCATGTTATAGAGAGGTTAGACTGGATTCAGCAGTTCAGTTCCATCTTTCCAAAACCCTACTGTGGTTGGGTTGTCTGTGGAAGGTTATACCCCTAGCACTTGGCTAGCCCTCAGACTAAGGAGAGAATACCTCGGCTCCATAAGAAAAGTGACACACTCAACCCTGAAGTTAAATTCAGTAAAACAAACTCCCTGTAAAGGACAACACCTAATTACAGAGCCAAAGTGTCCTTTAGGGAGAGGTGTCCTCTTACTGGAGAGGTGCTAAATAGTAAAAATGGTAATTTTGCAAATGAAAACTGTCCTATACAGAGAGGTGTCTTCTAGCGTGAGTGTCCTCTCATGGAGGTTCTACTGTATCTCTTATGGCGCATGTTTCTCACAGAAATCTAAGCGTTGAGGCTGAAATGAACTATTAAACATTCAGTTAATGGCCCCACTTTCCTAACTAGAAAGCAGACAGGGCCCTTCCAACCAGCAGTTTACCGACAGGCAAATGGAGTCTCCAGTTTACCTTCTTATAATGATTCTGACATATAAAGAAGTCTGTAGATTTGTATGCAGCCACTATAGAAATCAAACTGGATTACCAGTTGTTGTTTCTTATCCCCCCTTGTGTAAAGATTACACAAATTCCATGAGTTCATGCTCCTCGAGCTGTTTTATGATGAGCAGCGGCCTCTTCCAAAGGTCCTGTTTAGTGCATCTAATGCAAGCCGAAATGTGTTCTGGAGCTGCAGGTACCAAACTACATTTTGGGCAAGTGGGGTAGATTTTGTTATTATTTTACTAGTGAAGCCCTTAATTAGAATTTTACAAACTACTTAACAAAACCTTGTGGCCAGACCAACAAGCAAACTATGGCCATAAGAAAAAAGACATCTCCTGATCGTGCAACTAAAAGTTGATGGCTTACGCCATCTATCAGAATAAATATCAACTATTCGTTGGTTTCTAATTATTCCAGAATTGGCCAAATACCCATTCTTGATTAATCAAGAAAAGCTAACCACGTTGCGGGCTGTTGGTCCTCATCAACGTGGTGCAAGCTGTACCTCAACGACCATAAAAACTGGTCATTCAGGCATCCTGAAAAATCATGAAATGGGTAGTTAAGGCCAAGAATTCTGCGAGAACGCTAAACAATGTGAAAAATAATACAAAAGTAAAACTGGGATCAGGTGGATAAATTAAGGAAAAGACTTTGAGGACACAGTAGAATTACCATCCATAGATAGCTTTCAGTCCTTGAGACCTATAACCAAGTCAACAATACTCCAGGGCATCAAGGGCTGAAAGTTGGAGATATTAAAAGGATTATAAAGAAAGCTATAACTCTAAATGTATTTTTACCAAATGATGCATGGGATTATAATTTAAGAACAGTCGAATTAAATATTATCATGCTTATATGTCCTATGCCATCATGTCCTTTAAAGTACTGGAAGGTTTTGAGAAATACCATTTGGTCTCAATCCCAATGAACGGAAAAACTCCTATTTGTACCTCTTCCAGTGTAAGTACAACTCTGGTAGAGGACAGGCAACATCCTAATGGGATGGCTAACACAAAAGAAGATCTAATGAAAGTTGGGATAAGCTTTCGACTTCATTCTTGTCATGAAAGACATTCTCTTGTTCTCAGAGGAGAAATTACTCAAATGCAAAAGTTAAATTTAGTTGGCCAACAGTATAGATGGAAGAAGGCACTGGCAAACCACTTCTGTATCAAGCACTGCAGAGAAAACTATATGGATCTAATAACAGATCAAATTAGATAATATTAGTCCATATGGTCATCAAAAGTCTATTTGAACGCTAACAAACATTGAGCTCATATTGTGTGGTCCAATATAGTTGTTACAAAAGTTTTCCTTTGAAGTCCTACAAGTTGAAACAAAGAGGCCAACTGGGTCAGAGGAAGTATGACAGGCAGTATCTGTAGGAGAGGAAGGAAGGATCTGGATGGAGAATGACATGGCAGAAATTCCCCCAGTGTTGAGTAACAACAAAGAGATGGTGACTGCCAAAAGCCTTCCTACAAGGAGGAAAATAACAAGAACTAGAGGATCCCACCTAAGCACAGTTGGTACAGTGAAGTGGGTCCAAGAGCAGCTCTGAACCTCAGACAACATCAAACAACACTAACAAGATTTAGAACAGGCCATCTCAAGCCATTGAGGATAGAAAATAATAACAAAATCTACCCCACTTGACCAAAATTTGGCACCAGCAGCTCCAGAACACATTTTGGCTTGTGTTTGATGCCCTAAACAAGACCTTTGGCTGCTTATCATAAAACAGCTTGAGGAGCATGAACTCATGGAATTTGTGTAATCTTTACATAGGGGGATAAGAAACAACAACAAGGAGGAAAATGAATATTTTAAAGAAGCCAGATATATCCTGGTGTAACTACTGGCAAGCAACAGAACGAGAGCCAAGAATGATCACCACAAAGTAACAAAACTAGGCTTAAAAAGAAACTACAGCACTTAGGTATCAAACAAAAATTAGGTTTCCAATATCCTTCAAAGTAGTTTCCTTTTGAAGCTACACACTTTATGTGGCATTTTCCAACTTGGTGGAAGCCAGGGTGTTTTCTGGGGTAGGGGGCTGCACACTTGTCATTTTCGGTTGGAATTCACAAATTTTGTTTCCCCCAAATAGAATGCAATGGTTTATAAAAGAGGAGACCCATCCTTAGATGGAGAATTCTATATACAGTTACGAGCGTCATGCGTCATCTCTGTCACCGTTTGCTTGGAATGGCGCTCTCCTATTGGTTGGCTACGATGGCGCCGCCACTACGCGAGAAATTTTGTTTTTGACTTTGCTCCCCCCACTCGCTTTTTGGTGTTTGTAACTATTGTGTTGGAGCGGGTCGCTCCTTAAATAAATGCATATATTAGTTAATAACTAAATGGAATCCTCTCTTTCTTTTTCCCGGTAAGAGACGCCTACGGAAGCCAACAGTACATAGACAGATAAAGCACATAGGCTATTGTTATTAACTAATATATGCATTTATTTAAGGCGCCAATTTATAATTGTAACAAATAGTATTTGAATCAAAACATTCAATCGGGTAAAAACACGGGCGTTGCCCGGGTCATTCGGCTAGTAGGATCATTATTGGAACCTGAAGAATTTGTTGCTCAGGTCTGGACATTGCCACTCAGCACATGCATCTACACTCCTGTACTGAATAGTGCAAATATATGCTGTGTCTAACAGTAGCAATCACCTTGTGGAGACCACCTGACGTAGGTAGCTGCTCGGTTGATACGGAGGAGAACCAGGGTGGGCTTCCACTTGCTGTTGGCGTAGGTCCACACGTAGGCATTCCTGTCCTGCAACACTCTCTCCCTGACCATCTCTCTCTTAATGGCCAACAAGATCTCATTATGACAGTATTGGGACAAGGCTCTTACCAATACTTGAGGACTATAACCCATCAGTGAAGGGCAGTGGTCCACAATGAGGACTTTCCTTGATATTTACAAGGATTATTCAGAGAAATGTTTATGTTAATTTTCTCTGGCACAATTTTACATATCTGTCTTATTTTCTTACTTTTTGTATATATATATATAGCTGAATGCCACTAATAATTTTGTCTCGTTTTACACCAGTAGAAGGATGATTGTGCCCGAAAGCTTGTGATCTAATTTTGTGTAATAAAGAAACTCTTTCCTCATCAAGTATTTCGTTCTTAAATGTTTCACCTACCCCTGACACTTTATGTCACCCAGTAGCTGTCAGTCTGCTGGCTGGAACAGAGGCTATAGATAGCAGAGAGCTGTCAGTCTGCTGGCTGAACAGAGGCTATAGATAGCAGAGAGCTGTCAGTCCGCGGGCAGAACAGAGGCTATAGATAGCAGAGAGCTGTCAGATCCGCTGGCTGAACAGAGGCTATAGATAGCAGAGAGCTGTCAGTCCGCTGTCAGAACAGAGGCTAAAGATAGCAGAGGAGCTGTCAGTCTCCTGGCTGAACAGAGGCTATAGATAGCAGAGAGCTGTCAGTCCGCGGGCTGAACAGAGGCTATAGATAGCAGAGAGCTGTCAGTCCGCTGGCTGAACAGAGGCTATAGATAGCAGAGAGCTGTCAGTCCGCTGGCAGAACAGAGGCTATAGATAGCAGAGAGCTGTCAGTCTGCTGGCTGAACAGAGGCTATAGATAGCAGAGAGCTGTCAGTCTGACAGCTGAACAGAGGCTATAGATAGCAGAGAGCTGTCAGTCTGCCAGCTGAACAGAAGTTATAGATAGCAGAGAGCTGTCAGTCTGCTGGCTGAACAGAGACTATAGATAGCAGAGAACTGTCAGTCCGCTGGCTGAACAGAGGGCTATAGATAGCAGAGAGCTGTCATTCTGCTGGCTGAACAGAGGCTATAGATAGCAGAGAGCTGTCAGTCTGACAGCTGAACAGAGGCTATAGATAGCAGAGAGCTGTCAGTCCGTTGGCTGAACAGAGACTATAGATAGCAGAGAACTGTCAGTCTGACAGCTGAACAGAGGCTATAGATAGCAGAGAACTGTCAGTCTGACAGCTGAACAGAGGCTATAGATAGGCAGAGAGCTGTCATCTGCTGGCTGAACAGAGGCTATAGATAGCAGAGAGCTGTCAGTCTGACAGCTGAACAGAGGCTATATATAGCAGAGAGCTGTCAGTTCTGCTGGCTGAACAGAGGCTTTAGATAGCAAGAGCTGTCAGTCTGCTGGTGAACAGAGGCTAGTAGCGAGAGCTGTCAGTCTGTGTCTGAACAGCGGCTTAGATAGCAGAGAGCTGTCAGTCTGTGGCTGAACAGAGGCTATGGATAGCAGAGAGCTGTCAGTCTGCTGGCTGACAGAGGCTTTAGATAGCAGAGAGCTGTCAGTCTGCTGGCTGAACAGAGGCCTAAGATTAGCAGAGAGCTGTCAGCTGCGGCTGAACAGAGGCTATAGATAGCAGAGAGCTGTCAGTCTGCTGGCTGAACAGAGGCTATAGATAGCAGAGCTGTCAGTCTGCTGGCTGAACAGAGGCTATAGATGCAGGAGCTGTCAGTCGGTCAGCTGAACAGAGGCTATAGATAGCAGAGAGCTGTCAGTCTGGCGTGAAACAGAGGGCTATTAGATAGCAGAGAGCTGTCAGTCTTTGGCTGAAATGAACAGAGGCTATGATAGCAGAGAGCTGTCAGTCTGACAGCTGAACAGAGGCTATAGATAGCAGAGAGCTGTCAGTCTGCGCTGAACGAGGCTATAGATAGCAGAGAGCTGTCAGTCTGACAGCTGAACAGAGGCTATAGATAGCAGAGAGCTGTCAGTCTGCTGGCTGAACGAGGCTATAGTTAGCAGAGAGCTGTCAGTCGTCTGGCTGAACAGAGGCTATAGATGCAGAGAGCTGTCAGTCTGCTGAAGCTGAACAGAGGCTATAGATAGCAGAGAGCTGTTCGTCTGCTGGCTGAACAGAGGTATAGATAGCAGAGAGCTGTCAGTCTGCCTGGCTGAACAGAGGCTTATAGATAGCAAGCTGAGAGCTGTCAGTATGCTGGCTGAACAGAGGCTTAGATAGCAGAGAGCTGTCTGTCTGCTGGACTGAACAGAGGCTATAGATGCACGAGAGCTGTCAGTCTGCTGGCTGAACAGAGGCTTAGATAGCAGAGAGCTGTCAGTCTGCTGGCTGAACAGAGGCTATAGTAGCAGAGAGCTGTCAGTCTGCTGGCTGAACAGAGGCTATAGATAGCAGAGAGCTGTCAGTCTGACAGCTGAACAGAGGCTATAGATTAGCAGAGAGCTGTCAGTCTGCTGGCTGAACAGAGGCTATAGATAGCAGAGAGCTGTCAGCTGCAGCTGAACAGAGGCTATAGATAGCAGAGAGCTGTCAGTCTTGGCTGAACAGAGGCTATTAGATAGCAGAGAGCTGTCAGTCTCTGGCTGAAACAGAGGGCTAAGATAGCAGAGAGCTGTCAGTCTGCAGCTGAACAGAGGCTATAGATAGCAGAGAGCTGTCAGTCTGGCGAACAGAGGCTATAGATAGCAGAGAGCTGTCAGTTCTGGCTGAACAGAGGCATAGATAGAAGAGAGCTGTCAGTCTGACAGCTGAACAGAGGTATAGATAGCAGAGAGCTGTCAGTGCTGGCTGAACAGAGGCTATAGATAGCAGAGAGCTGTCAGTCTTCTGGCTGAACAGAGGCTATAGATAGCAGAGAGCTGTCAGTCTGAAGCTGAACAGAGGCTATAGATAGCAGAGGCTGTCAGTCTGACAGCTGACAGAGGCTATAGATAGCAGAGAGCTGTCAGTCCGCTGGCTGTCAGAGGCTTAGATAGCAGAGAGCTGTCAGTCTCTGGCTGAACAGAGGCCATGATAGCAGAGCTGTGTCTGTCTGGACAGCTGAACAGAGGCTATAGATAGCAGAGAGCTGTCAGTCTGCTGGCTGAACAGAGGCTATAGATAGCAGAGAGCTGTCAGTTTCTGACAGCTGAACAGAGGCTATAGATAGCAGAGAGCTGTCAGTCTTCTGCTGAACAGAGGCTATATGATAGCAGAGAGCTTTCAGTCTGCTGGCTGAACAGAGGCTATAGATAGCAGAGAGCTGTCAGTCTGCTGGCTGAACAGTGGCTATAGATAGCAGAGAGCTGTCAGTCTGCTGGCTGAACAGAGGCTTATAGATAACAGAGAGCTGTCAGTCTGACTGCTGAACAGAGGCTATAGATAGCAGAGAGCTGTCAGTCTGCTGGCTGAACAGGAGGCTATAGATAGCAGAGAGCTGTCAGTCTTCTGGCTGAACAGAGGCTATAGATAACAGAGAAGCTGTCAGTCTGACAGCTGAACAGAGGCTATAGATAGCAGAGAGCTGTCAGTCTGACAGCTGAACAGTGGGCTATAGATAGCAGTGAGCTGTCAGTCTGCAGCTGAACAGAGGCTATAGATAGCAGAGAGCTGTCAGTCTGCTGTCAGAACAGAGACTATAGATAGCAGAGAGCTGTCAGTCTGCTGGCTGAACAGAGGCTATAGATAGCAGAGAGCTGTCAGTCTTCTGGCTGACAGAGGCTATAGATAGCAGAGAGCTGTCAGTCTGACAGCTGAACAGAGGCTATAGATAGCAAAGAGCTGTCAGTCTGCTGGCTGAACAGTGGCTATAGATAGCAGAGAGCTGTTCAGTCTGCTGGCTGAACAGAGGCTATAGATAGCAAAGAGCTGTCAGTCTGCTGGCTGAACAGAGGCTATAGATAACAGAGAGCTGTCAGTCTGACAGCTGACAGAGGCTATAGATAGCAGAGAGCTGTCAGTCTGCTGGCTGAACAGAGGCTATAGATAGCAAAGAGCTGTCAGTCTGCTGGCTGAACAGAGGCTATAGATAGAGAGAGCTGTCAGTCTTGCTGGTGAACAGAGGCTATAGATAGCAGAGAACTGTCAGTCTGCTGGCTGAACAGAGGCTATAGATAGCAGAGAGCTGTAGTCTGCTGGCTGAACAGAGGCTATAGATAGCAGAGAGCTGTCAGTCTGACAGCTGAACAGAGGCTTAGATAGCAGAGAGCTGTCAGGTCTGACAGCTGAACAGAGGCTATAGATAGCAGAGAGCTGTCAGTCTGACAGCTGAACAGAGGCTATAGATAGCAGAGAGCTGTCAGTCTGTCTGACTGCTGAACAGAGGCTATAGATAGCAGAGAGCTGTCAGTTGACAGCTGAAAGAGGCTTAGATAGCAGAGAGCTGTGTCTGACAGCTGAACAGAGGCTATAGATAGCAGAGAGCTGTCAGTCTGACAGGCTGAACAGAGGCTATAGATAGCAGAGCTGTCGTGCTGCTGAACAGAGGCTATAGATAGCAGAGCTGTCAGTCTGACAGCTGAACAGAGGCTATAGATAGAGAGAGCTGTCAGTCTTCTGCTGAACAAAGGCTATAGATAGCAGAGAGCTGTCAGTCTGCTGAACAGAGGCTATAGATAGCAGAGAGCTGTCAGTCTGCTGGCTGAACAGAGGCTATAGATAGCAGAGAGCTGTCAGTCTGCTGGCTGAACAGGGCTATAGAGAACTGAGAGAGCTGTCAGTCTGACAGCTGAACAGAGGCTATAGATGCAGAGAGCTGTCAGTCTTCTGGCTGAACAGAGGCTATAGATAACAGAGAGCTGTCAGTCTGACAGCTGAACAGAGGCTATAGATAGCAGAGAGCTGTCAGTTCTGCTGGCTGAACAGAGGCTATAGATAGCAAAGAGCTGTCAGTCTGACAGCTGAACAGAGGCTATAGATAGCAGAGAGCTGTCAGTCTGACAGCTGAACTAGAGGCTATTAGATAGCAGAGAGCTGTCAGTCTGACTGCTGACAGCTGAACAGAGGCTATAGATAGCGAGAGCTGTCAGTTGACAGCTGAACAGAGGCTTAGATAGCAGAGAGCTGTCAGTCTGACAGCTGAACAGAGGCTATTAGATGCAGAGAGCTGTCAGTCTGACAGCTGAACAGAGGCTATAGATAGCAGAGAGCTGTCAGTCCGCTGGCTGAACAGAGGCTATAGATAGCAGAGAGCTGTCAGTCTGCTGCTGAACAGAGGCTATAGATAGCAGAGAGCTGTCAGTCTGACAGCTGAACAGAGGCTATAGATAGCAGAGAGCTGTCAGTCTGCTGGCTGAACAGAGGCTATAGATAGCAGAGAGCTGTCAGTCTGCTGGGAACAGAGGCTATAGATAACAGAGAGCTGTCAGTCTGACAGCTGAACAGAGGCTTAGATAGCAGAGAGCTGTCAGTCTGCTGGCTGAACAGAGGCTATAGATAGCAAAGAGCTGTCTGTCTGACAGCTGAACAGAGGCTATAGATAGCAGAGAGCTGTCAGTCTGACAGCTGAACAGAGCTATAGATAGCAGAGAGCTGTCCAGTCTGACAGTGACAGAGGCTATAGATAGCAGAGAGCTGTCAGTCTGACAGCGTACAGAGGCTATAGATAGCAGAGAGCTGTCAGTCTGACAGCTGAACAGAGGCTATAGATAGCAGAGAGCTGTCAGTCTGACAGCTGACAGAGGCTATAGATAGCAGAGAGCTGTCAGTCCGCTGGCTGAACAGAGGCTATAGATAGCAGAGAGCTGTCAGTCTGCTGGTGAACAGAGGCTATAGATAGCAGAGAGCTGTCAGTCTGACAGCTGAACAGAGGCTATAGATAGCAGAGAGCTGTCAGTCTGCTGGCTGAACAGAGGCTATAGATAGCAGAGAGCTGTCAGTCTGCTGGCTGAACAGAGGCTATAGATACAGAGAGCTGTCAGTCTGCTGGCTGAACAGAGGCTATAGATACAGGAGCTGTCAGTCTGACAGCTGAACAGAGGCTATAGATAGCAGAGAGCTGTCAGTCTGCTGGCTGAACAGAGGCTATAGATAGCAGAGAGCTGTCAGTTGCTGCTGAACAGAGGCTATAGATAGCAGAGAGCTGTCAGTCTGCTGGCTGAACAGAGGCTATAGATAACAGAGAGCTGTCAGTGGCTGGCTGAACAGAGGCTATAGATAGCAGAGAGCTGTCAGTCTGACAGCTGAACAGAGGCTATAGATAGCAGAGAGCTGTCAGTCTGCTGGCTGAACAGAGGCTATAGATAGCAGAGAGCTGTCAGTCTTCTGGCTGAACAGGGCTTTAGATAACAGAGAGCTGTCAGTCTGACAGCTGAACAGAGGCTATAGATAGCAGAGAGCTGTCAGTGCTGGCTGATACAGAGGCTATAGATAGCAAAGAGCTGCAGTCTGACAGATGAACAGAGGCTATAGATAGCAGAGAGCTGTCAGTCTGACAGCTGAACAGAGGCTATAGATAGCAGAGAGCTGTCAGTCTGACAGCTGAACAGAGGCTTAGATAGCAGAGAGCTGTCAGTCTGACAGCTGAACAGAGGTATAGATAGCAGGAGAGCTGTCAGTCTGACAGCTGAACAGAGGCTATGATAGCAGAGAGCTGTCAGTCTGACAGCTGAACAAGGCTATAGATAGCAGAGAGCTGTCAGTCCGTGGCTGAACAGAGGCTATAGATAGCAGAGAGCTGTCTGTCTGCTGGCTGACAGAGGCTATAGATAGCAGAGAGCTGTTCAGTCTTCTGGCTGAACAGAGGCTATAGATAACAGAGAGCTGTCAGTCTGACAGCTGTACAGAGGCTATAGATAGCAGAGAGCTGTCAGTCTGACAGACTGAACAGAGGCTATAGATAGCAGAGAGCTGTCAGTCTGACAGCTGAACAGAGGCTATTGATTGCAGAGAGCTGTCAGTCTGACAGCTGAACAGAGGCTATAGATAGCAGAGCTGTCAGTCTGCTGGGCTGAACAGAGGCTATAGATAGCAGAGAGCTGTCAGTCTGACAGCTGAACAGAGGCTATAGATAGCAGAGAGCTGTCAGTCTGACAGCTGAACAGAGGCTATAGATTAGCAGAGGCTGTCAGTCTGCTGGCTGAACAGAGGCTATAGATAGCAGAGAGCTGTCAGTCTGACAGCTGAACAGAGGCTATAGATAGCAGAGAGCTGTCAGTCTGACAGCTGAACAGAGGCTATAGATAGCAGAGAGCTGTCAGTCTGCTGTCAGAACAGGAGACTAGTTAGCAGAGAGCTGTCTGTCTTCTGGCTGAACAGAGGCTATAGATAGCAGAGAGCTGTCAGTCTGACAGCTGAACAGAGGCTATAGATAGCAGAGAGCTGTCAGTCTGCTGGCTGAACAGAGGCTTTAGATAGCAGAGAGTGTCAGTCTGCTGGCTGACAGGGCTATAGATAACAGAGAGCTGTCAGTCTGACAGCTGACAGAGGCTATAGATAGCAGAGAGCTGTCAGTCTGCTGGCTGAACAGAGGCTATAGATAGCAAAGAGCTGTCAGTCTGACAGCTGAACAGAGGCTATAGATAGCAGAGAGCTTCAGTCTGACGCTGAACAGAGGCTATAGATAGCAGAGAGCTGTCAGTCTGACAGCTGAACAGAGGCTATAGATAGCAGAGCTGTCAGTCTGATCTGAACAGAGGCTATAGTAGCAGAGAGCTGTCAGTCTGACAGCTGAACAGAGGCTATAGATAGCAGAGAGCTGTCAGTCTGACAGCTGAACAGAGGCTATAGATAGCAGAGAGCTGTCAGTCCGATGGCTGAACAGAGGACTATAGATAGCAGAGAGCTGTCAGTCTGCTGGCTGAACAGAGGCTATAGATAGCAGAGAGCTGTCAGTCTGACAGCTGAACAGAGGTATAGATAGCAGGAGAGCTGTCAGTCTGCTGGCTGAACAGAGGCTATAGATAGCAGAGAGCTGTCAGTCTGCTGGCTGAAACAGAGGCTATAGATAACAGAGAGCTGTCAGTCTGCTGGCTGAACAGAGGCTATAGATAACAGAGAGGCTGTTCAGTCTGACAGCTGAACAGGGCTATAGATACAGAGAGCTGTCAGTCTGCTGGCTGAACAGAGGCTATAGTAGCAGAGAGCTGTCAGTCTGCTGGCTGAACAGAGGCTATAGATAGCAGAGAGCTGTCAGTCTGCTGGCTGACAGAGGTATAGATAACAGAGAGCTGTCAGTCTGACAGCTGAACAGAGGCTATAGATAGAGAGAGCTGTCAGTCTGCTGGCTGAACAGAGGCTATAGATAGCAGAGAGCTTTCAGTCTGCTGGCTGAACAGAGGCTATAGAGAGCAGAGAGCTGTCAGTTGCTGGCTGAACAGAGGCTATAGATAGACAGAGAGCTGTCAGTCTGCTGGCTGAACAGAGGCTATAGATAGCAGAGAGCTGTCTTCTGGCTGAACAGAGGCTATAGATAGCAGAGAACTGTCAGTCTTCTGGCTGAACAGAGGCTATAGATAGCAGAGAGCTGTCAGTCTGCTGGCTGAACAGAGGCTATAGATAGCAGAGGAGCTGTCAGTCTGACAGCTGAACAGAGGCTATAGATAGCAGAGAGCTGTCAGTCTGCTGGCTGAACAGAGGCTATAGATAGCTAAAGAGCTGTCTGTCTGACAGCTGAACAGAGGCTATAGATAGCAGAGAAGTGTCAGTCTGACAAGCTGAACAGAGGTATAGATAGCCAGAGAGCTGTCAGTCTGACAGTGAACAGAGGCTATAGATAGCAGAGAGCTGTCAGTCTGCAGGCTGAACAGAGGCTATAGATAGCAGAGAGTGTCAGTCTGACAGCTGAACAGAGGCTATAGATAGCAGAGAGCTGTCAGTCTGACAGCTGAACAGAGGCTATAGATAGCAGAGAGCTGTCAGTCCGCTGGCTGAAACAGAGGCTATAGATAGCAGAGAGCTGTCAGTCTGCTGGCTGAAAGAGGCTATAGATAACAGAGAGCTGTCAGTCTGTGGCTGAACAGAGGCTATAGATAGCAGAGAGCTGTCAGTCTTCTGGCTGAACAGAGGCTATAGATAACAGAGAGCTGTCAGTCTGACAGCTGAACAGAGGCTATAGATAGCAGAGAGCTGTCAGTCTGACAGCTGAACAGAGGCTATAGATAGCAGAGAGCTGTCAGTCTGACAGCTGAACAGAGGCTATAGATAGCAGAGAGCTGTCAGTCTGCTGGCTGAACAGAGGCTATAGATAGCAGAGAGCTGTCAGTCTGACAGCTGAACAGAGGCTATAGATAGCAGAGAGCTGTCAGTCTGACAGCTGAACAGAGGCTATAGATAGCAGAGAGCTGTCAGTCTGACAGCTGAACAGAGGCTATAGATAGCAGAGAGCTGTCAGTCTGACAGCTGAACAGAGGCTATAGATAGCAGAGAGCTGTCAGTCCGCTGGCTGAACAGAGGCTATAGATAGCAGAGAGCTGTCAGTCTGCTGTCAGAACAGAGGCTATAGATAGCAGAGAGCTGTCAGTCTTCTGGCTGAACAGAGGCTATAGATAACAGAGAGCTGTCAGTCTGACAGCTGAACAGAGGCTATAGATAGCAGAGAGCTGTCAGTCTGCTGGCTGAACAGAGGCTATAGATAACAGAGAGCTGTCAGTCTGCTGGCTGAACAGAGGCTATAGATAGCAGAGAGCTGTCAGTCTGACAGCTGAACAGAGGCTATAGATAGCAGAGAGCTGTCAGTCTGACAGCTGAACAGAGGCTATAGATAGCAGAGAGCTGTCAGTCTGCTGGCTGAACAGAGGCTATAGATAGCAGAGAGCTGTCAGTCTGACAGCTGAACAGAGGCTATAGATAGCAGAGAGCTGTCAGTCTTCTGGCTGAACAGAGGCTATAGATAGCAGAGAGCTTTCAGTCTGCTGGCTGAACAGAGGCATAGATAGCAGAGAGCTGTCAGTCTGCTGGCTGAACAGAGGCTATAGATAGCAGAGAGCTGTCAGTCTGCTGGCTGAACAGAGGCTATAGATAACAGAGAGCTGTCAGTCTGACAGCTGAACAGAGGCTATAGATAGCAGAGAGCTGTCAGTCTGCTGGCTGAACAGAGGCTATAGATAGCAGAGAGCTGTCAGTCTTCTGGCTGAACAGAGGCTATAGATAACAGAGAGCTGTCAGTCTGACAGCTGAACAGAGGCTATAGATAGCAGAGAGCTGTCAGTCTGACAGCTGAACAGAGGCTATAGATAGCAGAGAGCTGTCAGTCTGACAGCTGAACAGAGGCTATAGATAGCAGAGAGCTGTCAGTCTGCTGTCAGAACAGAGACTATAGATAGCAGAGAGCTGTCAGTCTGCTGGCTGAACAGAGGCTATAGATAGCAGAGAGCTGTCAGTCTTCTGGCTGAACAGAGGCTATAGATAGCAGAGAGCTGTCAGTCTGACAGCTGAACAGAGGCTATAGATAGCAAAGAGCTGTCAGTCTGCTGGCTGAACAGAGGCTATAGATAGCAGAGAGCTGTCAGTCTGCTGGCTGAACAGAGGCTATAGATAGCAAAGAGCTGTCAGTCTGCTGGCTGAACAGAGGCTATAGATAACAGAGAGCTGTCAGTCTGACAGCTGAACAGAGGCTATAGATAGCAGAGAGCTGTCAGTCTGCTGGCTGAACAGAGGCTATAGATAGCAAAGAGCTGTCAGTCTGCTGGCTGAACAGAGGCTATAGATAGCAGAGAGCTGTCAGTCTGCTGGCTGAACAGAGGCTATAGATAGCAGAGAACTGTCAGTCTGCTGGCTGAACAGAGGCTATAGATAGCAGAGAGCTGTCAGTCTGACAGCTGAACAGAGGCTATAGATAGCAGAGAGCTGTCAGTCTGACAGCTGAACAGAGGCTATAGATAGCAGAGAGCTGTCAGTCTGACAGCTGAAACAGAGGCTATAGATAGCAGAGAGCTGTCAGTCTGACAGCTGAACAGAGGCTATAGATAGCAGAGAGCTGTCAGTCTGACAGCTGAACAGAGGCTATAGATAGCAGAGAGCTGTCAGTCTGACAGCTGAACAGAGGCTATAGATAGCAGAGAGCTGTCAGTCTGACAGCTGAACAGAGGCTATAGATAGCAGAGAGCTGTCAGTCTGACAGCTGAACAGAGGCTATAGATAGCAGAGAGCTGTCAGTCTGCTGGCTGAACAGAGGCTATAGATAGCAGAGAGCTGTCAGTCTGACAGCTGAACAGAGGCTATAGATAGCAGAGAGCTGTCAGTCTTCTGGCTGAACAAAGGCTATAGATAGCAGAGAGCTGTCAGTCTGCTGGCTGAACAGAGGCTATAGATAGCAGAGAGCTGTCAGTCTGCTGGCTGAACAGAGGCTATAGATAGCAGAGAGCTGTCAGTCTGCTGGCTGAACAGAGGCTATAGATAACAGAGAGCTGTCAGTCTGACAGCTGAACAGAGGCTATAGATAGCAGAGAGCTGTCAGTCTGCTGGCTGAACAGAGGCTATAGATAGCAAAGAGCTGTCAGTCTGACAGCTGAACAGAGGCTATAGATAGCAGAGAGCTGTCAGTCTGACAGCTGAACAGAGGCTATAGATAGCAGAGAGCTGTCAGTCTGACAGCTGAACAGAGGCTATAGATAGCAGAGAGCTGTCAGTCTGACAGCTGAACAGAGGCTATAGATAGCAGAGAGCTGTCAGTCTGACAGCTGAACAGAGGCTATAGATAGCAGAGAGCTGTCAGTCTGACAGCTGAACAGAGGCTATAGATAGCAGAGAGCTGTCAGTCCGCTGGCTGAACAGAGGCTATAGATAGCAGAGAGCTGTCAGTCTGCTGGCTGAACAGAGGCTATAGATAGCAGAGAGCTGTCAGTCTGACAGCTGAACAGAGGCTATAGATAGCAGAGGCTGTCAGTCTGCTGGCTGAACAGAGGCTATAGATAGCAGAGAGCTGTCAGTCTGCTGGCTGAACAGAGGCTATAGATAACAGAGAGCTGTCAGTCTGACAGCTGAACAGAGGCTATGATAGCAGAGAGCTGTCAGTCTGCTGGCTGAACAGAGGCTATAGATAGCAAAGAGCTGTCAGTCTGACAGCTGAACAGAGGCTATAGATAGCAGAGAGCTGTCAGTCTGACAGCTGAACAGAGGCTATAGATAGCAGAGAGCTGTCAGTCTGACAGCTGAACAGAGGCTATAGATAGCAGAGAGCTGTCAGTCTGACAGCTGAACAGAGGCTATAGATAGCAGAGAGCTGTCAGTCTGACAGCTGAACAGAGGCTATAGATAGCAGAGAGCTGTCAGTCTGACAGCTGAACAGAGGCTATAGATAGCAGAGAGCTGTCAGTCCGCTGGCTGAACAGAGGATATAGATAGCAGAGAGCTGTCAGTCTGCTGGCTGAACAGAGGCTATAGATAGCAGAGAGCTGTCAGTCTGACAGCTGAACAGAGGCTATAGATAGCAGAGAGCTGTCAGTCTGCTGGCTGAACAGAGGCTATAGATAGCAGAGAGCTGTCAGTCTGCTGGCTGAACAGAGGCTATAGATAACAGAGAGCTGTCAGTCTGCTGGCTGAACAGAGGCTATAGATAACAGAGAGCTGTCAGTCTGACAGCTGAACAGAGGCTATAGATAGCAGAGAGCTGTCAGTCTGCTGGCTGAACAGAGGCTATAGATAGCAGAGAGCTGTCAGTCTGCTGGCTGAACAGAGGCTATAGATAGCAGAGAGCTGTCAGTCTGCTGGCTGAACAGAGGCTATAGATAACAGAGAGCTGTCAGTCTGCTGGGCTGAACAGAGGCTATAGATGCAGAGAGCTGTCAGTCTGACAGCTGAACAGAGGCTATAGATAGCAGAGAGCTGTCAGTCTGCTGGCTGAACAGAGGCTATAGATAGCAGAGAGCTGTCAGTCTTCTGGCTGAACAGAGGCTATAGATAACAGAGAGCTGTCAGTCTGACAGCTGAACAGAGGCTATAGATAGCAGAGAGCTGTCGGTCTGCTGGCTGAACAGAGGCTATAGATAGCAAAGAGCTGTCAGTCTGACAGCTGAACAGAGGCTATAGATAGCAGAGAGCTGTCAGTCTGACAGCTGAACAGAGGCTATAGATAGCAGAGAGCTGTCAGTCTGACAGCTGAACAGAGGCTATAGATAGCAGAGAGCTGTCAGTCTGACAGCTGAACAGAGGCTATAGATAGCAGAGAGCTGTCAGTCTGACAGCTGAACAGGCTATAGATAGCAGAGAGCTGTCAGTCTGACAGCTGAACAGAGGCTTAGATAGCAGAGAGCTGTCAGTCCGCTGGCTGAACAGAGGCTATAGATAGCAGAGAGCTGTCAGTCTGCTGGCTGAACAGAGGCTATAGATAGCAGAGAGCTGTCAGTCTTCTGGCTGAACAGAGGCTATAGATAACAGAGAGCTGTCAGTCTGACAGCTGAACAGAGGCTATAGATAGCAGAGAGCTGTCAGTCTGACAGCTGAACAGAGGCTATAGATAGCAGAGAGCTGTCAGTCTGACAGCTGAACAGAGGCTATAGATAGCAGAGAGCTGTCAGTCTGACAGCTGAACAGAGGCTATAGATAGCAGAGAGCTGTCAGTCTGCTGGCTGAACAGAGGCTATAGATAGCAGAGAGCTGTCAGTCTGACAGCTGAACAGAGGCTATAGATAGCAGAGAGCTGTCAGTCTGACAGCTGAACAGAGGCTATAGATAGCAGAGAGCTGTCAGTCTGCTGGCTGAACAGAGGCTATAGATAGCAGAGAGCTGTCAGTCTGACAGCTGAACAGAGGCTATAGATAGCAGAGAGCTGTCAGTCTGACAGCTGAACAGAGGCTATAGATAGCAGAGAGCTGTCAGTCTGCTGTCAGAACAGAGACTATAGATAGCAGAGAGCTGTCAGTCTTCTGGCTGAACAGAGGCTATAGATAGCAGAGAGCTGTCAGTCTGACAGCTGAACAGAGGCTATAGATAGCAGAGAGCTGTCAGCTGCTGGCTGAACAGAGGCTATAGATAGCAGAGAGCTGTCAGTCTGCTGGCTGAACAGAGGCTATAGATAACAGAGAGCTGTCAGTCTGACAGCTGAACAGAGGCTATAGATAGCAGAGAGCTGTCAGTCTGCTGGCTGAACAGAGGCTATAGATAGCAAAGAGCTGTCAGTCTGACAGCTGAACAGAGGCTATAGATAGCAGAGAGCTGTCAGTCTGACAGCTGAACAGAGGCTATAGATAGCAGAGAGCTGTCAGTCTGACAGCTGAACAGAGGCTATAGATAGCAGAGAGCTGTCAGTCTGACAGCTGAACAGAGGCTATAGATAGCAGAGAGCTGTCAGTCTGACAGCTGAACAGAGGCTATAGATAGCAGAGAGCTGTCAGTCTGACAGCTGAACAGAGGCTATAGATAGCAGAGAGCTGTCAGTCCGCTGGCTGAACAGAGGCTATAGATGCAGAGAGCTGTCAGTCTGCTGGCTGAACAGAGGCTATAGATAGCAGAGAGCTGTCAGTCTGACAGCTGAACAGAGGCTATAGATAGCAGAGAGCTGTCAGTCTGCTGGCTGAACAGAGGCTATAGATAGCAGAGAGCTGTCAGTCTGCTGGCTGAACAGAGGCTATAGATAACAGAGAGCTGTCAGTCTGCTGGCTGAACAGAGGCTATAGATAACAGAGAGCTGTCAGTCTGACAGCTGAACAGAGGCTATAGATAGCAGAGAGCTGTCAGTCTGCTGGCTGAACAGAGGCTATAGATAGCAGAGAGCTGTCAGTCTGCTGGCTGAACAGAGGCTATAGATAGCAGAGAGCTGTCAGTCTGCTGGCTGAACAGAGGCTATAGATAACAGAGAGCTGTCAGTCTGACAGCTGAACAGAGGCTATAGATAGCAGAGAGCTGTCAGTCTGCTGGCTGAACAGAGGCTATAGATAGCAGAGAGCTTTCAGTCTGCTGGCTGAACAGAGGCTATAGAGAGCAGAGAGCTGTCAGGTTGCTGGCTGAACAGAGGCTATAGATAGCAGAGAGCTGTCAGTCTGCTGGCTGAACAGAGGCTATAGATTGCAGAGAGCTGTCAGTCTTCTGGCTGAACAGAGGCTATAGATAGCAGAGAGCTGTCAGTCTGCTGGCTGAAACAGAGGCTATAGATAACAGAGAGCTGTCAGTCTGCTGGCTGAACAGAGGCTATGATAGCAGAGAGCTGTCAGTCTGCTGTCAGAACAGAGGCTATAGATGCAGAGAGCTGTCAGTCTGCTGGTCTGAACAGAGGCTATAGATAGCAGAGAGCTGTCAGTCCGCTGGCTGAACAGAGGCTATAGATAGCAGAGAGCTGTCAGTCTGACAGCTGAACAGAGGCTATAGATAGCAGAGAGCTGTCAGTCTGCTGGCTGAACAGAGGCTATAGATAGCAGAGAACTGTCAGTCTTCTGGCTGAACAGAGGCTACTAAGATAGCAGAGGAGCTGTCAGTCTTGTGGCTGAACAGAGGCTATAGATAGCAGAGAACTGTCAGTCTTCTGGCTGAACAGAGGCTATAGATAGCAGAGAGCTGTCAGTCTGCTGGCTGAACAGAGGCTATAGATAACAGAGAGCTGTCAGTCTGACAGCTGAACAGAGGCTATAGATAGCAGAGAGCTGTCAGTCTGCTGGCTGAACAGAGGCTATAGATAGCAAGAGCTGTCAGTCTGACAGCTGAACAGAGGCTATAGATAGCAGAGAGCTGTCAGTCTGACAGCTGAACAGAGGCTATAGATAGCAGAGAGCTGTCAGTCTCTGACAGCTGAACAGAGGCTATAGATAGCAGAGAGCTGTCAGTCTGACAGCTGAACAGAGGCTATAGATAGCAGAGAACTGTCAGTCTTCTGGCTGAACAGAGGCTATAGATAGCAGAGAGCCTGTCAGTCTGCTGGCCTGAACAGAGGCTATAGATAGCAGAGAGCTGTCAGTCCTGACAGCTGAACAGAGGCTATAGATAGCAGAGAGCTGTCAGTCTGCTGGCTGAACAGAGGCTATAGATAGCAAAGAGCTGTCAGTCTGACAGCTGAACAGAGGCTATAGATAGCAGAGAGCTGTCAGTCTGACAGCTGAACAGAGGCTATAGATAGCAGAGAGCTGTCAGTCTGACAGCTGAACAGAGGCTATAGATAGCAGAGAGCTGTCAGTCTGACAGCTGAACAGAGGCTATAGATAGCAGAGAGCTGTCAGTCTGACAGCTGAACAGAGGCTATAGATAGCAGAGAGCTGTCAGTCTGACAGCTGAACAGAGGCTATAGATAGCAGAGAGCTGTCAGTCCGCTGGCTGAACAGAGGCTATAGATAGCAGAGAGCTGTCAGTCTGCTGGCTGAACAGAGGCTATAGATAACAGAGAGCTGTCAGTCTGCTGGCTGAACAGAGGCTATAGATAGCAGAGAGCTGTCAGTCTTCTGGCTGAACAGAGGCTATAGATAACAGAGAGCTGTCAGTCTGCTGGCTGAACAGAGGCTATAGATAGCAGAGAGCTGTCAGTCTGACAGCTGAACAGAGGCTATAGATAGCAGAGAGCTGTCAGTCTGACAGCTGAACAGAGGCTATAGATAGCAGAGAGCTGTCAGTCTTCTGGCTGAACAGAGGCTATAGATAGCAGAGAGCTGTCAGTCTGACAGCTGAACAGAGGCTATAGATAGCAGAGAGCTGTCAGTCTGACAGCTGAACAGAGGCTATAGATAGCAGAGAGCTGTCAGTCTGCTGGCTGAACAGAGGCTATAGATAGCAGAGAGCTGTCAGTCTGACAGCTGAACAGAGGCTATAGATAGCAGAGAGCTGTCAGTCTGACAGCTGAACAGAGGCTATAGATAGCAGAGAGCTGTCAGTCTGACAGCTGAACAGAGGCTATAGATAGCAGAGAGCTGTCAGTCTGCTGGCTGAACAGAGGCTATAGATACATTCAACAACATCACAAAACATCAAAATTCAAATATAAAATGCAAACCTGTAAATGAGCACTAGCTTTTATGATTTTTTTTTTTGAGATCCTTGAGGACTCTTGAAATCTTTTAAATTAAGCAAAGAGGTGATGAGATTGGATTATAGATAAGAAAGGCCTAATCCATAAGTGACTTAATTGTCAAGTGAAGCACTTTTGTCTGGCCGTCTGACAACAACACTGATATAACCTAACATAAATTTGGTCTTGTGGACCCTATGATTGCAGGCTGGATCAACTTTAGGGTCAAAATATGGATGGTTGTTGTTTTTGCCACCAAGTTTGACAACAGCACTTACTGCTGAGCAGGTGACAATACGGTTGGTGCGGGGAGCCCAGTCAATGTGGTGACCCGGAGGTCGTGCTGTGAGAGGACCTCTTTGTTGGCAAACTTCATGTCCTCTGTCCTCTTGTAGATGTGCACCTCGTGGCTGTTGGGGGACAGGGCCAGTTCTGTCACACAGCACGTCAGCCTGACTGCCACCACTACGGCTGTGCTGGCACCTACGTGACTGGTCGTGGTTGAAGGCATGGCAGGTGATGGGCTCTATTCCACAATTGTGTATCTCCATGGCTTCCCCACCTGCACCCACACTCCAGCTATCAGACTGTGAGCCAGACAGAGAACCTGCTTGTTCTTATCTACCCCACCTCTAGCACATTAACTACCTCCAAAGAAGGTTTATTGCACAACTCCTTTGAAGCCCTAAACAGCTGATTAAATGTTGTGTAGCTTTGGTACCAGAGTTTTCAGGTATCCCATTCTTAATTGTGAGAGTATTGTCTTTTCTATTTAGGTCGTCTTCCATAATTTCTCCTGGTCCTTGTACGCCACTTATGATCTATGGATTGCTTTTCCATTCTGTATTATTGGAAGTTTAGTGATCATTTCCATAGAGGCCAATATCTTAAATGACTGCCTCCCTTGACTTAAGTTCAGTATCAGCTTTCTTATTTTCAGGAACCTCCACATGGGAAAGGATCTATCTTACATAATCACAGTTGTTCATTGCCATGATATGGAGGATTATTTAGGTGAATCAGTGCTAAGAGACTCTTCAATCAGACTCCTCCAAGAACCTTAATCTTCAGCTGGTTTCTCTCTCCACTTGGTCCCCCAATGTAGTACAAGGACACCACCCTATTGTCCTAGCTGCTTCAAGCAATATTTATAGAAGGCCATCATGTCTTAGCACATCACCTATCCAATTCAGTTTTTATAAGCATCTGTTCTCTCCCGCTAGCAGCTCGTCATTTGAAAACATGAGCAGTTCACAGCAATATCAGAAAAAGCCTCCTTGGCTGACACAGGAGAGAGTGAAACTATAAGTACAGGAGAATCCTGTAGAATCTGCTTAAAACCTCACAATATATGTGGATCAACTTATTCATAGAATCAGTCAACAGGGTCTATGAATAACTTGATCCATATATTCTGAGTTTTAAGCTAATCCTGCAGGATTCTCTGAAAAAAAAAAACAGGCTCGAGGAGCAGGAACTCATAGAATTTGTGTAATCTTTACACAAGGGGATAAGAAACAACATGAACAGGGTCTTCTTGAGCTTGCCTAGACAAGCCAAGTGATGGGTCAGAAAGCAGAGAAGTGACGGAGCATTCTGATAATAGGTTTTACTTGAAGAGGAGATGATTTGGAAGCAGTTTCTTTCCTCCCCTCTTCGAATGGTTGGAGTGGTTTCAGGTTTAGTGAAACAAACCATGTTTGCTGCTACGGTGAGCAGGGTGTCCAGTACCCACCCAATAATCCCACAGTCAAGGAGAGGGGGAGATGTTATCTGTGTACACTGGAGATAGCGGCCACTTGACTCAATATCCGGGCTAGGCCCCCATCAAATACACTTCAAGGAAGAAAAAGAGGAATGAACTATGAGTGTGCAACTTTGTGACATAAAACATTGAGAGAGAAAAAAATTATAACAAAATTCAAAAAAATCATTCACATTAAACTTTTTATAATTGAAAAACTCCCTATAACAAAGTCCTTTCTTAGCACATTCAATTATATGAGAGTTTTCATGTATATTCAGGCTTTACAAACAAATGTGTGAGATCCAAGTACACTCCTTTATATATCAAGATTAACTTGTTCATCAGTTAGAACATTACAGGACTTCTGTTTACCACTTAACTGAATTCCATTGAAATGCTAGGTATTGATTCTCCCCCGACACCACGTCAGTAGAGAACATGTACAAAGAATTCAATGTAAGGTTTTTATTAATATATTTGTAGTGTAGTGAACCTCCATGAGAGAACATCTTTGCTAAAGGATACCCCTCTACAGTGGACAGTTTTCATGGGCCAAAATTTGTAATAATTATTAGCTAAGAGGACACCTCTCTACAGTGGACACTTTTCATTGCCAAATTATAATTTAAACTGTCTATCAGCTCTCCAGTAAGATGACACCTCTCTACAGTGGACACTTTTCATTGCCAAAATGATAATTTATACTGTCTTTCAGCTCTCCAGTAAGATGACACCTCTCTACAGTGGACACTTTTCATTGCCAAAATGATAATTTAAACTGTCTATCAGCTCTCCAGTAAGATGACACCTCTCTACAGTGGACACTTTTCATTGCCAAAATTATAATTTAAACTGTCTATCAGCTCTCCAGTAAGATGACACCTCTCTACAGTGGACACTTTTCATTGCCAAAATGATAATTTATACTGTCTATCAGCTATCCAGTAAGATGACACCTCTCTACAGTGGACACTTTTCATTGCCAAAATGATAATTTATACTGTCTATCAGCTCTCCAGTAAGATGACACCTCTCTACAGTGGACACTTTTCATTGCCAAAATGATAATTTAAACTGTCTATCAGCTCTCCAGTAAGATGACACCTCTCTACAGTGGACACTTTTCATTGCCAAAATGATAATTTAAACTGTCTATCAGCTCTCCAGTAAGATGACACCTCTCTACAGTGGACACTTTTCATTGCCAAAATGATAATTTATACTGTCTATCAGCTCTCCAGTAAGATGACACCTCTCTACAGTGGACACTTTTCATTGCCAAAATGATAATTTAAACTGTCTATCAGCTCTCCAGTAAGATGACACCTCTCTACAGTGGACACTTTTCATTGCCCAAAATGATAATTTATACTGTCTATCAGCTATCCAGTAAGATGACACCTCTCTACAGTGGACACTTTTCATTGCCAAAATTATAATTTATACTGTCTATCAGCTATCAGTAAGATGACACCTCTCTACAGTGGACACTTTTCATTGCCAAAATGATAATTTATACTGTCTATCAGCTATCCAGTAAGATGACACCTCTCTACAGTGGACACTTTTCATTGCCAAAATGATAATTTATACTGTCTATCAGCTATCCAGTAAGATGACACCTCTCTACAGTGGACACTTTTCATTGCCAAAATTACAATTTAAACTGTCTATCAGCTATCCAGTAAGATGACACCTCTCTACAGTGGACACTTTTCATTGCCAAAATTACAATTTAAACTGTCTATCAGCTCTCCAGTAAGATGACACCTCTCTACAGTGGACACTTTTCATTGCCAAAATTACAATTTAAACTGTCTATCAGCTCTCCAGTAAGATGACACCTCTCTACAGTGGACACTTTTCATTGCCAAAAATTACAATTTAAACTGTCTATCAGCTCTCCAGTAAGATGACACCTCTCTACAGTGGACACTTTTCATTGCCAAAATTACAATTTAAACTGTCTATCAGCTCTCCAGTAAGATGACACCTCTCTACAGTGGACACTTTTCATTGCCAAAATTATAATTTAAACTGTCTATCAGCTCTCCAGTAAGATGACACCTCTCTACAGTGGACACTTTTCATTGCCAAAATTACAATTTAAACTGTCTATCAGCTCTCCAGTAAGATGACACCTCTCTACAGTGGACACTTTTCATTGCCAAAATTACAATTTAAAACTGTCTATCAGCTCTCCAGTAAGATGACACCTCTCTACAGTGGACACTTTTCATTGCCAAAATTACAATTTAAACTGTCTATCAGCTATCCAGTAAGATGACACCTCTCTACAGTGGACACTTTTCATTGCCAAAATTACAATTTAAACTGTCTATCAGCTCTCCAGTAAGATGACACCTCTCTCTTTGGCTATATACAGCCAGGTGTTCTTTACAGAGAGGTTGGCTACTGTGGCTCCAAAGTGAGGTTTGCATTTATATAGACATAGAGACTTCTGATAGCCCCAGCACTTGGCTTTCTTACACAGAGTCATGAAAAAAAAACATCTTCACCTTACCAAAGTCTAGAAGGAATAATGAGGTTGGAAGGTCCAGTAAGTGACTAGGAGATAACTGAAACAATCAGAGGAGAAGCAAGAATTGAAGAGAGAGAGAGATTGATAAGGTACAATTTGGATTATAGATTATAAAACAAGGTAATAAGACCAAATCCAAATAAATAAATAGTATGTGACGTTTCAGTAACAGCGTTGTTACCATCTTCAGACAAAAGTACTGAGAGAGAGATCAGTGGAAGAAGTGAGAATGTATATAAAGGAGAACAAAAGTGGTGACTAAAATGATCTGTGCTAAAAGCAATTAAGAGAATTTGGATTAGAGTCATTGGAAGTAACAACACAATACAGTCAGTGCGCGCTACACCAATTCAACATTTCAGTCATCGCAACAATTAAGAATTTCAGTCATCGCAACAACAATCGTAGATTTCATAGTAACAACAATCAAAGAGTTCAGTCATAGCAACAACAATTGTAGATTTCATAGTAACAACAATCAAAGAGTTCAGTCATAGCAACAACAATTGTAGATTTCATAGTAACAACAAACAAAGAGTTCAGTCATAGCAACAACAATTGTAGATTTCATAGTAACAACAAACAAAGGCAGTGGAGAATTCAAGTTGCTTTTGTGGTATTGAGGAACAAACCTCAAGACATCTACTGATCGATTGCCCAGCATTTCAAGATTATAGAATGAAGAATGAACTAGTTGTTGATGAACTTAACGATTTGATTTCCGATAAAAAAAATCATATTTAAAGTTCAATTCATTTTGTAAATACATTCTAAACTTTCTACAAAATCTGGGTCTCTAATGTTTTCATGCGTTGAATAATGTAAATAACTTATGTAAATAAACTTTTCTCCTTGTTTGGCGCAAGTATCCCTTGCGGGATATAGCGCTTTGGAAATAAAATAATTGTAATTGTAACTATAATTTAAAATTACTGTTGTTGAAGTTTTTTTTAAATTGGATACAAGCGAGTACACATAGCCCTGAAAAATTGACATATCATGCAGTCCAACTTATTTAATTCAACAACCCTAGGGATCAGAATTTTAGGTAGAAGTCAGTGTTGAATTATAAGTGGTTGAATTAAAAGAAAATAGCCTTATAATGGGATTTAAAAAAACTGTTGAAAGAATATGCTTGTGCTTGCAGCTCTCTAGAAGAAAATTGTTGCTTTGACAGTCATCAGCGTCACATCTACAGATAGCTACCAACAACAACAACAAAAGGCTTTTATTAGGGCCCATTGCCCTGTATGGATTCGCCATACAACAACAAAACAATACAGCAAATCCTCTCCCTTTCCCCTTGTGCACGCGAGTCTTTGTTTGAAAAGGGATTTATTTAGGAATCTGTTCTAAAACTTTCCTCACTACCTCTTGTGTGTATGAATCTATTTACAATTGATCTGTAGAAATTATAGAGTTCTATTGCTATATTTTTCTTTTCTGAAATAGTTCTCAGCGTCTTCAGTGGGTTGCTAAGTCTCAGATAGCTCCCACAGCTACCTGAAATTGGTTTCAGTGCAGAAATTATTTGCATTGTATCAAAATCTCCATCAGTTAGACGGACATGTTCAATAAACTATCCCAGAGAGTTCTGCAGTCAAGACACATACTGGTGGTGATGTTCTCTTGCCACATGTAGTTCAGTAAAATCTCATTTTCAGTGGTGATTGTTTGAACAATTTCACAACCACACAAGCTTTTTTTTCGTTGCTTCATTTTTATTTTTATTTGAAAATACTGGAGATTGTAGATAAATTGCTTCTGGAAATGAGAGATGTGCTACCTCTAGGCTAACGTTAAAGGGAGAAGTGTCCTCATTGTCATCCACAGAAAGGTCAGATTCATCTACAGTTTTGGGAACAAATTCAGGAACAATAATAATCTCTTTCTTCTTAGCATCAAGTGTATCCATCACAGCAGACCATGCGTGTAGCAGAGTTGTTGCAGTGGACCAACAATGTCACCCAATTTTACCATCATAGCACATCCATCACACACACACAGATTCCAAACTCCAAGAGCTTAGCACTAAATGACATTTGCATTGCCCAGAAGAAAATACACCAATACCTCGCTTTGCGTCGTTTCGTTTTGCGTTTTTTTCGAAGTTGCGTCGCTGCTTAATTTTTACTGATTTTCACTGTGCGTCGTTAGATTTTCGTAGTTGCGTTGTTTTGGATTTGAGTCTTTCATTTTTTTAAATTTTTTTTCCTAAAATATGGCAACACCTTTGTTTTTGATTGCACCTTCACATATTTTCACTTTGCGTCGTGTTTTTTTGGAACGTAACCCCGACGCAAAGCGAGGTATGGGTGTACTCCAAACATTCGAGCCAAGCCAAGATTCCACATCTTGGTATGGCTATGGATAATCAATGTTCAGGTAACGATGGCTTCTCTGACGTCAATTCATCCAGCGTAAGACTGAAAGTTGCCATTTTTCTTTCTTCATCTGAAGCTCTCAAACGACCTTCTCACAAAATGTGTCCAGAGCGCGACACATTTTATTCTTAATGCATACTCTCCTTCTAAAGGACACCATTTGGGAGAAAGCTTGCAGAATAACCCTTCGTTATTATTGCAGAAAAATCATATCAAATTTCTCAGAAAAAAAAAAAGAGCCGATATGCAGCTGTGTAAACAAAACGTCAAAGTGTGCTATCTCATCCTCTATTTGATTACAAATATGTTAAAAAAGAAGAAATATTTTTGTGCTGATTTCTATGCACAAACCAGTAAACCTGGGGGGGGGGGGGGAAGAAGTCCGACCACACCTCCCTGCGGTCCCCCCTGGACCCTTGGAATATTCGACCAAATTCTGGTTCGTTTCCAAGGTGACTAACGTGGCAACGGCACCTATTTTCCAAAATTGACTTGGACCCAGAGCAGCAGCTTTATACACCCAAGATAGTGCATATTGCTGCTGCTGTGATGGAGATGCATGGAGACATCTGAGGCTCTTAATTGGACACGACAACAACAATGACAGTAAACCTGGGAACCCAGGAAACTAGATCCCGGAATTGCAGGCCCTAATTCCAACATAGTGTGGGGCCAACAAAAAAATTGTTTATACCTAGAAATGAGAAAAATGGTACAAAAGTGAGTAAAACATTAGTGCTTTAATGCTTTTCATTTCTTGTATATAGATGGTGATAATTGATTTATGCCTAAAGGGCCTTGTTCTTATTGTTTGTGGTAGAGAGCATTGCTTCATGCAAATATTTATACGTATTTCTACTGTCCTAAAAGCTAATGTCCATATAGTAGCTTGAATACCATTTCTAATATTCCTTTCTTCAGTGCTGCATATACAGAAGAACCTCACTGTAAAAGAAGCAGAGCTTAGAGAGAGATGTCCTCTTACTGGAGAGTTGCTAAATAGTAAACATGGTAAATTTACAAATTAAAACTGTCCTTTATAGATTGATAAGGCACAATTTGGATTATAGATTATAAACACAAGGTAATAAGACCAAATCCAAATAAATAAATAGTGTGTGACGTTTCAGTAACAGCATTATTTGGATTTGGTCTTATTACCTTGTGTCCTTTATAGAGAGGTGTCCTCTAGCACGAGTGTCCTCTCATGGAGGTTCTATTGTATAACCAGAATCATCCAATACAGTATTAGAGCTCTAAGGGGAAGCAATCTGGTAGATTAAGTTAGTGAAACTGCTGGGAGGGTTCACCACTAATGAGCCAAGCCCTTCCAATATTTTTCATCACAGTAAGGACAATAGAAGTTTGTTTTATGTGTAAAAGAAATATTTGTGATTTAATACTTTCATTTCTTAATGGAAATTTCAATTTTAAAATGTGACATTGGGCAGACTTTCATGTCAATCTGTTCAATATGATCATTGAAGAAGAAAATATTACAGGCATTTAAAAAAAAACTTCAATTAAAATATATTTTCTTATTTCTATAATATTGTTTATTGATTTATAAACAAAATACTTTTTCTTATTAAGAAATATATTCAGCAACCATAAATATTTTTTTTTTTCAAAGATACCATAATAAAAGTTTTGACCAACATTAAATATGACTCATTAGGAAAATCCAAATGGAAGTGAGATTGCTTTAAACAGTGCAATGACCTAACTTCAGCTGCCAGATTAATAAATGCACTTCCTTTGAATAATGTAAATTTAAAAAACACTCATGATTCTCTAAATAATTAAACATATAGAATTCAATCTTTTTTTACTTTTGATAATATTTGGAACAGATTTTTATAAATTTGTTTTCATACACATAAATATATGTAAGAAAGATAAACCCAAATTAGATTTCACCAATGAAATTTTATCTAAATGTGTTAAACATATTCAACAATTAACAACAAAAAGAACACAAATCCACCAAATATCCTTGAACTTTGTTAAATCTAAAGGAGAGTTTACAATGGCATATCTCATTACCCACAACTTTATTTTCGGTAAATTAATGAGGCTCGATAATATTATGACATATTTGACAAACGTTTTTTAAAATCCAGCACCGACAAATAACAAATTTTGATAACTTGACTTCTAACAATGCCGGCACGTTAGTATGTTTATATTTTAATGAAACAATTGAATAAATAGGAGTGTTTATATGAGAAAATTGTCAACATTAGGCTCATTTCCACTTACAAAAAACAAAACCTTCGTTTAAAAAGTGTTTTGTCTAAATAAAATTTCACGATTATACGGCAATTATTTTTTTTATATATATTACATTACACGTTTAAAGCAAAGCAATAAAGGTTATATGTTGGTACATTACCTATCAAATATTAAATTAAAAAATAAACTATTTTATTAACTATACAAATATTTTAATGAAATTAAATATACCTTAACGGATAGAGTAATATGATGATATTTTATTTGTTTGGATAAGAATTGTTAGTCAAAATGCATTTTATGTTTGACAATTGACCATTAAGGTTAAAAAAATATATTTTTTTTTTTTTTAGGAAAAAAATATATTTCGAAAATACCGAAATCTATATACACAATTTTTTGCATTTCTTCTTTATACAAACTAAATGAAGTTTTAATTTGGGATCTGAACCCATAATTATTTTATATATATTTCAACTATTAAAATTGACTTCAAACTGAAATAATTTAGAGCAATAGTTGGTTTAAATCCTATTAAATATATTTGAGCCAATGGAATTACTTTTCAAATCAAGTAAAATATGCATACCTGCCTATATATTAAAGTGGACCCTCATTAATTTCTAAATTAAAAATACAAAATTCTCTCTCTCGAAAATAATATGCGCCACACACATAGAGCTTGGTTTTGAATCAGTCCATGTTTAACCAATCCTCGTTAGAATATTGAAAAAAGTTCACACAAAATTAATCTGATTATGAACTTTTTTTTTTTTTTATGACAGAAAAATGAAAAGTAAATAGTTACACCTTTTAGGACGCCTTCAATTCTTTCTTGCCCTTGTAAATGAAATATGACTTGAATTACTATACCCTCGTTTGCCAAAAAAAAAATCTTAACTCATTTTTTCCCTTATAGCTATGAAACTGGTGACTATGACGCGCAGAATTAACCGTCAGCAGTAAGGCGAAGAGATTTTCGATTTTCGTCCTCTATTACTTAAAATTGCGCCGTTCCAACTATATATATTCAATCAGTTTACCATATCATGCAATAAATAAATTCACTTACATATTTTAATCAAACAACCACACATGTGCACATAAACCAATTCACCACTATGGCCTGGCCCTCCCATAAATTTAATCAATCCAGAAAGGGCGCAGTAGAAAATTATTTAATATAAAAATATATTTTTATAAGCATCTCTAAAATATTTTCAATTAAATTTATAGTCAAAAGAAATGTGCTGTATTCATTTTAAAAATAGTGCTACATTTTTACCGTGTAGAAAATACTACACTATACCTACTACTTATAGGTTTCTCTCTGTATTCTTAGTTCTCTTCTCTTCAATTACTCTGTAAACTGGCGAATCCTTTATAGGACGAGAGGTCCTCAATAAAGGCTTTTGTTGTTGTTGTTGTTGTTGTTGTAATAATGCTACATTTTAAATATACAGGAATGTGAATGGAAAAGTTTACATAGTAATTCCCCTCGAAGACTTTAGCCCTTGGTTCATTTTCAGAAATCTAACGCATTCTCTCTGGCTCATCACTGGTTGAGTAAGTAATATGGCTTATCTGGCTATCTAGCTGGCTCCTCGGTCTCCATTCTGCCAAGTGATCTAGAGTCTGAAATTTCTGTTAGAAATCTAAACACTCAACTCAGTATGAATTCACAACTCATGTATAGGGCCAAATTATGTTGTATTCTACACTGACCTGATCTGTCACAATCAAACCAGTGTTCAGATCTGTTTAGGGAGCAATTTTTTTTAATGAACTCAATCTACTTATATTCAATATAATGCGACTTATGATTATAGAAAGACCTTTGACAAGTTTTACCGAAAATGTTTATTTTTACAGAACGAAAAATCGCAATTTATTTTATGGAGAAATAACGATTATTCCTATCCTTAGGGATAAAGTATGAAAGGATACTTTTATTTTTCCTTTCATCATTACTCTTCACATTTCATTCTTTTATAATTGATCCCTAAGAATAGGAATAATCGTTATATTTCCTTTAAAAAATTGCGATTTTTCGTTCTGTAAAAAGAAACATTTTCGGTAAAACTTGTCAAACGTCAATCTACTTATATCCAGTTTTTAACTATTTTTTATATCTTTCAAAGCTCAAAAATCCACGTGCTCGACATTTTGGGCCCATATGATATTCTTATCTATTTATCTGATAACAATAATCACATCATAAATTTGACAAGAAGAAACCCTTGGTCAATTAACAATCCCATTCACATCTAATACATCATTTAAAATATAAATAGACTAGTCTCCCTGGCGTTTTTTTTTTTTGTGCACTATTATTTCATCACTGTGCCAGTATACTATCTTCACAAATATTTTTCGTCCTCCTCCCATACACCTCTCAAAATTTATATTATTGGATGGAAATTGTTTTAAAATCGCCATAATCACCAGTGAAATTAGGAATTAATTTAATTATTTATTTATATATATATAAAATATTAAATTGAGGTAGAGATAGTAATAAATATCTAATTATAGAATCTAAAAATATGCAACTTTGTTGAATTTTAGATAATTTGCATATTCTCTGGATCAGACTATGACATTGACTCCTTTTGGAAACAATTTAATATTCTGTTAAAATTTGATCAATACTTGTTAAATTTTGTGTAAAAGAATATGTGTGGGGGCAAACAAATATGTATTTTCTACTGTACTCAAAGCTTATGTCCATATTTTTTTAAATTACCATTTCCAAGAGATCATCTTCAGTATCAGTATGAAAGAAAAACAGAAAAACGAAATATTACAGCGGTATGGTAGATTAAACTGGAGAAACCGCTGGGAGGCTTCACCACTGATGAACCAGGCCCTCCCATTAATTCATTATTGCAGTAAGAGCGGTGTTTTTTTATAGTGTATAACTAATAGGCGAAAATGTATGGCAGTTCAGTACTGTAGGTATTTGATAGCGTTGTGAAATTTATCACTCCAGGAGGCTAAATACAAATGGATTTTCTGAAGCAATGCATATGACCATTACCCTGGACTGTGTAATAAATCCCCTCGCGCCTTTTGAAAATAAATTCCTTTTTATATAAAATAAATAATTATAAAATATATAAGAAAGAGAAGAAAACAGAATGTTATCATTTCCTAACTCAATGGCCTTTTTTATTTATACAACATATGCAATATTGAATATAGAGATCATATATTTTTTTTTATAAATACCAGCACCGTTTTATTATTAATATAGTTAATTTAAGTAAATTATTTCCATGTCATTGTTAGACTAATGGCATCAAAAGAGAAATTGATGCCACGTGTGTCTGAGACAATTTGAAATGTCTTCTTCTTCCAAACTCTCTTCACGGAACAGCGACCTGACTTCAGGGGGCTCCAGCTCGGAGGAAGATTCGGAGTATGACCCTGAGATGGAGATGGCTCTAGAAGTCCTCGACTCCTGCCAATTAAATACCAGAACCAAGGAACGATTCTTAGAGGTTCTAGTTGAAATCCAGAAGCTTGATAAGACAAGCAAATTTTACCTTGACAAAAGGGATAAATTGATAAGTTATATTCCAAACTTTTGGGCCAAAGTACTTATCAATCATCAAGACATTGCCGCTATATTGAAAGAAAAAGAAGAAGATTGTTTAAGCTATCTGACGAAATTAAATGTGGAAGAAGATGAATGCAAATGCTATGTGAAATTATATTTTAAACCTAATCCTTACTTTCTCAACGATATGTTGATCAAGTGCATTGGAGAACCTACGACAATTGAATGGAAGGAAAATATGGATTTAACTGATCCTCCATTGCTAACGCTCTTTGGATGGATTGCTGGAATATCGGAATCAGCTAGGATTGAAAAGGCCATTAAGCAAGATGTTTGGAATATTCCATTTCAATATTACGTTGGTCTTGATGATGAGGATGATGATTTGGGGGTGGAGAATAGCGATTACGAGACCGACCTCAGTGAGATCTAATTGTGATGACACAGAATATCACCATTCTATGAAAGAATGGAAATTATTAAACAATTTAAAAATAAATTCATAGAATTATAAGTGTGAAATCAGGCATTAAAACATTATAGAAAACGTTATTAGCATTTATAAATTTAATTGCCATCTATATATTGATGAAATTTGTAACAATTAATATTTTTGGAAAGTGTTTCTTTTATCTCTGCAGACCTGCAATTAATCATTGCAATAAGGTCTGTAGAGATACATGGTTGTCCCAAAAGTTCGTAAACACTTGCATAAAATTGAAATACCAATATTATTTGCCGTTATGTATAATATCTTTGTATTATGAATCAAGTAATTGTACACTGGTCCGCAAAATTAAAGGAACAACATATTTTTTTCATTTATCTCAAATTTTATTGAACATTTATCAATGAAATTTTAAACACAAATTTATTATTCCATTATTGATTAGAATACCCGAAATCAAAGAATTCTAACACGTATTTTATGCAAATTAGCCGGTCAAGCAATGATCTTCTTGCAGTCAGTGCATGCATATCTTGGATATTGTTGTTAATATGGGGTGTGATCGCCTCAACTGATAGACAGGCTCTACATCGGTGACCCATACTAAGACTTAGGGAGTTTATCAGCTCCTGTGGAATCAACGCCCACTCTTGTGTTAAGGCTGTTTCTTGCTCATGAGTGTTTCTAGGAGGGGGTTGGAGGGATGAGATCCGCCGTCCTAGGTTGTCCCATACATGCTCAATGGGATTTAGGTCTGGGGATCGAGCTGGCCAATTCATCCGAGCAATTGCATGGTTTTGGAGAAAAGTGTCGACCTCACCAGCCCTATGTGGACGGGCATTATCATCCATTAGAAGAAAGTTTTCTCCCATTTCCAATGCTTGAGGCATCACATATGCTGCCAAGATCTCGTCCCGATACATCTGTCCAGTCAGGGTTCCTTGCCGAAAAATATGAAATATTCCAGCCCAGACCATAAAACCTTGGCTTCTGCAGGGATCCCTTTCAACCATATTCCGGGGATTATTTCTGGTTCCTACCTCTCTCCAGACAAAGGCACGACGAGAATCGCTGTTTAGAGAGAATCTGGACTCATCAGTGAACATTACACGCTTCCATTCATCTGGATTCCAGGCGACATGTTGTCTGCACCAAAGTTTCCTTGCTCTCTTTTGAGGTGGTGTCAATGGCACACAAATTATGGGTCGTCGAGCATAGAGGCCCTTCTTGTGAAGCCTTCTGCGTATTGTATCAGTTGATACTAAGACTCCTGTAGCTGCATTGAGGTCACTTCGTAGTTGCGATGCTGTCATTCTTCTATTGCGACGCACAAGGAGACTCAAATAACGGTCTTGATTTAACGTTGTGACCCTTGGCCGTCCTTGTCCGGGTGTTCTGGCAACATTAGCTGTCGTTTGAAATTTTTTCCAAAGCCTTGAGACAACGTTTCTTGTCACTCCAAGCCATCTTGCTACTTCTGCCTGTGATTGGCCTGCTTCCATCCTTCCAATAGCTTGCTATTTTTTTCTTATGATAAATGTTGCCTATAAGCCACGAAAACTTTAAAAAACAAAAAGGTTCAATAAAAATCTAGTGGAGCGTAAAATTAGGACGCTTTGAGAAAGACTCAGGCACGTGCTGGAGGCGGAGTCAACGTAGACGGTGGTCTTTTGCATATTGGAAACAACTTTATTTGTTTTTCTGTTTTACATACTCTCTTAATTCATGGAAGCATTTGAATATACCAAAACTTGATATATATCCCTTAATATAACTTTTCCTTTTCTTAAACATGTGTTGTTCCTTTAATTTTGCGGACCAGTGTATAATTTATTCGTCGTAATAATATTATTCGCCAAGAAATAATAAGAAAAACATGAACTGTTGGGACAACAATATAAAAAGAAACACTTTGCCGAAAAATTGTTACAAATTTTATTAACGTTTATTTTTATTTTCTTGACAAGGAAACAAACTACAAAATGTATGTATAAGGTACTTCTCACACAAAATATAAATCATATTAAGGCTTATTTCAATTTGTTCTTTTTAGATTCATTTTATACACATATTCAATGGCAAGGAGTATTTTCCATATACCTAATGAACGAAGGGATATTCATAAAGGACTTTTTGTTGTCTAAAATGGAAATCTGTTTCAAGAGGCTACCATGGTAACGCTTCATCAGGTCAATAAATCCTCAAAGGCCAGCAATTCATATAAAAGGTGTCCAAAATTTACGAAAGAAGTAATTTTGATTGAAACATAAACTTGGAATAAAAATTGTCTAATTTTCAAAAAAAAATATTCAAGTTTAGGGTTATGTATGGAATAGAGAGTATATCGAGTTAATAATTTCTAAGGCTTTTCTGGCATATTTGTATTCTTTTGTTGAAGATTTCCACCAATGCTTTGCATAAATATGACCGAATTTAGTTGAAACAGCACTTAATTCCATTCTTAAAGGCTTTGGTAGACTTGGGATTGTTGGTATAGACCTTAGATTCCGAAATAGTCCTAAATAGCCATGAAAAAATAAACAGAAGATAATGTACGCCACCTTGGAAGTCATTTTGCCGATATACTATGCCAATGATCACCCTTTTATACGTTATGAATTATTAAAAAGAATAATTGTTGTGATATGTTAAATAACATATAATAATGTTACGTATTATATTTATTATTGACTATGCAAAATCATGCCATTTGTCAATTGTTTTAACTTATGTAAACTATTTCCTTTTTATCTCTATCTTGTATAAAAGGAGATTACTGGATTAAATAAACATTCAGTTCAACTTGTAAAGCTAGAACGAGTCTTATTCTGATAACACTTAGTCATTACAACAATAATTTTCTCTAAAAAGTTGTGTTTCCCATCAAAATCACTTCTAGAATGAAATTTGGGACACCCTATACAAATATGAGATAACTTACGTAGCATCTAATGCCAGAGTTTCTAAATTCATTGGTCAATCTTTCATTAGACGAGTAGATATATCGTCGGTAACAATTTGTGCGATTGACCATTATTCTTTTTAGGGGATGTGGGTGGTAAAAATGCTTATAGATAAGTTAGGAATTCATTATTCCGCTGTTTCATAAGAAGCAACAGATTAAAAAAAAATCGCTAACAACAGTTAGAACTCCAAAATTAAAAATTCACAACAGAATCAGCATTTATTAACTTTGATTAGACTATTTGTTAAAATATACTGATCCTAAGAATATTGGTCAAACATTAATTTTATTATACAATATAATATAATGCGGCTTGTGATTGTAAAACGACATTTGAAATGCTATCCCGCATGTGTTTTTTTTTCAACGAAAATTCAAAATTTATTTCAAGGAGAAATATCGATTATTTCTAACCTTTAGGATGAGGTATGAAAGAGTGAATTGTGAAGAGTAATGATAAACGGAAAAATAAGGGATGGGAACTGGGCACTTTTATTTTTCCGTTTATCATTACTCTTCACAATTCACCCTTTCATACCTCATCCAAAAGGTTAGAAATAATCGTTATTTCTCCTTGAAATAAATTTTGAATTTTCGTTGAAAAGAAACACATGCGGGATAGCATTTCAAATGTCGTTTTACAATTAATTTTATTGATTTACAGAAGAGAATACATATAAAAATAGCTTATAACAATAGTAAACAAAGAAAAAACTCATATTCTTGCGGTTAGCGCCTATTTATTTGTGATCTTACACACATACTCTGTGGGAACAATTAATTAATCAAATTTAGAAAATATATACAACAGAGTATTTCCTTATCTGAATATACTCCTTTTTTTTTTTATATAACTGAAGAAAAATCCTTCCATAGTGTACTATAAAACAGGCATAAAACTGTGGGGGCCGAGAGACTTCCTTCCCCAATGTGGTGTGTCGATTTATTAGTCCAGCGATGGCCCAGAAAGTATTTCAAAGTTATGGTTTATTGGTATTACTTATTAGCTACATTTTTAGAGGAAGACAAAAGGACAACACCCTAGAATGTCTATTGGGTTCTCATTGACTTCCGCCGATCTGCCGCGCCGCGCAGCGGTGGTCATCTCCTATTTCATGGCCCCTCTTGTATGTTTGCCGACGGCGTGGTCCGCCATCCCAGCAGGCTGGAAGGAAGTCTCTCGGCCCCCACAAAACCTTCATAGTTAAATTAACATCACACGGCCCAACAGGACACAAAATTTTAATAGTGAAAACTTTACCTAAACGAAACTAGACTTATTATTACCTATAAATTGTTTTAAATCTCCTGGATATTAACTAAATAATATTACAGGTATCTGAAGATATCCAGAAACCCCTAGCATTATTAAATTAATATTCTGTTACCTTCACCAGAATTTAAGAAAATAGAGATGAGAAATATCAACCAAAAACCTGCGAAATTTGCTTTTGATCGGTTTAATATTTGGATATATAAATTACCTGTTATATTTGTATTTAAATATTGCACGCTTTTGGAGATCCATTGGCCTGATGAAGTGGTAAAACATAGCTGGTCATTTTAAACAAAAAAAGAAATGCTTTGCAAATTGATCTGATCTGTTTTGTTTAAAGATAATATATCAGTGATATATTATTACTTTACTCTGTTTTGATTCGAAACGAATTGAACATTTTTATCATCTTGCAGATAACAAAGGCTAGTGATATAATGTGCACGTGTGCAAGAATTGAAAAAGAATAAAATAATTATAGTAGCATAAAAATGGTGTATCTTTCATTTATCTTTAAAGATATCTAAATATATGAGAGAAGTGCAATTTCTTATAAAATAACTTTCATTATTAATATTCAACCTATAATAGAAACATATCACTAATCGTTTCTTCATTGATTATTTATTTGTGTGATTATTGAATTTTAGTAGAAAGCTTTTATATATATTTTTATTATTCAGTATTTATGATTCATAACGTTTTCAAATATATGTTTCAAGTGTGATGCTTTATAATGAAGATATAAATTTAAAAGTTCTTAGGCGTATTTCAGAGTCCATTCACGGGCAATTCGAAAGGCTTCCGACCTATTCTCCTTCCAGGTCTGTGCAACGTCTGGTGCTAAAGGATCGTCAGGATTTGGAGAGCTCAGTAGAGACTGGATGGACAAAAGAATGGTCCGTATTTGCAGGGCCGGGCTCCATTTATCCATCAGAATGTCCATGCATATTCGTCCAAGTTTGTCTATATTTGGATGGTAGATTTTGGTGATAAATCGGACCTTAGGTGCAGACATTGGGTAGCTTTCAGGTAGAAAGAGTTCAAGATTGAATACTCCTCCTTCAAAAGGACTATCTGCAGGTCCTGCCAAGATGACATGGAAGTATCTGGCATTATCTTCATCTGGAACTGCACTGATCCCAGGAACTGGCTCTTGCATCAAACGGCGGGTCTCTTTGACAATCCTTCTTGGAAGCATTTTTTTCCAGTCGACTTCTAAGGAATTTTTATACTGAATTGATTCAAAAATTTGTTAGTGGTCGATTATTAACCACGGTCTAGTTTGAACTTTTGTTTCTATGGTTATAGTTTTATTATTTTTATTATTTTCTAAAGAAATATTTTTTGAAAAATGTTCTTGTATATTATCATAGACGAAAAGTGAACTAGGGGTTTATCTTTCTATGCATTTATATGATCTAAATAAGATAAAATTTTGCCTGTCTATTCAGCAATAAATTTCCAAACTATTGGATGAACTATTCTCAAATATCGATACGACCTTTTGTTAGATTTTCCCCTCTCTCTCCTGTTGTTTTATCTCTCTCTATATAATAGCCTAAGTATTTCTTCGGTTCTTTAGTTTTAAGAAAGACAGCGAAAGACCAAAGTATTTTGCAACAAAACAATACTTCTTTCTTTCTAAAGTATTTTCATATGATGATATTGAGATCATTTTCTTGTTGATGATCTTCATATCAGCACTGATATCTCGTCTGATTGGATCTCTTTTGCCAGCCATTCCATGTGCTTAGCTCTCGTACTGACCATTTTGGCTGATTTCTTTCTTATCTTGTTGGCCATTACATCGTTTATTTTCCATTTCTCTGATTCTGATGGCTGTTTTCTGATTCAGGCTGTCACAGTCATCTCTTGAAATAACTTTGTAATATTCTTCAATTCTGTACTCTAGGCAAGATAAGATGATATTTCGATATAGCGGTCGTAGATAAACATATAAATGTATTGACACTTTTTAAAGCGACAAGTTTATTGGACTTCTCTAAGTAAATTAACTCTTCGCTTTTTGAAAGGTGTCGCGTGTATCGTTGGTATTTTTAAAAATCTTCGAACGCTTAAATAACTGTAAACACGATTAATTTGAAAATATTATTTCGATTTATAAATTTATCATTAACCAGCCATAGGTTGATAGTTGACAGTATTTCAGTACTTCCCATTTCCTTACGTTAACTGTGCACAGTTTGCTATATTCCCCAATATGTTCTAGTTGAACATAAGAAACGAAATATATTATAAAATCGTCATTTTTGCATAAGTTCGTGCTGAAACGTCTCATTGTTATCTAACCCTTTACACCCCAGTTCACTATAGTATTAAACATAAGCATAAAAACAGAAGCAGGGGTCGGTGGACGGATGGTGTAAACCGTTAGGTTTCGAACGCTACGACCCGGGTTCGATTCCCACATCGGGCACTTTTTTTCTGATTTAAAAAAAAAAATGCTCCAATTGCGCCCGATTCTTGCAAAAGCCCAACCCCACCAGCGAGTGAAAGTAACTAAACGGGGCTCTGGCACATTTGTAAGTGCAAAGTCGAACCGCTTTTCACATGTGTAGACATGTGGTGCACTTACAGCAAAAGCAGTCGCCTGCTTCTACCCACCATGATTATCATGGCCTGTACCACGTGTACTAGGGATAAGAAAAAAAGCAAAAATAAGAAATTTTTCATTTTTATCTAATCAATTGTTGCCACAATGCTACAAAATGACAGACCATAGAGTTCATCTATGAGATATAAATAAAGGGTACGACATCCTATCTATATATCACCGACCCGAGGCCGCTAGTTGCGGCGACGGTCAATAGATGGCGTCAGGTTTTGACGTTTATTTTGACGGGAGAGATGCCCTATGCTTCTATGGAATAATTTCCTCCCGGCAAATTTTCCTTTTATATTCTAGCCATAGATTTGGCCAAGCCACCTTGCCAACAAAACACCTCTTTGGTAGATTGTGAAGATTCCATCAGATCCCGTGTGGATCTCATGGAATAAAGTCCGCCCTAGACTGACGAGGGCCATTAGCCCGAAACCACGGTCTCTAGGTGGACGCTTCTCAGTTTGCCAAAGCTGGTGTTGTGCCTTTGTCACCGACCCGAGGCCGCTAGTTGCGGCGACGGTCAATAGATGGCGTCAGGTTTTGACGTTTATTTTGACGGGAGAGGCGCCCTATGCTTCTATAAATATCCTATCTATTACATAACATGGCTACTAAACCTACACCAATCATTATACAATCCAATCAGAAGAAATAAGTATACACCCGGAGATTACATAACTCAATGTTGTAACATCTCATTGTTCCAGAACTCACTGATATGTAACCATACGACTGCAAGTGGCTGACACAATCAAACCTCTATACCTCATTATAGACTGAAAGCTGTATTTACCACTGTTGAATGGAATCAAGGGTCATTTAAAAGGTAATTTTTTTTCTATATAAAGCGTAATCACAAAATAAATATACAATTTAATATTTAAACATGATGTTTTAACATATGTTATTGGAAATGTAAGCTATTTATAGTTCGTATGTTTCTTTTTCAAAATAATATAGTTTTTTATTGCTTTTACAGCAATGATAAAACTGATTCTAGAGAGAGCCAGGTCCTCCAATTATTCTTTATCAAGAACATTGCTTTATGTGCGTTTTGAAAGTTGACATTGAGGGGTAGAAGTCCGACCACACCTTCCTGCGGTGCTCCCTTCCAAGGTGACTAACATGGCAACAGCGCCATTTTCCAATGAAGCGCAATATGCGACATAAACGCGCTGAAAGAAAAATAACAACATTCACAAGATTCAGAACACCGCCTTTGCCGGTCCCAAGCCCGGATGAAAAAGGAGGAGGGGAGCAGTAACAAGCTCGCTAAAAAACCTGGGTTCAGCTGGCCCGGCTGATAGTACCCTGTAAGGGCTCCTGATCTAGGGATATAGGATGAGCAGCGTTTGTACTCCATGTAATGTAGGGCGCATTAAAATTGATGCAACATTATAAAATACAAAGTATCTATTTACATAAAAAACCAACTAACATCCTACACAAACTGTGGATCATAGAAAATACGAAGTGAGTTTGATAGATCAGGATTTCTGTAACGCCATGTCGAAATATCGTCTTCTCAGCGGCGCTGAACGGGGACAGTTTCATCAATGGTTCTTGAGATTGTCTACATAAGTATCATTACAAGGAGATGAACCATTCTACGTCGATATGATAAAATACTATTTGAATTCCCTCATAATCAATGTCTTCGCGCGGGATATATCTGGACTGGTTTACTAACCCTAATTTAGCGTCAAGTGTTAACAAGCCATGACGAGAGTAGGTAAAGTTAGGTTAGGGGTAGTAAACCAGGGAGATAGTCCTCCCGTCTTCGCTGATGGCAATGACATCTTCCAACAGGATACGTGACCATATCACAAAGCCTCAGAGACTAATTTATAGAACTTGAGAATGGATTCCAATATATATCCAGGCTTCCAAATTTGAATGATTTCTACCCAGTCGAACACAACTGGAGCGACATCAAGCACAAATTTTCTAAATACTATTTCAAGAAATTTCAAACGTGTGCATCAACACCTAGAGCCAGATACCATTTACATCCCACAAAGACTTTTCGAGCCATGGCCAATGCAGTATCAGATGCAATAATGCATCCTGTCCTCTCAGAGCTTCCTTTCTATGGCTAGTCTATTGATGGTATCGTAGGGTCTATCTATTTCTCCTCAACCAGCCATAGGTTGGTGGCTGGCAGTATTCCTGTCCTCTCAGAGTTTCTTTTCTATGGCTAGTCTATTGATGGTATCGTAGGGTCTATCTATCTCTCCTCAACCAGCCATAGGTTGGTGGCTGGCAGTATTCCTGTCCTCTCAGAGTTTCTTTTCTATGGCTAGTCTATTGATGGTATCGTAGGGTCTATCTATTTCTCCTCAACCAGCCATACGTTGGTAGCTGGTAGTATTCTTGTCTTCTCAGAGTTTCTTTTCTATGGCTAGTCTATCGATGGTATCGTAGGGTCTATCTATTTCTCCTAAACCAGCCATACGTTGGTAGCTGGCAGTATTCTTGTCTTCTCAGTTTCTTTTCTATGGCTAGTCTATTGATGGTATCGTAGGGTCTATCTATTTCTCCTAAACCAGCCATAGGTTGGTAGCTGGCAGTATTCTTGTCTTCTCAGAGTTTCCTTTCTATGGCTGTAGTTATTTCATCAATCAAAGTTGCTATGAGAGCTGAAACAAAGCCTGCTAGGAGATTGTTGATTGTTATTACATTTAAGAATATTTTAATATCAAAAGAATATATTTTAAGTTAGTGTCAAAATGGACACGAATCAATCAAAAGGTGATATTTTGAGATAAATATTATTTTAGCAATATACAAATTCGAACCAGTGGAAGTTTTAAAAAAAGTATATGTCTATAAGCAAAAGGATTTGTTTTACTCAAAAAGAATTGATACAATCCTTCGATAAAATGTATTTGACCTCATTTGAATATAATAAGGAATATTTATAAAATACTCCCCTGACTAAATAGACGCAAAAAGCTATGCGCTGTCTAATAACCATCTCTGTAAATTGGAAGACTTGAGTTGGTTGAAAAAGCCACAGAAGTAGCTACGGCAAATTCAGAACGCTCACCGGAAGAAAATGGCTTCAGGCAAATGGCCCTTGTTAGTCCAGGGCGGGCCTTGATCAAATAGAGATAAGAACTCATTGATTGCATTTAGGCCCAGGGCCCTTGAGGCTGGCCAGCAGGTAGAGCTTGGGGGTTCCTATGGGTCTGCAAGTCTCGGCCCTCGACGAGCGAGTGGCAGCGGTCTATGCTTGGCCATATGTGAGGGGTAGTAGGGACTGATTGGTCCCAGCAGCATGCCTGGAGTTTTTATGAACTACTGGCTGGTAGTGGAGTTTAAAACTGCAGATCCTGGCTTTCTGGCACAAGTTGGAGCGACAAGGGCGAATTTTGGCTACAACATCTTTAATTTGAGAGTCAATGGCGCTAAATGGGAGTCAAATGGAATCCTTCAGAGGCTGTGAGCATCTAGCTCCGTTTGCTAACTCCTGAGCATCCCCAGCATGTTAGAACCAGTCCTGCCAACTCCCTGAGGTGAACGGGCTCCATTGCCGTTTACACCCGGACAGCCCTTATTTATTATGTGATCGCTGGCTTTTGGACTATCGGTTGGAATCCTTTACAGCTGAAGCCGATGTCACTTGGAGTTCTCCACCTTGAGCCACAGCTGACACCTGGCATATTCCGCAGTTGGGAAGACCTCTAAACTTTCCTGTTTGTTGTATGTAGCCTGAAGAACTGTTGCGAAGAGTTCCACGGCGTGATGTTTGTGTGACAATACTGGAGTTCTTCAGATGGGGGACATGTGGACGGGGAAAGGACTTAGCCTGACTACTGCCTCCATGTTGGTCCGCTCTAAACATATGCATGTAACGGAGGCCTGACTAACCGTTTCGTCCCTTTGTCTACGGAGCGGTGGGTTGGAACCTTGAATCTGCAGGTCTTGGAGTTCCACGAGGGAATGGCAGCGGTCTGAATTTGATCATCTTCTGGGTGGTGGTTGCGGTGTGAAGTTTGCGAGATTTCGGTCCTTGATGAGAGAGTATTAGCGATCTATCAATGACCCTTAGTGTAAGTGTTATAAGAGGGCGTCATAGGGATTCTATGGAATGTGGAACCTCTCATAGACTGTGAATAACAGGTATGTCCTCTTGGCTCCCTGAGTGCCCTAATATGGTTGCATGGTTAGGACCTAGCGATCCGATCTTTGCTCACTTCTTGAAGTGGGCTGGGAAATCTGGTGGGGTTTGGGATCGCAGAGTTGGACTTCTGAGATGTCATGAGATGTAGATCCTCAGACCTCTGTTACTTGGCTGTATATGGCGGTATGGTTGAGTGCTGGGTGTATCCTATATAAATATAAATACAATATACACTCATGGACAAAACGTATAAATGTTTCATAATTTGATATCGCCAGTTGTCTGTTTTTTTTTAAAGGACACAGAGACAATTTTGTTCACACTTTATTATCTCGTGTGTCTTCAATAAAAGTCACTGTGTATCAAATATATTTTAAAGTTCTTGTCTGAATCCTGTTATAGATGCTAAAAGATACATCCTCCTTAAGTTTTGTCCATGAGTGTATCTGTGGGATACTGTCTTTGGAAATATCGAAATTACTAGAAAGTTATTCCCTTTCTATTGTGACAAGAAAGAGTGAAAATGATGTGTATCACTTCGTTCTGGTGTGTTTTCTCATACAGATCACATCTTGGCTCAGGTTGTTTTTCAACGTTACAAGTGGTTATCAACAACAAACAACAACAAAAAGCCTTTATTTAGGGTCACTGACCCTATACAGGATTCACCAGAGGTATGCATAAGAACAAAGCAGTGAGACAAAGGAAATAACAATATAGACAGAAGAAAAAGAAAAAAAAAACAAGAAAGAGAAAGAGGGAAGCAAGGAAAACAACACAAAAAGAGTAGCAGTAAGAAAGTGAGGAGTGAGTGTCACTTGGCCTTCTTCTGAGATATGGACTTGTGGAAACCATAAAACGCCGTAGCAATATACTTATTCTGGGTCATATTGTCAATTATTGATGGAAGTGAAGCACAGGGTTGCCCAGTTTTGAGCATAAGGGTTCTTCTTTCTTCTTTCTGAGCAGAGCAATCAAAAATATAGTGAGTAATTTCATTTTTTTAGTTTTGAATTACAGAAGGTACAAATCGGGTCCTCACCGCAGAGCATCTTGGTGTGGTTTTCTCTAAAAAAACTTGAAAGTATTCTAACTTGTGCGAGTAGTCTTACAACCGGGAAAGGAAATATAAGTGGTTATCAAGAAATAATCAAAAAGGATTATTACCTTTATACATTTTCTTGCGGAAGAGCAGTAATCGATGCAATTTCCAATATATTCCAATGGCACAAGACTTAGTGAGAATGGAATACTCGAGGTCTTACTCTGGTTGTACATCATTTTACAATACCGTTAAACCTGTCTTTTGCGCTCCCTCTTGGGATCACCAAAATAGGGTGCTATAGACAGGTCACTTTTAATGTAAATCGCATCGTACTACGTATTTAAAATCGGGCGCTATAGAGAGGGGGTGCTATAGACAGGTCACTTTTAATGTAAATCACATCGTACTACGTATTTAAAATCGGGCGCTATAAAGAGGGGGTGCTATAGACAAGTCACTTTTAATGTAAATCGCATCGTACTACGTATTTAAAATAGGGTGCTATAGAGAGGGGGTGTTATAGACAGGTCACTTTTAATTTAAATATCACATCGTACTACGTATTTAAAATCGGGCGCTACAAAGAGGGGGCGCTATAGACAGGTCACTTTTAATGTAAATCGCATCGTACTACGTATTTAAAAACGGGCGCTATAAAGAGAGGCGCTATAGACAGGTTTAACTGTAGTTTTTTTCCAGAACAATATTTCTCTTTGTCTTCAAACATAATACATTACTTAAGTCCGAATTACATATCAACAATCTCTTAAAAGACGACCACCTTCAAATAATCAAACATGAAACCATTTATTACAATCTTTGCGGAATGAAAACTACAAATGTTCCACTATCTATCCAATTGTATTTATATGGAGAAGGAAAGGAAAGAAATTTGAAGATCATTAACCAGATATATGTTGAACCAGTTCAACCGATTAAAATCATATCAGAAAACATAGCTATAGAACTATCATAAAGCGGTCTTAGAGGATAAAGAACCTCACAAAATAAAAGTCAAAACATGTATATATAAAACAACTCTCCTATCATACCCTTAATTATTAAAAATAAAAAAGGCATATCCTGACCAGGAGAACATTTATTTTTAATATCAACACCTGACCCACTTATTTTTTTTTCATACTTAATTATGCAAATATCTGGTTTCTTTTCCTTTTTTGTATGACGAATCATTACAAGGCGATATACCTTAATAAAAATGTTGCTGTTTTTTGTTGTTATGTATAAAAATATCAATACCTTACGCAATAAGAATGTGAAAAAATAGTACAAATGTAATATTGTACTGGGATAAGGTTCATAAATTAAGAAAAAGACATCTCCTTATCGTGCAACTGAAAGTTTCTGATGGTTTGCGCCATCTATCATAATAAATATCAACTATTCTCTTTTAAATTTCCAGAATTGGCCAAATACACATTCTTGATTAATCAAAAAAAGCTAACCACGGACGCATTTCGGACTGTTGACCCTCGTCAGCCTGGTGAAAATTGTACCTCAACAACCAAAAAACTGGTCATTCAGGCATCCTGATATTTATTCCGATAGATGGCGCAAGCCATCAGCAACTTTCAGTTGAACGATAAGGAGATGCCTTTTTATTAACTTAGGCAATAAGTTCCTTTATTACAAAAACACCGCGATATTTCGAGTTCTTCAACAGGTGAAGTTACAATTGAGAGTGAGCACAGGGAAGGAGCGAGATTTACTAAATGATGGCTCTTCAAGCTTGATTTGAAGTATGACAGTTCTGGGATGTCTCTTGTTGATACTGTTCTTATGTTTGGACATGAGGGATTCGAGGATTCCTGACTTGGACGGTATATTACAGTAGTGGCAGGTTTTCTATATTGAATGTATGGCCTGTATTCGTTAAATGCTGGTATATTAGTAATGTTGGGTCTTATATCTAAATATTACTATGTTTAAGAGCTTTTGTCTTTAATTTTTCTTAAGTACCATTATCAAGAATCCCACATCAGTGTTTTCCAGAAAAAGAACGTCCACAATACAATGGCGGTATGTTTGATAGATTAAACTGATGAAATCTCATGAACTGTTCACCATTCAGGCTGTCCTAAATATTTTTCTTCCTGAAATAAAGGCACACACACACTTGAACGTTATTTATATAAAACATTTGCGCTAAATAGTTTCAATTTCTAAATACAGATGGCGTCTTTAAGACTTATAATTAAAACTATTATAGATGCTAATGATTCTTTTAAAAATTAAACAATTTCTACTGCCTTTACTGTAATGGAATAATTAATGGGATGGCATGGCTCACCAGTGGTGAACTCTCCCAGTAAGTAAGGACAGTTGAAATTGTTTAATTTTTAATGGAATCATACGCGTCTATAATAGTTTCGAATTTTCATAATAGATGGCGCGCTAATGCATCATCTACTTATATAATTGCCTTATTCTGAAGCTCACCGTCACCGTTCACGGATAGAATGCGCGCCCATTGGCTGCCGCCGGCGAACACGTGACCTCCCTGCCCCCCTCTAGACAACCCTGTTATCAGCTGTGTGATACATACACCTGTCTATAGCGGCCACTCTAGACAACCCTGTTATCAGCTGTGTGATACATCCACCTGTCTATACAGACCACCCTGTCTATAGCGGTCACCTTAGGCAACCCTGTTATCATTAGTGTGTTACATTCACCTGTCTATACAGACCACCCTGTCTATAGCGGCCACTCTAGACAACCCTGTTATCGGCTGTGTGATACATACACCTGTCTATACAGACCACCCTGTCTATAGCGGCCACTCTAGACAACCCTGTTATCGGCTGTGTGATACATACACCTGTCTATACAGACCACCCTGTCTATAGCGGCCACTCTAGACAACCCTGTTATCGGCTGTGTGATACATACACCTGTCTATACAGACCACCCTGTCTATAGCGGCCACTCTAGACAACCCTGTTATCGGCTGTGTGATACATACACCTGTCTATACAGACCACCCTCTCTATAGCGGCCACTCTAGACAACCCTGTTATCGGCTGTGTGATACATACACCTGTCTATACAGACCACCCTGTCTATAGCGACCACCCAAGACAACGTTTTTAAAATATATTCGCACTCGGGTAAAACCCGGGCGTTGCCCGGGCCATTCGTCTAGTAACTTATAATTAAATCAAACGATGTTTTGTTATAGCAGAATCCCCTGGCGATGACCCACCATCACCAAATGAAGTAAGTAACTAATCCTTATAAACTTCACATTGATACAGAATCTATTGCTATAGGTGGCTCTAACCTTGTTTTTATTATATGCTACGAACCCATATCAAGATTATAAATAAAAGAAAAAAAAAATAAAGAGATCAATACTTAATATATTTTTATATAATATACCTATTCATATTTCTATGAAAAACAGACACTTCGGCCAGTTAGAGTTTTTTTATTTTTCTTAACTTTCGACAAAAATCTTTTGTCTTCGTCAGGAGAAGTAAATAAAAATAAAGCATTTGGCAAGGCGTTAAAAATTATTCTGAGGTTGCAAGGGCGTTCTCACGTGATTCTTCGAATTCAGTACAACATCTATCCACATATGGCCAGGCAACCTCTATCTTCCGGAGATCTATTCATGCCTGATAAATCTCTCTTCATTTGATTTTGGATTTTGTTCGTTGAAGAGAAGGTTTTTGCTCGAAAGCATGTCTCACATCAAAATGAAGAAACGCTTTGCCTTTATCTTTATTTATTCGAATATTTCTGGGTATCTACTATCGCATACGTAGGTATTACGTTGGTGGTGGTGTCTTGTCCACTCCATGGAAAGGCGGAGTGCCATTGCTCCGTTAGTCAGCCACATTTCAGAGTTCCCTGTTCACGGTTACCGTAGCGGCTCGGGGCTCACGACACCGTACTACAGGGCAGTCCCTTACTTGTGCTGCTTCTCCCGCCCGCCACGTAGAGGAGGAGTGCCATTGCTCCGTTAGTCAGCCACATTTCAGAGTTCACTGTTCCCGTAGCGGCTCGGGGCTCACGACACCGTACTACAGGGCAGTCCCTTACTTGTGCTGCTTCTCCCGCCCGCCACGTAGAGGAGGGGTGCCATTGCTCCGTTAGTCAGCCACATTTCAAAGTTCCCTGTTCACGGTTACCGTAGCGGCTCGGTGCTCACGACACCGTACTTCGCCCTACAGGGCAGTCCCTTACTTGTGATGTTTCTCTCGCCCGCCACGTAGAGGAGGGGTGCCATTGCTCCGTTAGTCAGCCACATTTCAAAGTTCCCTGTTCACGGTTACCGTAGCGGCTCGGGGCTCACGACACCATACTACAGGGCAGTCCCTTACTTGTGATGCTTCTCTCGCCCGCCACGTAGAGGAGGGGTGCCATTGCTCCGTTAGTCAGCCACATTTCAAAGTTCCCTGTTCACGGTTACCGTAGCGGCTCGGTGCTCACGACACCGTACTTCGCCCTGCAGGGCAGTTCCTTACTTGTAATGCTTCTCCCGCCCGCCACGTAGAGGAGGAGTACCATTGCTCCGTTAGTCAGCCACATTTCAAAGTTCCCTGTTCACGGTTACCGTAGCGGCTCACGACACCGTACTTCGCCTTACAGGGCAGTCCCTTACTTGTGATGCTTCTCCCGCCCGCCACGTAGAGGAGGGGGTGCCATTGCTCCGTTAGTCAGCCACATTTCAGAGTTCCCTGTTCACGGTTACCGTAGCGGCTCGGTGCTCACGACACCGTACTTTACCCTACAGCGCAGTTCCTTACTTGTGATGCTTCTCCCGCTCGTCACTTAGAGGAAAAGAAGAGAAATTTACGATAAGCTATAGAACGACGTTTAAGGAGAAATAACGACTATTCCTATTCTCAGGGATGAAGTATGAAAGGATGAATTGTGAAGAGTAATGATGAACGGAAAAATAAAAGTGTCCAGGGATGATAATTTTATTTTTCCGTTTCTCATTACTCTTCACAATTCATCCTTTCATACTTCATCCCTAAGAATAGGAATAGTCGTTATTTCTCCTTAAGTAATTAAAATTACGATTTTTCGTTCTGTAAAAAGAAACATTTGGGGTAAAACTTATTAAATGTCGTTCTATAATCATAGCCGTATTATATTGTATTATAAATTACGCTTAACTATATAAGAAGACTGTAGGGAAGAGTTTCATTCATTAGAAAACATTCAAACTCCGCCTTTGCCGGCCCCAAGCCCGTTTGAAAAAGGAGGAGGTGGAGCAGTAACAATCTTGCTAAAAAACCTGGGCTCAGCTGGCCCGGCTGATAGTACCCTGTAAGGACTCCTGATCCAGGGATACAGGATGAGCAGCGTTTGTACTCCATGTTAGGAGCGGCTGTGCACATGGTGTCTGTTCCTCATGTCAGAGGCGGCCATTTTTTATGGAGCTATGTCGGTCTGCTACTGAGTAGTGCTCTAAGTCTTAATGGCAAAAGCAGATGCATTCTACTTCACCCAGTCATAATGGAGCTCTACAGGCTTAATACCCTAATATGATTGAGTGGAGATAAGAAAGAAGAGGAAGAGCAATCATTCATTACAAGTTTTCAGAAATTCCTGTTATTAGAATCGGGGATTATCGTCTGATTTAAAAGTTAAGCTTTCGCAAATTACATCACTTGTACACATAAAGCCTTTTTATGAAAATTCGAACTATTATAAACGCGTGTATAATTCTTTTAAAAATTAAACAATTTCTACTGCCTTTACCGCAATGGAAAAATTAATGGGAGGGCTTGGCTCATCAGTGGTGCACCCTTCCATTAATTTTTCCATTGCAGTAAGGGCAGTAGTAATTGTTTAATTTTTAAAAGAATCATAAGGGTCTATAATAGTTTCGAATTTTAATAACAGATGGCGCACTAATGTATCATAAATAATTATTTAACTCTAGCTAATATATTATCTTTCCTAATTTTAAATAAATCTTTTGATATTTTCACAGGATGAAGGAATCGTACCTGCGGCGCCCCCGAACACGCCATTCTACAAAAAGAAACCTGGAACTCTGAAGTAAGATTACAGTCACAGAGGTCATTGACATCTGAATTTATTGAATTATTTATTCCAGACGCATACTTGGTTTCAACCGAAAAAGTCCGGTCACCAAGAGGCTGACAAAAGTGCGACGCGAACTAAAAAAACTGAAGTCCCAGCTCAATGCCAGGAATACTGAAGGTAACTATCCTTTTTATTGAACTTTGGAATTTGAAATGTTTTTTTTTTTATTTGCTTATCCCTAGTACACGTGGTACAGGTAATAATAAAAAGTCGGTGGACGAGTGGGTAACACCCTCGATTCCCAACAGCCATAAACCGGGATTAATCCCGCGTTAACATTTTGTTTAATATGTTGATAACCTTCACATATTATTCATTGTGTCAATTATCATAAACTAGGTTGCTCTTGTTGAGCGGTACCTGATAAAGTGATTTTGGAAAGGTACAGGTAATGATAATCATGGTGGGTAGAAGTAGGCGACTGCTTTTACTATAAGTGCACCACATATCTACACATGTGAAAAGCAGTTCGACTTTGCGCTTACAAATGTGCCAGAACCCTGTTTGGTTACTTGCACTCGCTGGTAGGGTTGGACTTTTGCAAGTATCGGGGGCTATTGGAGCATATTATTTTATTAATAATTATTGCATAATGCGGGAATCGAACCCGGGTTGTAGTGGTCGCAAACCAACGGTTTAGACCATTCTTCCACCGACCCTCTCAGACTTTGAAAAGCAAATGAGATAAATGAATAGATACGATTAATCAAACACTGAAATAATAAACAGACAATAACTTTTAAAATTACAAAATATTTTCTCACAATGAGTTTCTTTTTATTTTAAAATGCTTTCAAGAGATAATCATTTCTTACAATTATTAAATATTTTGTAATTTTAAATGTTTTTCACAATTTTACCACATGAATAGAGACAATAAATTCAGATAATAAAGACAATAAATTCAGATAATAAAGACAATAAATTCAGACAATAAAGACAACAATTCCTTTTAGAGGAGTCAATATAATAAATACACAGTGTGTATTGCAGTATAAAGTTGCGAGGGGATGATATTCATGTACCAAAAGAAGCACCTCTCCCTTTAAATATGTATTAAAACGATGCCACTATTACATCACTCTAGCAAAAAAAACTTTACTAGTGATCATAAAGAATGAGCCACAACACCAGTTTTGGAAAATTAAGGCCAAAATTCCAACAACCTGTATACCATGGTCTTGGGCTATGGCTCTCATCAGTACAGGAGCAGCTTCAATTTCATAACATACTACGAGAGAATTTACCAAACAGGTGTTTGACCTGGTGAAGTGGCAAAGTGGCAGTGGCAGAATATGAAGATATTCTCGAAAAGTGGCTAAGGAATAAAATAATAGAAAGGGTTATAGACAATATAAACGTGAAGGCGTGCACTATTTGTCACATCGACCAGTTTTTAAAGAGAATAGTCCAACCACCAAAGTAAGACCAGTTTTTGATGCTTCGGCGAAGAAGAAGGGAAAAGATAACTGGGCGACTTTTGTAATGAATCGAGTTATGGAGATCCGATCTCTCAGTGAGACAGAGGATTGGTATCATGTACCAGGATGTTTGAATCCAGCGGATTTACCATCACGGGGGTGCTTAGCCGATTCTCTGGAGAGATCGAAGTGGTGGGAGGGCCCGAGTTGGTTGAGAAGACCAAGAAGAGATTGGCCCCATAGGGAAATATACCCTGACCCAGATATTGTGAACTCGGAAAAGAAAAAGATTGTTTTAACATCAACATGTATTGAAAGGGAAAAAGATCAGTACTACTATCGCTTTTCAAACTACTACAAGATATTGAGAGTAACTGCCTGGATGAACCGGTTTTTAACAAATGCGAGAGGAACAATAGGTCAGCGAGTGAAAGGTGATCTTACTGTGAATGAAATTAAAAGGGCGGAACTGATGCTGGTGAGAGTTATCCAACGGGAATCCTTCACTGGACCAGAGGACAAGAGGTTGAAGGATTTCAAGTTATGCTGCGATTCTTTGGGATTGTTGAGGGTCAAAACTAAAATAAGTAGGAGACAAGATCTGGAAAGTTTTCGAATGCCTTTATTGTTGCCTTCTGATCATGACTTGGTATATTTACTCATTAGATGGAAGCATGAAACTTGGGGGCATGTGGGACTTCAAACTCTGATGAATTTATTAAGAGAGGATTATTGGATTTTGAAATTCAGGAGGACTGTAAGAAGGGTCATACATCAATGTGTTAAGTGTAGACGGTTCACGGCTAAATCGGGTTCTGTTGAATCCGTGGAATTACCTGAAAATAGAGTAAGGGATGCCTCAATATTTGAGGTAGTGGGGATAGACCTTACTGGACCACTTGTTTTAAGCAACAGGCGAAAGGTGTGGATTGTTATATTTACTTGTGCCGTATATCGGGCGGTCCATTTGGAACTGGTGACTTCTCTTTCAACCGAGAACTTTCTGCAAGCTTTCAGACGTTTTGTAGCAAGGAGAGGACGCCCCTATGTAGTGTACTCGGACAACGGTACCAATTTTCGTGGTGCGAGCAGAGCTCTAGGGAATCTAGACAATGCGGTAGTCCAATCAGAGAGTACCAAGCAAAATATTAATTGGAAGTTTATCCCTCCGTCGGCTCCATGGTGGGGTGGATGGTGGGAAAGATTGATTGGTTTGCTGAAACAACTCCTTAGGAAGATTCTTGGTCAAGCTCGTTTGGAATTTGAGGAACTTTACACCATTATCTGTGACACAGAGTCTTTGATGAACTCACGTCCATTGACTTACATGTCTGAAGATGTCGAAGATCTTAGTCCATTAACCCCTGCCTTGTTCTTACACGACCTCAAAGAAATAGGAGTTCCAGATCTGGACTCTATTGAAAGGGCTAGTCTTAAGAAGAGATACCGATTTAGACAAAGGTTAAGAGAAGATCTGCGGAAGAGATTCCGGACGGAGTATTTTGGATTCTTAAGGCAAGAGACTAGAAGACGCTCGAAGACAAGACCTATCAAGGTGGGAGATCTGGTGTTGATTGGACAAGATAATGCTAAGCGAGTCAATTGGCCTTTGGCGAGAGTTGTGGAGGTCTACCCTGGCCGAGATGGACCTGTGAGGGTCGCCAAGTTGAGAACCAGCAAGGGCGTCCAGATTAGGCCGGTTCAACGGCTCTACAATTTAGAGATACCCGCCGATCTGGGGAGTACCTTGAGTAGTATACAATCGGAACCACGCCGGGGAGGCTCCCGAGGAGAAGCCAGTAAAGACCCTACGAAGATAGCCCAATCCTAAAGAACTGGAATGAAAACGGTCGTTTCCCAACTATTGGTTGAGTTTCTGTAGAAAAACTCAAGGTGGGAGTATGTTGGGAAAAGAATGTTATTTTTCTTATAGATTTATATATTTTTAAATATATGTAAATTTAATCCATTATAAGAAACATATTTGCCATATGTAAATATTTATATGTATATATATTCGTGACAAAAAATAAAGTAGTTGACTGGTTAGAGTCGTGTGGTTTCTCGGCCCGCTCTCGAGAGGTCTACGCCTTGGTTGATACCTGCCTTAGACACTTCCGCGGATTTGACTTCTTGGGAATCGCTCTTCTCTACCCTTGAGATTCCACGGATTTTTTCCTCCCCGGGACCAGAATAAGAGACTTCGGGCGTCTGGGCAAAATAGAGCCTGGGCGCTGCGCCGCTGAACGCGACAATCGGGATTCAGACAATAACTCTGAAAGATACACTCATGGACAAAAGGAAGTTGTACCATTTTAGCATGTATATCGGGATTCAGACAATAACTCTGAAAGATACACTCATGGACAAAACTTAAGGAAGTTCTACCTTTCAGCATATATATCGGGATTCAGACAATAACTCTGAAAGATACACTCATGAACAAAACTTAAGTAAGTTGTATCTTTTAGCATGTATATCGGGATTCAGACAATAACTCTGAAAGATACACTCATGAACAAAACTTAAAGAAGTTGTATCTTTGAGCATGTATATCGGGATTCAGACAATAGCTCTGAAAGATATTAAAGTGACCTTTATTGAAGACACACGAAATAACCAAGTGTGGACAAAATTGTCTCTGTCTCCTTCAAAAGAACAGATAACCGGAGACATCAAAGACTTTCTTTAGTTTTGTCTATTAGTGTGATTTGATCACTTCCAAAGTGGAAAGTCAAAATACACTGTACAAAATTCTATGAAGGAATATAAATGTGGTCAATTTATACACTTAAATATGAAAAATTTCGGGGTTGACAATAATTATCACAATACAATATAATGCGGCTTATGATTGTAGAGCGACATTTGAAAATTATTCCGCATGTGTTTCATTTGAACGAAAAATCGAAATTTATTTTAAGGAGAAATAACGAGTTTTTCTAACCTTAGGGATGAAGTATGAAAGGATAAATTGTGAAGAGTAACGATAAACGGAAAAATAAAGTGTCCAGGGATGGGAATGTATTATAAATTACTTTATATAATATTTACGTACGGAAAAATATGTCCAGAATAGCCTAGTGGACATTGCATCTGCCCGGTAAGCAGAACACTGCGAGTTCGTTTCCCATCCCTGGACACTTTATTTTTCAGTTTATCATTACTCTTCACAATTCATCCTTTCATACTTCATCCCTAAGGTTAGAAATAATCGTTATTTCTCCTTAAAATAAATTTCGATTTTTCGTTCAAAAGAAACACATGCGGGATAATTTTCAAATGCCGTTTTAGAATAATTATTCAAGTACAAGACATTGTGTGTGTTGTCTCAGAGCGGCCAGAGGATGCCTGTAGATCTCCAGTTGAGGTGAATATCCATTCCTAGTCTATGTAACACTCTTAGAAATAAAACATTTCCACAGGTTGGAATTAATATTAATATGATTTTGAAAATAGAGCAATCCATAAATAGATCTTTAACTAAAAAGACATATATTGGATTAAAATATCATTTATTTTACCAATATTTCAGTTGGCTGAACGCCAACCTTTATCAAGGTGTTAAAACATATTAATGTGTGTCAACAACAAGCTCAACGCCACATAACGTCAATAGAATTAAGTGGGCCAACATTAAGGGTGGGCCGCATGGTCTCTCCATACTTCCAGATTCTCTCCAAAGACCATGTATTACTCTGGAGCTGATACTGTGACGGCTCCAAGTCTCTGCCACAGCTAGTCTAACCTACATATCTGCATAGTTTGTAGCATGCTTCCTTCTTAAAGAACAAATCTTATGGTCTATGACTGAACCTATAAAGTGAGCATTTTTTTCCACAGATACAAATGTTCAGAGAGTATTTGACTTGTTCACATTGTGTAAATATGGTTGACAGGAGGACAATCTGACGTCACCCACCCTGACTTACTGCTGTCGACGGGACGGATTGAAGTAAGATTTTCTCCAATACATTTGAGGTGGAGATGGCAGGGAACTGTTTGTTTCAGGTCTTTGCTGCGTCGGCCCAACAACAAGAATGATCCAACCATCCAGTATCTCAACAAAGTGTGTCGCTGCCTGGAGAATATGCAGTGTGCCCTGGAAGCCATGAAACATGATGGTAAGATATATGTGATCATATCGACATAATTATCTATTCCAGAAATATATCATTCTGTTTCATAAATTTAATTAGGATATGATTTATTGAAGCATATACACTCATGGAAAAAACTTAAGGAAGCTGTAATTTTTGCATGCATATCGGGGTTCAGACAATAACTCTGAGAGATACACTCATGGACAGAACTTAAGGAAGTTGTACCTTTTAGCATGTATATCGGGATTCAGACAATAACTCTTAAAGAAACACTCATGGACAATACTTAAGGAAGTTTTATCTTTTAACATGTATATCGGGATTCAGACAATAAATCTGAGAGATACACTCATGAGCAAACTTGAGAAAGTTGTACCTTTTAAGCATGCATATCAGGATTCAGACAATAACACTGAAAGATATACTCATGGACAAAACTTGAGAAAGTTGTACCTTTTAGCATGCATATCGGGATTCAGACAATAACTCTGAGAGATACACTCACGTACAAAACTTAAGAAAGTTGTACATTTTAGCATGTATATCGGGATTCATACAATAACTCTGCAAGATATTTGATACACAATGACTTTTATTGAAGACACACGAGATAACCAAGTGTGAACAAAATTGCCGCTGTCTCCTTCAAAAAAAAAAAAAAAAAAAAAAAACAGACAACCGGCGATATCAGACTTTTTAATTCCTTAAGTTTTGTCCATGAGTGTATATTGTATAAAGATAAGTTGGATGCATAGTGAAAATGTGATGGGGAGCTTCAACAAAATAGACACTGATTCAATTAAATTTTGATCCACACACACAAATAGGGATTTAGAGTAAAAACAATAATCTAAACATATAAGATTCCTTATTTTTTGTTAATTTTAGTAGATAGTGAACTAATTTTATTTAGAAAATACATAGCAATTGGCTCACAGCTAAACAAATAATGAAGATTCTCTTATTGAAGCTGCCCTGAGTATCCACGACAGCTTCTGATGGTTACGTTTTTACCTAAGAAATCCTTGTAGTCATTGGATATAGGTTTTCGTTGATATATTTTTCTGAGGTACTGGTCAATACACCTTACTTTACGATGCACTAGCGCGCCATCTGTTATCAAATTACAAAACTATTTTAGACACGTATGATTCTTTTTTAAAATAAAACAATTTATACTGCACTTACTGCAATGGAAAAATTAATGGGAGGGCCTGGCTCATCAGTGGTGAACCCTCCCAGCGGTTTCGCCAGTTTAATCTACCAAACCGCTGTTATATTGCATTTTAGGAACTTCCTTTTATAGTGATACTGTTGCTAGACTCTTGGAATGGGTATTTTAGATGAACTATGGACATAAGCTTTTAGGACAGCAGAATTACATATAATTATAAATATATAATAGGCTTCGAGCAATCGCTCTTCCGCAAATATCAATTTGTGTTTTTTATTTGAACAATTATATTACGATGCACTAGCGCGCAACTTAGATTTTTTAATTTTTCCATTGCAGTAAGGGCAGTAGAAATTGTTTTATTTTAAAAAAGAATCTTACGCGTCTAAAATAGTTTTGTATTTTGACACCTTACTTTGCAACACTTTATGATTAACTCATTACATATATCATGAAATTACTTTGCTTTTTGAAGTTAACGCTCTTGAAATCTAGTAGTAACCATGTTTCAATGCAAAATTATAACAAAAGATGAATTATGCATTGTCATGATATTTAAACATTGATATTTTATATGAAAAGTAGAAGTAAAAAGTTGAATTGTACTCTAATAAGATGGTTGAATCAAGAAAAAGAAATTTTCTGATTGCGGAAAAAACTGAAAAGTTTTACTATAACTCTTGAGTCTTCCATTTTTTTCTATTACACTGGCCAACACATATTTTGTTGCAAGGGATTTTAGACGATTTTTCTTTGTGAATCCAGAATCCCTAAATGTTGTCAGTTTTCTTCTATCAGCTCTTGTTTTTGAGATAGATACTCTAGCTAGCGTTTTATTAAGCCTTATAAAACGTGAGTTGAGTATTTCTTTAAGTAATTAAACAAACTTTTCATTAGAAATGCAGTAAAAAAGGGAAAATAATTCTATTTCACCTATCACCACTGAACGAAGCTAAAAATAAAAGCGGCGTGGCACGATGATTATAAAATGTGAACTTTATGTGGTATTTAATGTGGAGCAATTGATAACATGATGATCGTGTTTTAAAAGCCCGTTTAATAAAAAATTATGTGCTTAATGTTTAAAATGTTTTATATTATTCAATATATGGTGAAGGTGCATTTCAGGTTATAACCATTTTATCCACGTTCTACAAATTTTCGATAGGTTGGTTAGAAGTGAAATATTTTCAATTGCCAAGATGGAATATTTATACCTCTAAGATATGTTACAGGCCTTCCGACGCTGAAAGAACATTCTGCAGGGTTGTTCAATCTTGGCAACACATGCTATATCAACGCAATCGCCCAGAGTCTGGCCAATACTCCTTCCATCTTGAGAAACTTCTTTCGAGAATTCAAACCAGAAGATCTCAACACTGAAAGCCTTAGCGGAGGGCTAATTCTCAAGGAATTCTCAAAACTTCTACGCGATCTATGGAACGAAGAGAAGCCATTCCAACCAATTGCATTCCATAAACAAGTAGGAATCTTTGAACCTATTTTTGGCGACCATTCGCAGCAAGATGCTATGGAGTACTTGCAGTATTTGCTCGAACGACTGCACCAAGATTTCAACCAGTTGGGAGAATACCCAGAAAATGTCCAAAGCAACGATGAAGGCATTAATTATTGGCAGGAATATTGCAGTATTAAGCGAAGCCCAATTATCAAGACATTTGCTGGACAGAAACTAAATACGCTGTGTTGCCAATCATGTGGAAATATCTCTAAAAGATATGAAATCATTTGGAATATTTCATTGCCTCTCCCAAAGAAGAATAAGACGATTTCCTTATTGGATTGTTTTGGAGAACATTTCAAAGATGAAGTTTTTGAAGATCGCATCTGCTCCAATTGCAACAACAAGGGATCGACGAATGCCATTGAAGTTTCAAGATGGCCGGAGATTCTGATCATCCAACTCATACGATTCTCAGCCACGGGGAAAATCGACACAATGGTCAAATGCCCGTTAAACTTGGACATCGTTCAACATGGCCCTCCAATGAAATATGATTTGCGAGCTGTTGTGAACTACTTTGGCAATTCGGTATTGGGACACTATACCGCATCTTGCAAGCATCCAACCACCAATAAATGGTTCAATTTGAATGACGAAAAGGTGAAGCAAATCAATTCTGATCATGTCATCACGTCAAATGCTTATCTTCTTTTCTACGAAATGATCCAATAAGCCCATGTCTATTTGCTTCCCCATTTTTAAACGGCAAATCTTTGATGCCTAAGATTTTGTCGGAAATGTCCAAGGCATTACATAGGTATGTTGCTTTGATAATTTTAATTAAGAATTTCAAATATCAAATTTTCTCTGAAATAGGAAATCATATATTCAAATTAAACGAAACACGGATTTGTTGAGACCTACAAAGGAAAGTATCTTTCTTCAAACTCGTTGATTTTTAAGCATTCTCAAACGTTTATCGCTAATGAAAGGCCATTATATTTATTACACACAGCTTAAACCCTTTAACAACCAAAATGTCTGCAGCCTATTAAAAATACATATTAGAATATTAAATAATAAAAAGACATATATTGGATTTAATAAAATATTTATTTGCCAATATTTCGTTTGGCTGAACATCAAACCTTTATCAAGGCATTACATTTCTGTATAAACAAACTCAGCGCCGCATAGTGTTATAATATTAGAATATGTATATATGCCAATAGGATATATATCAGTGTATTAACTTTGTTATATATATTGTTACAGATGGCCACAACAGTGACCGTCCAGTTCGAAGAACGCAGCTTCCATACAACATCTGCTGCTTTGGCAAGATGACCACGGATAAACGGTAGGGATCTTTCTTTTAAATTATTTGACTAAGGTCTGGTTCAATGAAATATCATTGTTTTTATCTTTTTAAAAACTTTTTTATTATTTATTTCATTGAAAGTTTATATCTTAAAATATTACAACACAGAATTCATTTACTTTCATCATTTATAATCAATAGATTTCAAATTTGATATTTCTTAATGGGAATAGCTGGGCAAATGATTAGAACCTTTATCTGTGAATAGAGCAGAAAATATAGCAAACAATAAAAACAAATGGATTCAAGTACAATCAACACAACAAAAAATTGAATTTAATCTTCATATTTTGCAATATACATATACACACACAATATCAAAATTTGAAACTATTTTAAACGCGTAAGATTCTTTTTGAAATTAAACAATTTCTACTGCCCTTACTGTAATGGAAAAATTAATGGTAGAGCCTGGCTCATCAGTGGTGAACCACAATGGTAGATTAAACTGGCGAAACCGCTGGGAGGGTTCACCACTGATGAGACAGGCCCTCCCATTAATTTTTCCATTGCAGTAAGGGCAGTAGAAATTGTTTAATTTCAAAAAGAATCTTACGCGTTTAAAATAGTTTCGAATTTTGATAACAGATGGCGCGCTAGTGCAACACACAATATAAAAAGGCATATAAAAAGGCATATTCTGACCAGGAGCACATGTTCTTTTTTAGATGGCAGAGCGCCATCTAGTTGAACAGATATAAACTAATCATTGATTTGACCTGTTCCCTGATATTTGGCTTACATATTTTCTTGATAAATCAAGAAAAGCCATCAACGAACGCTCTGTTAGCGCTCGTCAGCGTGGAGTAGGCTGTACCATTGCGACCAAAAAGAATTAATAAAAACTAGTTTGATGCGTGTGATTCTTTTGGAATTAAAGCATTCATCTACCGTCCTTACTGCAATGATAAAATAATGGGAGGGCCTGGCTCATCAGTGGTGAAATATACCACTGATATATATATATACTAGGCGAATGACCCGGCTTCGCCCGAGAAATCCCTTGGGTGCAATTTCCTTCATACTAAAAGTATATCAATAATAAATATTAGAAGTGCCATAGAATAGCAATACAGAAGTAACACATAAACGACAGGAAAAAAGTGTGTGTGATGGCAAAAATTGTATTATATTAGTGTTTAGGTATTTGATTTAATTAATATAGTTGATATAATAATATCTATATTAATAAAATGGAAATTTCATAAGTGGTGTTCGCTAAAAACTTTCGTTACAATGCATCAATTTCGACCAAATTTTCAACATTTATGTAAAACGAGATGGAGCAGGTTTTGCTTAACATCAAAATATTTTTCCTAACATTAACATGCGTAACTTCGCTGTTATCGATTAAATACAAAAAAAATATCAACAGAGTTAATTTTATTTATATAAAATACAAAATTAAATTTCAACAGAGTTATTTTTTTTACATACTAGCTAATAATCTCAATCTAAAAAAATATTCAAAACAAGCAATTTTATGATAACACCATATGTAAAACAGTCGGCCAAGAAAACAACTTCCCTCGAGTAAAACCCGGGCGGATCCGGGTACACCCGCTAGTATATTTATATTATATATAATATAAATGAGTTTTAAAAATTGTTAAAAAAAAATGCATCGGCCGGGAATCGAACCCGGGCCGCCTGCGTGGCAGGCGAGCATTCTACCACTGAACCACCGATGCTTAAAAAAAAGGCCATATTTAGGTATTCATTCCATTCCGGATTAGTCCGCGTAAAAAAAAGTTTTTCAAATGAAAAAAAGAAATAGCCAAAAATACTAATCAAAATGCAGCCGAAAATTTTCCTCAGGTTTATAAAAAGCGACATGCAAAATTTGGTACCAATTGGTTCAGTAGTTTTTGAGTTTATCGCGAAACAGACAGACAGAAATTGACTTTTATATATATATAGAGATATAGAGATAGAGATAATATAAATGAGTTTTAAAAATTGTAAAAAAAAAATGCATCGGGCGGGAATTGAACCCGGGCCGCCCGCGTGGCAGGCGAGCATTCTACCACTGAACCACCGATGCTTTAAAAAAATGGCCATATTTAGGTATTCATTCCATTCCGGATTAGTCCGCGTAAAAAAAAGTTCTTCAAATGAAAAAAAGAAATAGCCAAAAATACTAATCAAAATGCAGCCGAAAATTTTCCTCAGGTTTATAAAAAGCGACATGCAAAATTTGGTACCAATTGGTTCAGTAGTTTTTGAGTTTATCGCGAAACAGACAGACTAGCGCGCCATCTGTTATCAAAATTCGAAATTATTTTAAAGGCTCCCATTAATTTTTCCATTGCAGTAAGGGCAGTAGAAATTGTTTATTTTCAAAAAGAATCTTACGTCTTTAAAATAATTTCGAATATATATCACTGATGAGCAAGACCCGCCCATTAATTTAACATTGCAGGTAAGGGCTATAGATAATTGTTTTAATTCCAAAAGAATCATACGCATTAAAAATAGATTATTTCTTATATAAAATGGGGTATAAACACATTAATGTTTAAATCAGTCCTATAAAACAACGGGTGGACGAGTAGGTAACACCCTCGATTCCCGACAGTCATGAACCGGGATTGAATCCCGCGTTAACATTTTGTTTAATAAGTGAATAATCTTCACATATTATTCACTGTTTCAATTATCATGAACTAGGTTGCTCTTGTTGAGCGGTACCTATTAATGTGATTTTGAGCCGAATCAGTCGTATTTATATTTTTTGACAGATAACACTTGAGCCATTGTGATAGGTGATGGGACATTTCAAGAAGAATTCTACCTAAAAACTTGTCGACAATCAATATCGAACTACTCTTTCATTTCTCGCTAGAAAATTCCATTTAATAATATTGAGAACAAACCTCAAATCCCTATAATACAAAGAGAATGAATAACTCTAATAGCAAAATATTTCACAAATACAAATTTTAAATATATATATTTTTTTAATAAGGAACGCAGATATATTGAGAATAAACACAAACATATGTTTAATTTTACAAAAAAAAAAAGTTAAAATTTTCTTGATATTAACAGCCGATCTTATATTTAATTTGTAAAAAAAAAAAATGCTGGTAAAGAACATTATAAGTTGTTTGGCTAATTAAGGTCACGTGACAGTGAATAGCCAACCAGAACCCATCCGTTCACTGCCACGTGACCTTAATCCGCCAATTGGAGTGCGAAAAAAACAGACACCATATATTCCCAAATAAAACATTATAGCTTATATTTTAGTGCATTCTTCGTTTTTATTGTTTTTTAAATATAAATACAGTAGAACCTCCCTTTAGTCGACACCCCACTAGAGGACACATATCTACAAAGGACAGATTTTCATTTGCAAAATTATCATTTTTACTATATAGAAACTCTCCAGTAAGAGGACACCTCTCCCTAAAGGATACTTTGGCTCTGTAATTAGGTGTTGTCCTTTACAGGGAGGTTCTACTGTATTTATCTATATTATGCAGGAGAACAACATTAACTACATTTTAAAATACTTTTGTTGTTTTTCCAGGCTACAATTCAGTCCGGGTCCCTTCACTCTTGCAATATTTTAACTTTTTATTTTTCATTGTTCTTTATTTGATTTCTCTAATTTTATAATAACCTTATTTATATTTACATATATAATCGAGTTGTTTTATGCAATTTAAAATTCAAAAAGGCGCTTATATATAGAGAAGTGCACCAATTGGCAGATTTGTAAGGTGATGGTTTGGAATGTTTTGTTCCTTGATCATGCTGGTAGTGCAGGACAGGGAGAAGATGCCTTGTTTTTCTGGAGAACCAGATAAACTTGGTTTTGTTGTTTTGAGGTCTTTGATCTTTCTTTAGGCTATTGGCTTCTACTCTGATGCACGAGGGAGGGGGTCCATCAGGGGAAGGGGGGATTGTGTAGATATCCTGCCTTCTCGTCCTTGCACTACCGCATGAGGCATCTACCAGGATCATACTGAGTACTTGAGTACTTAAGGTATTCAAATGATATACCGATAAATCAACCAGCATGGAGAGTCGCTGCGTGAAGCACTATCCACATCAAAGATAAACCTCGGTCATAATAAAATCTGGCCTTATTGATACAATGGTGCTGTCTGAGGTTAGAAATTGGGGTGAAATTGCGATGCAATGTAAATTCGCAAAAATACTTTCGCATTGTGAAGTTAGTTGCTGACTAAATTCAGAGAATTTAGGTTTAAAATGTTTTGAAAGGCATGCATGGATTGTAGAAAGCCTTTTGATTGTTTGAGGCTATCACATCAAAAGAACCTTACTTTTTTTCATGAAAAAGAAGAAATCAGATATCTCAAATTTAATATATTTAGTGATTCGAATAAAAATGTACCTTTGTGAAGATGGTACCTATGCGGAGTGTCACTCTAGAGCAAAACAAAAAATCAAGAGATCTAGCATTTATTGAAAAATTAAAATCAGAGAAATTTATCATTTTGAAGATGCCAAATTCAATTGATGAGTATCTTGATCGTTGAAATTTTGACTCTGCTGAAATTGGAATTTTTTTCTTTATAAAGAGGCTGATAATGATTATTCGAATCAATCATTTTTGTGCTTTAAAAGAGTTGAAGAGAAATAGTCACACAATTATACCTGGAAATTTTATTTTTGATATAATATTGAAAAATAAAAAGTAAAAATATGTCTCAGTGTGTTTCTTTATATATTTTAAACATATGGTCTAAAATGAGCATTCAAATCTAATATATATTTAGAATTTTCATTCATATTTATACGAAAATTGTATATCCCATTAGGTAATTTTTGAGGAAATTATCTATAAAAACAATATCAAACTGGTCAAATATGATTTTATTAGGATTTTTTCCAAAATCTGGTTCTTGTCATAGCCCGCTATGAAAGGTATATAGCGGTGCCTAGGCTGCAAAATCTGG